>VXAU01005068.1:758378-868935 GCA_013399695.1 Formicarius rufipectus | reverse complement strand
AAAAAAAAAAAAAAGGCAGCAAACCCTATACCAGAGTTCTACACATGTAAAGGAAACCAACTGGAGAAAAATGTTATGAACATGCAAAATTTCAGCTGTTTGTCATTGGAGAGTTAAAAAGTACTTTTTCCAAGATGGCTAAGAGGTATGTTTTCAAAAGAGTAAGGTGATCCTTTGTTTAATGTGGGTTGAGGTAACTATAAGCCTCACGACATAGTTTCTTAGGTTAAGTGGAAAGTATCTGAGAAGTTACTGAAATACAGAATCACAGAATGGTTAGAGTTGGAAGGGACTTTAAAGATCATCTAGTTACAATCTTTCTTCTGTGGGCAGGGACACTTTCCACTAGGTCAAGTTGCTCAGAGCCTCATCCAACCTGGCGCTAAAAAATTCTAGGGATGGGGCATCTACAGCTTCTCTGAGTAGCTTGTTCCAGTGCTTCATCTCCTCATTATAAGGGCCGCTGCACAACGAAAATATTATATATACTTTTTATTGCAAACAATTGTGAACAGATTATTTTTATTCTTTTTAGAAAACAATTACTTGTATGACTCATGTTTTCTTGTTTTCTGCATCTCCTTGCATGACCACCAATGGATAGCCCACGGTACCTCCCACTGCTTCTGCTGGCTGGGGTTGTCTCCCCCTCTGACGTGGGAGCTCCTTTTTGTTGGCAGCTGAGTTCTCAGTGTGAGGAAGCTGTTACAACTGTAATTACATGACATGTGAGCCTGCCTGGAGCTCTGGAGGTGGCAAAAGTTTCTGGAAAGCATGTCTAGCTGGAGAATGTTACTTAAAGTTCTACCAATGTTTTCCAAATTGGAGCCCATGGAGTACTGTGCGGCATTTTCATGGAACAAACGGTCCTTGTTTCCAGCTGCTAAGTCACATTAAAGTCAGCTAAAAAGGTATTAGTTTCCTGGTATTAATTCTTTTCATGTGAGTAACTGATATGGGGTAAAATGGAATTCTGAGGAGGAACAGAAATGGTTTTTGATATTGAAAACAGTATTGTAATGTGTATCTGAGATCTCAGATATTAAAGAAAATGAGGTCTGTGAAGTCCTGAATGGGAAGATGACTCTTACTTCAGATCACACAGGGAAGAGAGAGATTTTTGCAGATTCTCTTTTTGTTAGATTTTTTTTTTTTTTCAGGGAAAAGGTAATAATTATTGTGGCTTAATAACCTGAAATCAAAAGTACCTGTTTAATCTGTGTGCAGAAGGAAAGGTCTTGGTCAACCTCCAAGCAATTGCTGCTGCACTGGGGAAGGGGGAGTGCTTCACCTGCTCTGCTTTGATTTATGTCAAGACACTTGCTTCTATGCCACCACATTACCACATGTAGTTCTTGATTCAGTCACTGCAAAAAATAAGAGCCAGACTGGTTCCTGATCAGAAGGGAAGTTCTGGTGTGTTTCTGGCATCTGTTTTGGGTATTGGATTGTAATTGAGCTTTGATTAATAACAAGCTGTTCACATCAAAACTTCAATTAGAAACAATATGGGAATTATTACATCACTTTGCAGTTCTGTTCAAATTATGCACAGCTGTGCAAAAAGTGCAGCCTCTAGTTTCATGTAAGTAGAAGTTGCAGAAATTAAAATTAGCGTCTTGAAGTCAACCTTTCTGAAATGTTCTATCAGTCTAAGGTCCTCCCTGATTATGTATAAGGAGCTAAATTTTCTTATCTGCCTGAGGGAACTGCTCTGTGTCTTGTTAGAAAAGTGTTCTCAAGGTGGCTGCTGAGTCTTGAGCCCCTATAGATTCTTTGCTGGCCAAGAGTGCAAACAAGTTCAGGTCTTGCACCAGATCATCCTGACTAGGGATTCTGCTGCAAATCAATCACAACTGGCTTTCTTTTGATTTAGAAAATACTGTATTATTCAGAAATAAAGGGATGTGTGTGAAGCAGTTGCCTTCTGTATGACCAACTGGTCCCTAATTTGAGTGTCTGTCTGTGTAACACACTACGTCTTTCTAGCCTGTCATGCCTGCCTATATTTGTGTATATGTGTATGCCTGTATGAACAGTTCTTCTTCATTCTGTGGACTCCTGATCTCCCCGTGTAGCTTATATTTTATTGACTCCTGTCTCTCCCTTCTAGTCTGTTTTCCCTTTAGTCTTTCATTTGTTAGTTCCATTGTTAAGTATTGTATTGCATCTATCTACTCTTCTGGTATAAGTCATTACAACTTCACAATATTTGTTGGTTACTGCAATCTAATTACAGAATAAATTCACATTGACTTCCTAGGATCAGTTTTAATGAAATGACAAAAATATACTCATAATGTTTCAATGGGTTTTTTTATAAGCTGTGTCCTCACACTTAGGGGGACCTAACTGATGATAATTCTTAGCACAAAAGAAAAAAAATTCTTGGAGAATAATGATGTTGTGGTGACTATTTTTGTATCTGGATGTTGAGTGAACTCTTTTCTGGAAGTGTTACTACAGAGTTATTGATTAATTATGTTTCTGTACTACTTAAATGTGACATTCCTGGCCTTGAAAAATATGATTCTGTTATTAATGAAAGGTGGAAAGTAGGACCTTGACCATATCCTAGCTTACAACTAGAATTGGAGTACAATTATGATGAAAACATTTAATATGATCCATAAGTTCCTTTTGATTGTGTATCAAAACTCAGTCTTAAGTACAATTTATTGACGATTTATTGAATTAATATTATGCAATAGAATAATTAAGGAACAAGTAGTTAAAGATTTCAGATCAGGACTATGTAAGCGTGTTTAATGTTGAGATATAATATTGGATGCTCATCTAAGGGCTGTATGGAAAAAATTACTCTGAGGTTTTTGCTCAATATTGATGACAAAGAGGAGCAGTGGTGTAGTCTAAACAGTTCTGTGTGCAACTGTCTAAAAAATAAATCATCATATTTAGGATTGTAGTTTTATTTCCTGCTAGCTTGACAGAATTCTTCAGTTTGATAATAAGAAAATTTTTACCTCTCAGCAAACTCTGCAGGTTAAATTTATTTTGACTATGATAGAGACTTTTCCGTAGTAGCATTTGCATTCAGGTTAGACTGAGTGTTTGATTAGAAACTAATTTTTTGAAATGGCATTCACAAATTGTGGCAATAGTTTCTCAAATCCCATTATGGGATGACAAGAAAAATGTATAAGGCGAATACAGTACACAGGAAGGCAAAATTAATAGATGGAGAATATCTAATGCAGCCTGATTTTAAGAAAGTTCTCTGGGGAATGGGTTACAAAATGTTTAACATTTTGTTCTGAGTGTAATACTATTGGAGTATCAAGAGACCCTATGGCTTGTATTTCTCTAATGACTGTTACTAGTGTAAAGCTTGTGTCCCTCATCATCATCCTGGTTTTTATTAATTATGTATGTTGTTCTGACAAGAATGCTAAAAGAGTCTGCAGGCATTGAAAAAGACTTGCATTGTATGTAGTGGTATCAGTGAAATGAACATATCCTAATAAGAAGAAGTACAACATGCTGAATTTACCATAGTGAAAGATTTTTCTTTCCATCCTTTTTATGTGTGGGTCATGGACAGCACAGACAAAAAGGCTTCTGTGAAGGTTTGTGCTTGTGTCCTTGTAAAACTGCAGAGAAAAAAAATATGAATTTTCTATGTCATAGAATCCAATAAAATTTGTCATTAATGACAAGCTAAATGTGTGAAGTTGTTTCATTTGTCTTCCTTATGACTTTGTGTGCTTACATTGACATAAGGGAGTATACTGGATGTCAGCATATCTGAGTGGGATTAAGAGTAGCCTAATTTAGATGGTCTTTTTGACTGGCTTTATCACTTTACACAAATCATTTCATTACATCAAGCCTGTCAGTTATTTCTTGTGGTGAAAGGAGACTTTTGTGACCATGTGGTCCATAGACTTGGAAATTCTGTTAGTAAAATTTGATTACCTTGGTAAATTCTGATGCCTTCTTGTCGGTCCTCCTAATACTCTGTGCATCATTCTGTGGGAAAACTTTGCAGCAGCTTCTGTACTAGTTACAGGTAATATAATTCAATGTTGCTATTGGTATTATTGAAAGAGAAAAATCATTTGGACTGAAAACATGAACCATATAATCAACTTTTCTGAACTGTCAGATATATATAAATCATAATTTTAAACAATGTACAGTGTCAGAATCAATAACTTTGAGATGTCATAGTTTCCTTTTTTGGTTTCATTGAAGGAATAATAAAAATGAGGTTGTAAAGTCATTAAAAAATCAGTTTCTGTAGTGGGAAATTTTTTTTAGTTTAGAATATAACCAGAAGTTTATAGAGAAGAAAAAGTTGAAAAGTATAGCAAATAAGAAATGTCAACATTAGGCAGATGCAAAGCATTTTGACATTCCCAGATAAGATTTCTCAGTTATTTGTTGATATGTATTAATTAGCTTATAGACAAAAGGGTGGATAGGGGATTGTAGACTCAGTTCACATGAGAATACAGCAGATCAGGAAGCTACAAAAGATTATCAAAGGAATCAAACAAAAATTATGTCATCTCAGTTTAACACCAGAAATAATAGGATAATCCTCTTCACACACACACACAAGTTATTTAGCTTTTCCTAACAGAATCATGATATTTCCCAATGGAAGATCAAAACTCTTCAGTGAAGTAATCATTTTTCCCTTGAATCTGAAGACAGATTCAAGACCCATTGTCATTCTAGCATGCATCTGGTCTTTTGTGGGTAACTGCCCTGAGATGGCAGAAAAATTCTAAAAGATTGAAATCAAGGCTCCTACTCAACATACTGTACTTAAACAAACTTCTCCTTTGGCCCATCCTCATTAGTAACTGACCCAGATTATACACACCACATTCCAGGGGCTTTCTGGTACAATAAAAAGATTGCATACTTGAGTGGTATTTATACAGTTCCGACAAATAAGTAACTCAGAGCTTTTAAGGCTTTGTAAAGGTGGATATATCTCAGGCTACGTTCCCATTTGCTGCAATGCAATCATACTTCAAAACTGTTGGAGCAGCCTCTGTCAGACTCTTGTCCCCAACCGATTTAGAGCTCTCCCAAGGGTCTCTGGGTGCAGTTTGGGAGCTTGCATCAGCCTGGGACATGCAGAATAGGCATCTGGGATGTGCCTACAATGTTTTCAAGGAGAAGACAGTTGAATAATATATGTAGGGGTTATTGCATACCTTAGTGCCAGAGAACTGTTTTGGACATGTTTGAATTAGTGGTATAAATGTAATCTCAGTGTCTTGAACGAACTACATTTTTTTATTGTGCTCATTCAGAGGTTACATTATTAATTTTCTATTTCTGTAATCTGTACTTTAGAAAAGAAGAATTGAAGTATTATTTTACAATATATATGTGTAAATTCATAATTTTAAATGCATCTTGCTAATATTAATCTGAACTCAGTCTGAAACACCCCATGAAATACAGCAGTCTATGATTCTAAATCAAGCACTGCACTGATAAGATTTTTTTCATGACCTTAAAAGAGGCAGATTTTTCCACGCTGGAATAAATCATACCCTGGAATCCTATACAGAAAAACTGTTGCCTTTGATGGAAGTCTGTTTCACTGCTAAGGCAACGGTAATGAGAATCCCCTTTCCTTCTCCATGTCCGTGTAGATACCTGCCTTTGGGGAAAATGAGGCCACGGTGAAACAGAGAGGTCTACTTGCCACCTATGATTTCTTATTCAGTAGGAATGACCTGTGCCCACCAGAGACCTGGGAACTAATGCTTTTGCCCTAAATCAAAAATGTTTCTCTGCAAATATTTATGTTATATAAACTCAGTCAAATGCACTGGATTGCCTGATCCAGCAGTGAGCAGGGCTCCCAAGAGCTGAGAGGCCCTAAGAAAGCCACATGCTCCAGGGCTTCCCATCTTTCTGCTATAGAGCTGAGAGGCTTGACAGGTTCCACCTCCATAGGCTAGAGCCTGAAAGCTGTGGAAATCAGCGATTTTTGGCCAGCTGCTGAACTATGACTCCTCTGGGTGTAGCTGCAGGGGCAGGATCAGGGAGGCAGGGCTGTGGGCTGTGGAGACAGGGTGAGTGTGTGGGATGCAGGGCTGGGGTGTCCTGGCAGCTGCTGGAGAAACTGAGGTGGATAATTAGCAAGTGTGTAAGTACCAAGAATGTTGATTTCACTGAGCAGCTGCTGGGTGCAGTGAGGTTATTTCCTGGAGGAAGTTTCTTGTGCTGGGATTGTCAGACTGAAATATTCTCTCAGTTTCCAGTTCATGGGAAATTAAAAAAAGTAATTTTGTATAATTCGAAATAAAACCAAATAACCCTTCCTTCTTCCCTCCAAAACTTCTTCACAAATCAGAAATGCTACTCTTCAGCCAGCTTCACTCAACAGTCTTCTGGGAGAATTTGCTTTATTCATGCTTGTACTCAGATCTGATTTTGCAGGCCACTGCAAGGTTGGAAATATAAATCTGATTGTAGACAGCTTACCCATCATAATATTGACCTTCTAAGTCAGCTGGTAGCTTCTACACTTGATCGGTTCTTTCATCTTTACATATGGTATTAAAACTCAGCTCAGAAGCTAATGCAGAAGTGCTGATCAGAATTCATCCTTATGCTTTTTAGAAAATCAAATTAATATTGGGATTAAAGAGCCTGATACCTATTCTCTGAATGTTTGGAATATTAAAACACCGCTCATACTGTAGATGTTAAATGTCAGAATACCCAAGCACAAGGAGACATCTAGATAATGCCAGGTGGCTTTCATCTTGTGACAGAGAGCACAATAACATTTTTCTAGGGAGAAACTAGGCGTGAAACAAGCTTCCTCAATTTAAATGACATCTAAGAAGGACTCTCTTCAGAATTCCTTAAATGCTTTTCTGACAAGACTGTTTGCAAAGCTCACCGTGTGCCAGGTGGTAATTTTTACAGATTACTACTCAGAAATTACTTTTAATTTGTGTTCATACTCTTGGCCTTCAGTGGTTCATGGATTCAATGCCTGATGTGTTAGCCAACAAAACAGGCATTCCTATCAGCAGGGACTTACCTGCTGTTCATCAGTGTGCCATAGATACTTGGGAAAAAGATTTTCTTTTTTTTTTAACGGCAAGATGTGTCACCATCTGCTGAATTTGTGTTCTAGTTTTCAGACAGTCACACAAAGAGTAGTAGGTTTTGCATCTGGTTCCTGAGGTCTCAGCTCAGTCCTGTGTCATAGGCAGGACAGCATTGTTACGTCCTGCAAGACAAACAGCTCTGGGCAAGTGGCACTTACTGGTTATAGTGGACTGTAGAACTGTATGTTACTGTGGTGAAACCAGCTGTCACAGTCCTGTCGCTTTCAGGAACTGGATGTTAAACAGAGTTCATCTGAGTGAATCTTCAGCTTCAGTGAGATAGCAAGTTCTCTGCTGGAGTCCTTAATTCATTCTGAATAAGTGTTGTGAGATCTCAGCATACATAGGAAGGGTGAACTCTGGTGTCCTCAGTGCTTCTGTTCACTCTGCCTGTGCCCTTTAGGGAAATGGCTGGAGGAAGAGGAGTTGTGGTTGATGTAGGCACCACTGACAGAACTTATTCATAGTTTTCCTAGATCCCAGATTACGTTGTAAAGTGTTACTTTTGTACAAGTGTCACTGGCTTCAGACAGAAGATGAAGCTACTAGTTTAAGATGAAAAATTAGTAAAATCTATCTTGAAGTGGTTGCTATAGCCAACCTTTGGTTCTTGATAACCTGTTTTATTTGGGAATAGTCTCTAATCTGTTAGGAAAAAGAGCATAAAACTAAATCCCTTCCTTCCACAATAGAGTGACACAAGATTTTTGTGTATGCATCACTTAGTGGAAGGAGAGAGTCAATCAGCACCATCCAGCGGGATGCATTCTTACATGTCTTTAGAGATTGGGATGAAGTTTTTCATCTCCAAAAAGGACAGTGACATCACAAAACTGAGACCTTCCTGGACTCATCTTTGTAGCTTTCTGGGTTATATTTTTATGTGATATCAGACTATTTTTATCAGAGAATATAAGAATATATCTTTAAATATGCTACTGGGTTAGAGACTGCAACATCATCAGAAAAAGGTGGTCTTAGCAGCACTTGCACAGCCATTTACTACTATGCAATATAGGAGTGTTTCTGTAGAAATGAACAGAAATAACTTTCCCTGAAAATAGTGGAGAAATACTTGGCTACATAATGAACAACATGAATAATGTTCATTCTTCATAGGATCTTCTAGGAGATGCTTGTTTTACACAGAATATTGACAGTTCAGGAAATTAATCATTTCCAGTTTCAGGTGCTTTCCCCATTCAGCACAGTAGGGAGAAATCTCTAGGGATCAATTTTGTTTTCCAGTCCACTATTGAAATAATTTATTTTTTTCAGAGAATTAACAGATATTCTGTATTTTCCTAAAATTCTTTGACATACCTCTGTGAAATAACAGTGAAAATCCTGTTTCTCTCCCTGCAAAATCCTATAAAAGGTGAAATCTCTTAAGGCTTTGAAACTCAAATCAAAGTTGGGTTTGGACATCAGGGGTCATTCTTAGGCTACTGAACCTCAGCTCTGACAGGATGAGACTGCGTGGCTCTTTCAGCACCCACTGATGCCAGTGGAGAAAAGTTCATCCAAATTCTTACATAGCAACTTCATGACATCAGACGATGACAGGTGCTATAACTCGTGTGCAGATTTAATACAACAGCTGCTTCAAAAATGAAGATGTACTAATATCTGGTAAATGGCTTTTTAAAGTCGTTCTCAAGTTGGAATGTTGTCAGTGCAGCCACTTTTGTTTAGAAGATTTTTTAAAAATACTTGCCAAATTGCTTTAAAAAGCAAGATGGAATTATCTCAGCAAAATGGTTCTAAAATTTGTTCATTTTTGAGTGACTTTCTTTGTAATAAATAAGTCTAAAAGATGAGAATCCTGAAAGGCCAATACCTTGATTTAAAAAGTAGAAAAAATAAAAAAGGAAAAGCCACAAAATACTTCACTGCAACATAAAACTGAAGTTTTACAAAGTATTTATTGGGAAAAATTAGCAGTTGTCCATTTTCTCTAGAAAAAACAAATAGTATTATTTAATAATGGGAAGCAATCAACTTAGAAAAGATCAAAACACTGCATTTGTATGGCTTTGAATCCCTTCCTAGAGCATCAAAGACAGCTTCTCATTTTTGTTTGTGAGAGCTCATCAAGAAATCACAAGAAAAAGATTAAGAGGAATGGCATGGAGAAAACTGAATTGCATCTGCATAGCATACCCACAGTTGTTTTGGTGGAGAACACTTTAGGAGTATACTGCTCACATACTTTCAACTTGAGTTTCTGCCTTTATTTTGCTAGTGAAGTGCTGTATTCATGGAAAGATACAAAACTCTTGGGGTAACTCTATGTACACATTACTCAGAAATTCTATTATAGTTCTTAGCAAAACGTATTTTTAGGATTGTACCTCTGGAGTGTTTGTAACTGTAGTCCTAAGAGTGGCTCAAAGGCTAGCACTAGTTATAACTTTGAAGTCTAAGGGCAGATCCTTCAGTGCTTGTTGAGGAAAAATGCTCATTGGTTTCAATGAGAATTTGGCCTCATCAGTAAGCACTGCAAAGTCAGGCCCCTAGAGAGTGCCACTTCATAAATCAATTATAATTAATTCATCAAAGAAAAAAAAAGCTAATTCTGATTTAGCTTAGAACATCCAATCTCATTTCAAATCATTAGTTACCTAATCATGTAGGAAATTAAAATATTGTTAGAATTAATCATATGTGACTCAGCATTCCAAAAGACCTTCAGCGAACAGGTCAAGTTAAAACTTTCCACTGATACAACACGCTAAATAAATATGACTGGGGATTTTGTTAGATTAGAGCATTGTTTGTGCATAAGCTGTTGTGAGGTAAGTCTAGTGTAAGGTTATTGGTAATGCATGATGAAGAGAAGGCATTTCTGATAAAGAATGTGGTTATCTGAAGAAAACAAAGGCTACTTGAGATTAAAATCCTGCTTTTCCTTTTGGGAGTTGTGATGACAGCAGTGTTTGTCATACTAGTGCTGGAAAGTGATAAAAGTGATGGAGAAACTGCCTCTGCTTTGTAAATGAACTGTGCTTATTTTTTCTCAAAAGGTACTAGGTGATGTTTAGTACAGGAACTATGTTAATCCCATAGTAGGAACCAGTCTAACTGTTTTAGGAATGATCATAGTGCTTTGGGAGTATAAAACAGTGGTTGGTGCAGCCATGCTCAGATAGGAACCTGTTGGGCTGCTTGTCCTTGAAAGCTTTGGCCCTTTCCAGAGAAACTAGACAAAAGCAGTAGTTTCTGGTCCTGTTTGTAAACATGGCAAGAAATCAAACACATGGGAGCTTATGTCTACTTTTCTTTTTTTTTCCCTTTGCCGTAATACTCCAGGAGCTTTCAGAATGTCAGAATCAACCTGTTTATAAAACACATCACAGCTGTGTAAATAAAGTATATTCCTCTATCAATTATATAGGCATCAGGACAACATGCTGCTGAATTCCAGTTATGCTACTGTTGAATCTCTTTTTGCAGCATAACTGTACACATGAAAATAAAACACCTAAAGGGCAATGGGACTGAGAAGCTTTGGAATGGTCATTTTTGCTTTTCCTGTCTTTTCTTGTTTCAAGAATGTAGCTATTCTACTGCACTGAGAATGATTCTTGTGTCTAATATATTGCATTCCTTTAGAGTGAGTTCAGGAGGAGATGTTTTAATTACATTTTGATATTCATATCTCACTGAAGAGAATAGGATTTGTTCTTTCATTTTATACTGCTGAATTGGATAGTTCTCTGTAAAAGAGAAGCAAGATTGTGACATCATGCCTAAACCCCAAATTTACTGCACAGTAATTTGTATATTCAAACATAATGAGAGAGCAATATGTTTCAAATTTACAATTGTCAAAACTGCTGCACTCATGAATTGCTCTGTTTTCTTTTACTGCCCATGAAATGACACCACTGTGGTTGCAGTTACATTGACTACACATAATTAACTTTCTAGGACAAATAAGATAATAAAACCTTCCTATGCATGTATGCTTTCTTAATTAATTAGATTGCTTTGGGTACTTTGCTTTACTTTCTTTGGTGTCAGTAAAAACATTGTCCATGCAATACAGGTGCTGTGGATTTCTGTATGTCCTGTATTAAATGGGTTTCATGGGTAGCATCAGAAGCCTCTGCCATTTCTCTTTTGAAAATAAAGTGTAGCAAACAGTAATGAACAATGTGTCAAGAGGGATCCCATTCTTCAGCATCACTGCCTGTGCTTAGGAAGTTAAATAAGCCCCTCTTGATGTTTTGAAAGTATGTTCAATAGATAATTCACACAATATCTAAATTATAAGTTATGCCTTACATTTTACCAAGGAGGCTTCAATTCCGATCCTCATGATAAAGAATTGCTTTGCCATGAGAAGTGGTGTAATTCTGAATTTGAAATATCCCTGCTCAGAAGACACATCAACAACTTCTGCCTGTACATACAAATAGCAGGGACGAGAGAAGTGCTTTCAGTAGGGCTTTCTATCCCAAAACACTGTTTCTAGAAAACAGATTGTATATTATTATATTATTGTCAATGTTTTTGTATTCAGAGACAAGCTTCCCAGGAGTCTCAGGCCATTTTCAAAATCTTTTCAAATCCAAAAATTCTTATCTGTATCAAGTGCAGGAGGCACAATACTTGGAATCAAATCTTTCTATCCTGGGATGAAAGTGGAGGTATAGATCACTGGATCTTTAGGCTAATTCTAGAGTATTCTGGTTTGACTACAAAGCTGTTTCATCCAAAAACTGACGGAGCTGCTTGGTACTGACCATAACAAATAGGAAAGCAAAACTTGGGATGAACACACTGTCCTAATTTTCTTTTGGAAATATTGCTACTGTCTTCTCATGTGGAAAATAAACTGCTCTAGTGAAACACTGCATCGTTGTACCACAGGGGGAACAGGACATACCTTCTCCTGGTATGCTGTACAGGATATTTGGCAACTGAGAAGCCAAACCAGATGTTCAATTTCCAAGGAGTTGTTATTTTGCCAGTTTCTGGGGAAGAAAAAGGAGCATGACCTGCCTTTCCCTCACTACTGAGGAGAGGGGCAACTTGATTCCTTTTCTATTTCCTGAATGTATGATTGTGAGATTGTACTTTTCATTGTATCTGAGGTTTTTTCCTTTTCATGTCAATATTTGGTACTTTAAGAAAAAATAATTTTGAAATAACAAAACTTGACTGATTTTAAGCATGTGCCTAACTGAATGGCAAATGCAGGCCTAATTGTACACTTAAGCCAATAAGCAAGGAATAAGCAATCCAGTTTATCGCCATACCTGGGAAATGCTGTCCAGAACTGTGGTCTTCATCCTATAATTGGTGAAGTCACTGAGTGTTACTTCATTGCTTTTAGGATCTGAGTGCTCCCATTACTGCTGTGGAAATACTGGCTGTAATCTGAAAGCTACTCAAGTCGGAGAAAAGGTTCCTGCTGATACCAGTGGGTTTCAAATCAAGTTTGAGCAGTTCCACCAGAAAATCAAATAACAACTTTCACATGTCAGGAAACTGCTAACAAAACATAAAAATTAATTTTACAATAGTTAAAACAACCCATTCTTTGGTGAACTTTTGTTGTTGATGAGTTCAGATTTCAAGCTAGCTGTTTAGTTTTAAAGGACACTTAAGGTTTTCCTGAATTAGTTATGGGCTTTAAAGTTCCTGAAACAAGTAATTTTTCCATGATGACTTCAGTGAAAAGTAGTGATTCTACCCTCAAAAACTGCATACTTGGGGGGGAAAAAAAAAAAAAAAGAAAAGAAAAGAAAAAAAAAAGAAAGATAGATTGATCCTCTGCTTCAATTTGTTTTTAGAAAGATTTATCATGAAACTTGAATTCCTCTGATAAATTGTGTTACACTCCAGTGTGTGCTGTGGGCCACCTTGTGTGAGCAAATACTATTTCCGGGGTAATGGCTGCAAAAACGGTGCCATCTGGCAACTGACTTCTTTGTACTTCTTACTGTTTCAGTTGCCTTACTGTGGTAGCTAAATGAGATGTTATAATTAGGAATCCACCAACACTGTATTAATTTTAGAGGTCAAGTTCTGAACACACTTTTCTGACAAATCTCCCAGTACTGTCTGTGGGAATGTTATTTATGTCAGGATTAAGGACATATTTGACTGTTAATTTCATGGCTGTGTTGCACAGCCTGATAATAGGGAAGCTCATAAAATAAAGATGCACTTAGATCTGTGACCAAACTCTGTAATGCATGTGAAAATTGTTTTTTACTTTTTATAATTACAGCTGGTATTTCTGTGTTCTCTGCCAGCCCTCAGTTTCCTCCATCCACACTCCCATTATTTCTTTCTTGTACTGATACAAACATTGATTTGATCACTTTCCAACACATTTGTAGAAAATATCTTCCATAATTTATAGTTGGCCAGGACAGGATTGCTGAAACCAGACGACTGATATGTATCTGTATAACTGCATTGACTTTCATTCTGGTTTATGTTTGGGGAGGATGCAGATGTAGATCTGTGTTTTCTTTCTGTCTAAACAAACAGCTAAGTATAGTATCTGTTTAATGCATTAGGAAGAACAGCAGTTACAGCTGTTTTTCATAGCAGCTACGTCGTGCAGCTATAGGAATTATTATTGTCTCTGAAAAGCCTCGTTTTTTTATCTTTGCTTCTGATACATGACAAACCTATCCCTCCATTTCCTGCAGCAACAGACCTGTCAGTTCTTGTACTGCTGTCTGTGCCTGTCTTACAATTTGGTACAACAGGAGTAAATGAGTAGATTGAAGAAGCAATTTTTTGCTGTTTGTCACGTATTCATTGTGCACATTTGGGAATTTTGCTCCAGCCTAGGGTTATTCTGTTCCCTTGGCCAAAACTGACCCCTCTGTTCCTACACGTGGTCACCAAGACTTGGGTGCAAGTGTGGAACAGCAAAGTGGAGAGCTGGCATTATGCAGTGGGAGTGGGAGGAGAAGGGTCCTAGAGAGAAATTGCTTCCTCATGTTGGTTGTTTTGTTTTTTTTTCTTTTTCCTTTTTGCAATGAATGGAGAGCAGGCTAGAGCTTCCTGCTGTTCCAAGACCCCATGGGGTAGCAGATGAGGCCTGAGCACAGGAGAGATGTCCCAACAGGTGTTAGCTGTGATTCCACTCCTATCCCTGACTGCCTATCCACACTGAGGAACAGCTGAGCTCGTTTGTGCTGTAGGGACTCTGTGCAGCACTCTGCTCTGACTCTCCATGCCACCACACAACCACCTATCTGGTGTTCCTGCCAGTGCACAAATTTTCCTCCAACCCCATAGCTTTGGATGATGAACAATAAATATATCATTCTCTGGTTCAAGGCCCTTCTCTGTCAGCAAAAGTGACAGAGAATATCTCTAAAGGAAGGTGAAAGAAAGGAAGGTGCCATGAAGCACAAGCCTCTGTATGGGACTCCAGTGGGGTTGTGTTATGGCGTGTTGCCTCCACAATTGATTGGTCACTGGCACACAGCTCGGCACTTGTACAGTCTGGGACAGAGAGGAGAGCTTCTGATGTAGCTAGCTGTCACATGGAGGAGTTCACCCATAGCTCATAGCCACAGACATTCTGAAAGGCACAACAGCCTTTGTAAACACACTGTCTCCACTCAGTCATGACCCAAGTGTCAGAAACATCATGTTACTCCTATTCCACTAAATAACCTGCATGGAAACAGTATACTGACCTGAATGGAACTCTGGAACACTGACACAAAGATTAGCTTTTCAAAAGCACTAACAGCAAGCCAGAGAAGTACTCCTGTTTCCGGTTATGTAGTGATCTTTTGTGGAATGTATGAAGAGGATCCTAGAGTGACTGGGGAGTGTGCTCGCAGATATGTTGTTGTGTGTCCCAGAGCACAGATGGCCAATTGGGCAACATAAGCAGTGATAGTTCTCACCAGAAGACCTATTCAAGCTCTCTAGAGCATGGATATTCCTCTTGCTTTTCTGCCCCAAAGAGTGGTTGTTGCACTTTTGCTTGAAGAATGTTTTTCATCCTTTCAAATTTAAGGTTGGTTGGCTCCTCAGTCCCCTTCATGAATCAGCCATGATGCAGCCCTGTGAGAAGTGCCAGTGTTAGCCTGATGCTGAAGAAACATTCAGTCCTTTCATGGCACAGGATAATTTGCACCTAGCTGAATCTTCTGGAATTTTGCAACTCACTGTTGCCAAAGAGATGAAGACCAATAGAAAACTTATCAGAAAGGGTGGATGGACACAACTGGCATAGGAAAGTTAAATGAGGATCCCAAGGTAGAATTAGAGAAGATGAAAGAGGGAGGAGTGCTAGAGATTAAAAGAGTCAAGGGATGACAGTTGATGATAAATATGGCAGCAGATACATGGCATTTGATTAATTTTATAGCACAAGGACCTCAGGTTTTGACAGAAGCACTTGTTGGTGTAAGAACTTTTTGCTGTTCATGCATGTGAGGTAAAACTTTGTGAAAGTTTAGCCCACTTTGAATTGGCCCTTTTGATACTCTACAGGGACAGGCATGCCTTTCTTTTACACCTCAAAGCACAACTACTGGGATAGTTTTCTCCTAAAGGTGGGAACCAAGCAGCTCCGCCAACAAAACTGACATGCACTAAATGGAAATATCGAGGTCCTCTGTTTCAGAACTGTTCAGCTCTGAACCAAAACGCTAGTGCAGATTAGGCCAGTGAGTCCCTAAATTGCCTTTCCATGCTATTGGAGTGATCTCTATTCCTCTTTTCCTTTGTTCTTTGGTTTGTTTGGTTGGGGTTTTGTTGTTGTTGTTGGTTGGTTTTTGGTTGGTTGGTTGCTTGGTTGGTTGGTTGCTTGGTTTTTTCCAGTTCTTCAGAGTCTTTTCCCCACTGGTTTTCTAGTCTCCAAGTATCCTTGTCTGCTCTTCTTGACACACTAGCTTCTCTTCTCTCTTCTGTTTCTTCCTCTTTTTTTCTTCATCTCTGTCTTTTGAAGCAATGAGCCCATTCTGGAAGGTTTTACTTTATTTCATTCATTCTTCAGTGCCTGTCTCTTCTTCCCCATGATAGTGTTCAGCCATTCTCATCAGCTGTTCTTCACTGAATCTACTTCCTCCCTTGATCTTGTCCTCGCATCTTGGCTGAATTCTGTCATGATTTCCAGCTGCCTCTCTAGCACTCAGGCACTTTTTTCCCTGTGGGTTCTCTCAGGCAACATTTCATACATAAATAGCTCCTATCAAGTACCCACTTGAAGGTAAAGTACATCCTGCAGCTTCTACATTCAACCATCTGCAATTATTTGGTCACATCTACTGTTACCTTAGCTGACGTTATCTTTTCTTCTCTATTTTTTAAAGGAAAAGAATGTTAGTCAAAGACATGTCATTACTGTGCTCTGTTTAAGGGATTCCTATGTTCAATGTCTGCTTACTGTTGTAAACATTTTGTGTAGAACAGCCTGTCTCCTTCATTTAGACCCCACAATTAACTGTTTGCTTGCTGTGTTCAAACAGCAAGCTTGCTTTTTTTTTTTTTTTTTAATATTTTACCTTTAAGATTGTGTTTCTGTCTGTAACACACAACTCTTGGAGTGCTCTGCAAACTAGATCCTGCAATCTGCAACTGAACAAGCTGTGAGGATGGTTCCTTTTTCACTACAGACAAATCCTGATTTGTGCAGATTCTCCTGATGACACTTCTGTATGTGATACCTTTGATGGATGCTTGTGTGGTTGTCATGCTGGTTGAATGAGCTGTCACATTGCAAAGTTGTGGAGAAGCTATTTTGCATTCCTGGTCTTACTTCTTTTCTTGTAGGTAAATGATGGAAGTAGTATCACAGTAAATAAAGTGAAAACTTTACACATAGTCCTGTTCACGTGATCAACAGTGGATTTTTTCATGTTGAATTCAGTAATGAAAAGCTTCAAAGAATATTTTTATTGCATAATGTTGTGATGTCTGTCAGATTTGCATTGGGAAGAGTCTTGAGTTTTTAATCTCCAGATGCTGATTTATAGGTGATACAAGTTTTCTACATAAGTACATGTGCTAACATTAGGAAGTTTTGTAACCTTAAATAATATGCCAGAATTACTAAGAACATATACTTAAGTTCTTTCAAACCACCTTTTAAGTATTTAAGTTTGATAAATTGTGTTAGTGGTTTAAAATTCATGTTTTGTGATCTGGGAGTACAACTAATTTTCTTCAGGAAAATGAGAAAATTATGTCTTCTCTTCTGAGACTTCCTTAGTTGTAACATGGGTATGATGATATTCACCCTTTGATAATGCATATAATTTATTTCAACATAACTCTGACGGCTGAGATACCCAAACTGACAATTCACAACACATCAACTTAATTAGCACTTCCAGTCCTCTTTGTAAAAATGAACAATTCAGCTGAGTCTTAGAACAGTAAGGTGATTCTAATTCAAAGTGCATGACCCAAAGGAAACCAGGAGAATGTTGAATTATTTCAGTAAACCCCATAAAATTATATTGTAAAACTTCAGCTGTCAAGGAATCAGGAGTTATAGAACCACAGAATCAGAGCTTTGATGAGGATGGAGATATGAGGAGGTCTCCACTCCAACATTTTGAAACTTCAAGCAGTATCAGCTAGAAGATCAAACCAGATTTCTTGTGGCTTTCTTCTGTCTTGAAAACCTTCAAGTATGGAGACTGTACAACCTCTCTAGGAAACCTGCTCCAATGAGTAACTGTCCTTGTGGTGAAAAGGTTTTTTGTTATATCCTGTCAGAAACTGTTTAGTTTCAGTTGTCTCTTGTCCTCCTACCCTCTTGGTGGCTCACTGGTGAATTTCATCTTATTAACACCTCTTTTTTTTTTTTTTTTTTAATGGAGAACCTGAAACTGTATGCAGTATTCCAGATGTGATATAACAAGTGACAAGTAGAGAGGGATAATCACTTCCTTGAATCTTCTGTCTGTGTTTAGCCCAAGATACTGCTGTCTGTCTTGGCTGCTGGAGCACACTGCTGACTAATGTACAGCTTGCTTTCTGTCAAACCTTCCAGATGCAGGACTTTGCATAGATTATCATAACATTTCATAATATTCCTGTGTCAGCCTGTTTGTCCAGCCTGGCTAGGTCCCTCTGCATGACAGACCTGCCCTAGGGTCTGTTCTTCCCAATTTGGTATCATCTGCAAGTTTGATGGCAGTGCACTCCTTCACTTTCTCCAGGTCACTGAGTGAGATGTTGAACAGGACAGGTCCTGGTGCAGAGCCATGCAATAGTATACTTGTTGCAGGCATCTAGGTAGTGTGTGGGCCATTAACTGCCAACCCCCAAGCCTGTCCATCCAAGCAGTTTTTTGCCTATCTAATTGTCCTCTCAACTGGGCTAAAAAGTTCTAGCTTGGTTACTAGAGACAGTGTGGGGAAGGTTGATTACAAAAAGTTGCACTTAAAAATATTGTCATAGGGTGAGTAGTCAGCCTTCTTGTTGCTCTGCCTTAGGACCAGGTTCAGTCAGCACACTGAATGTGAGAACGTGCAGGCAGGCACTGCTCCTCAGTGGGCATATGCAGTTGGGCTGCGTTCTTTAGATGTGGAGCCCAGTTCACTCTTTTTTCCCTGTCCCTCATTCAAGATTTGGTCTTGGCTAATACCCTTTAAAATGTTGATAATTCCTCTCTTTATGGATCATTCCTGCATTGCAAAGGGTCCAGGCTTTTTACTAATCTCTTCTTGTAAGGGTTTATGATTGTGGTATTGCAATACAGTGTCGTATCACCCATTTGGGGGTGATCATGACAGTAAAGGTGCACTTCTGATGTAAAGGGTCTGATGTTGAGGCTGGATTTATGTGCAGAGGCCACAAGAATCAAAGGTGAACCTTCATGCCTACAACTTGCGGAGGGGGGACAAGGGACAGAGGAGGCAGTAAAACCAAGTCCTGGATTTTAGTTTCTGCATATTTTCTGTTTTACTTTTCTGGGCAATCTATACAAATTAGGACTGTATGGAACGTAGAAAAGTAGAAAATACGTAGGATTCTGAAATAGACAAGTAGATTAAACTACTAAACCTTGCACACAGTGGCATATTTCTATAGGAATACAGTGTATGCCAGTCCAAAACAGTCTACAAGCTAAGAAAGTAGGGAGTGGAAAAAAAATTAAAATGGAAATTGAACAGGTTTTTTTCTCTTCCCCATAAAACTGCATAGTTATTCCTGCACTGAAAAATGGCTTTGGGCCTGAACTACCTCCTGTGATCTGCACCAAGACAGTCTCAAAGATAGTGTTAGTTAGTTAGTTAAATCACACCTGGACACATTTAAACAGATAAGAAGGATGGTTGCCAGCCAGTGCTTGCACTATACTCTGATGCTCTTTTAATTGCAAATACAGATACAGTCACAGTGGATTCTGACAGAGGAATTGATAGTTTTTGAGACTCAGACCTGAGACAGTCACCAAGTTGCTCAGGCATGTCAAGAGTTTGACACAGTGGTGCAGGGTTAGTGGTTGTGAAAGACTTCATGGTTTAATCCTCATCAGGCCATTTGAGTCCTTTGCTTGATCAGTCACCTTCATATTTGTTGGTATTTCACCATGAGAAGAGGATTCAAACACTTTCAACCCTTAGGAATTGGCTCAAAATCACTATGTACACTTGTGTCATTGGCAATTAAAAAAAAATAAATTCAGATACTTTAAAGAAGCAGTCCTGTAAATTAGGAATAAACTTGCCACATGTATATGTACTAGTTTATCCCAAGTATAACAGAGTTGGTTGATTGCATTCAGTTTAGTGATTTTGAGAGGTGGAAACTTTATATGCTGGTAGATTTGTTTATAAGCTGTTACTGCTTCTGAGGGACAGTCTCACAGTCTGTTGTATTCATCTGTCATTCATCAAAGAACAACAAAGGTAAACAAAAGGCGATGTCATCACATGCATTCAGCCATCACCAAGATGCTCTGCTAAAGCTGTCATCATAATATGGGACAGAAAGGACATGTACATCCCCACTTGTAGGCAAACATCCTGCTCCTGACAGGGCCCTGCACAGCAGTGCTGTCTCCTCCTTCCAACCTGTGAAATGGAGCTGGCCATGATGCACGTTAGGAAAACCAGAGTCCTGTCAGTTGTCAGTTACACCTGTCCCAATAAAGCTGTGGTTTTATGGGATGCTCCATAACCATAGTGATACGTACACATCCTCTTAATATTTACCTTTGTCTTATTAAACTTTCAGAGCTCATACTTCAAACTTCTAGTTTCGTTTCTTCGTAGGGGTGGTCAGTGTAATCCCAATACATTATTGTAAGGATATTTCCTTTCACTGTCAGACCTGTTTTAGAACGGAGTGAATATGTCTGTAATTTTGTAAGGTATTTTGTAATGCAGCTATTTATTCTTCTGCTTTTGTCATATGTCAGGTTTGGGGATCAGCTTTTAATTAAGCAAAAAGTCTCCTAAATGTTAAAATAAATGTGTACTGGTGTCTCATTCCCGTATGTACTGAGCAGTCAATTGCCACTTAAAGGCACCTTTCATATAACGCCTAAACTGCTTACCAAAGAACTGAAAATAGGTGGTGTGTGAAATTTAATGTAAAACTACAGTGAAAGCAGAAGTCATTAATAGAACCACACTGAATGTCCAGGGAATGCAGAAAAGTTAACCTTTTCTTTTGGGTCCTTTGCTTGTCAGAATAGAAAATGCTAATGGGGAGAGGTTGTTGTATTACCTGTTAGATTCACTCCCGTTACCCAGATCAAATTCTGCATCTGGTTATTATACTGCAATGACCTCTCCTACTATGTTTTAGTGAAGGGTCATAAATGGGAGTTTGTTCTTTAGGAAGCTGGCTCAATTGGTATGGTAAACAAAAGGCCAAAAGCAAGTGACGTTCAGCTCTCAGTCACAGTGGTGACAATGTTGAAATGGATTATACAGAGTGTTCCTCTGACATGCAGTTACAAGGCAATAGCATGGCTAAACAGAACCAACAGTCAGGTTTGCATTCATTGACATTATGAGTGTTGCTTTGGCACCATTTTTTGCTTATCAGGTTTTATCTGAAGTATGAAAATAGAAGGTAAATGTGAAACCTGAAATGGCAAGCCGTTCTCCCTTCCTGCCTGTATTCAAATCCATTACCCTGCAGAAAGTACTGTAAGACCTAAATGGATGAAATAGCTACCTTTTGTAAAGAGGCCTAAGGGGTTGTGAGTTTTCAGATTGGATAGGAGAAAGCTGTGGGGATGTGCTCAAGGTTTACAAAATCGTGACAGTGGTTAATAAGATGAATGCTTGACAAACTGTTGTTCAAGAAGTCTAAGATGCGAAACAGGGCACTGTAGTTTAAAACAGATAAAAGCAAGTAGTGAACCAATGGAAGTTCACTGTTAACATGGATGTCTGTGAACAGCAGAGAGTGTTGGCAAGTTTTCAGAAAGAGATTGGACAAATTAATGGACAGCAGGCTGATAGAAACTATGGGGAATAGACAGACAGGGGTAAGGAGAGCTACTCTAAACTGCCCTACTTCAATACCTACAGACACTGGATAGAAGGGAGAAAGAAATAAGGAATAGACCACAGAGATGAGCTAAAGGACCATCAGTGATAGTCCCATAGGCTGTCTCTTGTGATCTAATGACTGCTTCCAGGTTTTTGCCCAGGTCATGAAGATTTTTCCTTCATGTCACCTGTGAGTGATGAACTTCCCTATTCAGCCACAGATACCTCTTACTGAGTCTGTCACCAAGCTACTTCTTAGATAAGGTTATCGTCTCTTCTGTCATGCAAAACCCCCCTCTTTCTATTGCTGCTGAATAGTAAATGATTCTCTGTAAAGACACCAAGGTACCTATTTGAGTGCTTTCTAAATGTGCAGCTGGACTGCTTTTTCTGATATGCAACCCGTTCTTCCCTGTGGAATGCTACCCAGACTGTCTTTTATCCAGTCACTCGTGGACAACAGAAAACTAACCTCTTTTGTGTATTTCAAAATGCTGCTGAATCTTTCCTATGTTTAAACACCTTTTACTACATCTCAGGAGACAACTTTCTCATTCAGTTTACTCTCCTCTGAGCATTAATTTTTCCCCATCTTTATAACAAAAATTATGTCAAAAGGTGTTCAAAGGGGAACATTAGACTCCATGCGTAACCTCATGTACTGGTGAGGAGAAAGTTTAAAATTAAGAAAGTGAGATCGTATCAGCCTCTGGGGAGAGCCCCACAACGTTGATATGTCTCACCTTGACAGGAAATCATTTGTACCAAATCCCTGAGTCTTACTTTACAGCTGAGTTTGCATCCATCTTACAGTGCTGTCACCAAAACCATTATTTCCCAGCTTTTTGTGTGAGAATGTTGTGGGGTCTGTACTAGAAAAGTCATGTTCTAGTCACCTCAAGGGCTACATAACCTGGCATGAAACTAGTCTGGCTTGATACAATTTCTTCTTGACATATAAGACAGTGTCATCTCATTTTCTTCTTCTTATGAATGGGTCTTCCATCCTCATCAGAAGCATCAGTCCTGCCCCTGTATCCCTCTGGAATTTCAGCCTCCTCAGGCTCAGTCTCTTTTCCTTCACTTTTGTGACTCTTCTAGTGTGCACTGTTTTATGACAGTCACGTATCTCAGGTATTATCAGTTAGTCAGCCTCTCTTTCTACTTCTCAATGACCTTGGTGTATCTCACTAAGCACCAACCACTTGTTAAGGTTTACTGTTCCCCAACAAATCCACTTTTTCTGTGATTTTGTTGACCTCAGCAGTGATTAGGCTGTTAAGACCGTTGGCTGTTACACTGGAGATATTTTTGCTTTTATTCCATCATCCGTCTGTATTGACCTGTTTCTCTTGTCATGTATATGAGTTTACTTGCATGGACATATTTTCCTATGCATGTTTTTCCTTTTCTGAACACAAAGGGTTACTGTGACAAGGTCTCCTGGATATTGTTACAGTACATGTAATGGTTAGTGACAGTGTAGGAGTTGACGGATCAGTCTACAAGGTAAAAACAAAGCATGATTTTGGTAAATTTCTTAGTATATTAACTCTCATAGTTTCATAGTAAAAGAAAAAAAAACAAAACACAAATAAAAGGTGAATTCCAAACAGAAGATGTTGTTTAATTGCTCCAGTGTGTACTAAAAATGCACTGCTAACCATAATACAACTCTCTTTCTTGAAAAAATGTGTTTTGAGTTCTTTCACAATTCCTCTAGATTCCAATAATACCTAATTGATCTGAATAAAGCAGACTTCTCCTGGCATACAACTTTAGATCTATAATTCAGTTGTCAGCCATGATGTGACATTTCAAAGCTTCTGTATAATTTAAGAAAATCAACTCCTAACAATAGTAAAACATCTACCTGAAATACACTAAGTTCCTGGGGGGAAAAGTTTCCTTACAGTTTGTCACACTTCTGGCATTTGTTTCATCTTGTTCCCTATCTGTACGTTTGCTTCCAAGAATTATCGTGACAGTCATTAAAATAAACATTGCTCCTAAAATCTGTCAATTGTTGTCAACATTTTCTCTATGTTTTATGGCACTTTACACTTTTAAGAACACAATGTTTCCATCCTGAGATAAATGTCACAGATGGTATAAAATACTGTTCTAAGTAAAATAGTTGTTTTGGGTTGTTTTGTTTGTTTGGTTTGGTTTTGGTATTTTGGTTTTTGTTTGTTTGTTTTTAAACAAAGCACAAATTCATCTCCCAGGAAAAGAGAAAATAAATGATAGTTGCATATCTTTTCAAATGTTGCAAAAATCAGAATACAATATTGGTAAGACATGTTTCCAACACAGCTGTCTCCTCTAGCAGTCATTTAGATACAGAATGAAGTTTCAATTATTTACTATTGCAGAGTACTCTAAATTCATTTGCTTTGAGTTAAAACCACAGCAAACAGAACTGAAACTATGATGGTAGCTTGAACAATTTCTGTTCTGCTGTGGAACAGTATCTTGTTTCTTCAGTGTCCCTTCTGCTGCTTTTCAATGCTAATCTGTTAATAAGTAAAGCTGCTCATTTATTCCTCCAGATTTTTATTTTTTTTAATTTCCTGATAAGTGCTTTTAAACATTTAAAAACCTACTATAAACCTGTTCCATTTGGTTTATAAAATATTATTATTCATATGATCAAAGAAACAGTTAGATGAAATGTCTTTGTAGACCTACCTTAAACCTCATTTTTGATGAAGAACTTCTCTGTTGAGAAAATTTTACTTCATTGGAATCAAAATATTAATAGAAATGTATTCTCTTGATAGACTTAACTGGGAGTTGCCAAGCATGCCAAAAGTTTCGGTTACTCTCATTCTATAAATTTGTGTGGGTGTGTGGACAATGGCTGATTTGGATTGGCCAGTCCAAATTTCTTGATTATCCTTTGTGAAAAATGACCTCTCTCTTTATGAAAATTTTGAAGAAGATTGTGTAATTTAAAAATACTCAGTTGGCAATATCTTTGAACACTTGAATTTATTACCCGTCTCAAAGACTTACATTTGAAAAGTGAATATATTCCAGAACTTTTTGCTTTGTTTGTTTTGGTTTTATCTGAGAAATATGTTCCTTTCTTCCTAGTAACAGTGAAGCATGGATTACAGCTTCTAAATTGCTATGTATAGAGCAATCACTAATAGCATGCAAATTTGCTTCAGAATGAAAGTGACATTGTTGACAAATTATTTGAATGCACTGTCATGGCAGTACTAAGAAAGCTTCTTTCAATCTTCACAAAAACTAAAGAAGAAAAATACAGAGTGCTTGTGACTCACTAGCGTGGGGAATTTTTCAAAATTACTTAAGGCAGTTCCTTGAAGGTTTTAGGACAGTGCTTTAGTCAGGATTTCCATTTCAATCAAATATGTGTCTCGGAGTTCTGCATACATGACTGATATTAGTCAGCTGCCTACATTTGTTGTCCAAAGACTGAATCACTCCAAATCAGAAATAAGCCTGATCTAAATTTTAATTATTTGCATGGAAAGACTCTGAGATTTTCACTTCTGCTTCCCTAGGGGTGTCTGCCAGAAGACAACACTTCTTGGTGCTCCGTAGAAGGCATCAAGAATGGCTGAAATGAGTCATTCACCAATGTGAATACCAGGAACAACAGAAGCTTAAGAGCTCTGGTTATGATTGCACTCCTGTTGTTCCATACCTAGGCTGTTAGCTCCCCTGCCTGCCTGCAGGTTTCCTGGTGAAATACTGGTCTAGTCTGATTTGTCATTTATGTTGTCTTTCCAGCATTGATGTTAAAATAGGGGATTTCAGAAAATTCTGTGGCATGTGCTGCAGTGTCAGCCACACTTCTGAAGGACGGTGCTCTTAGTAAAAGTAGTGACTGAAAACACAAAGAAAAGTTTCTGCTGCTGTAAGTCAGACAGAGGTAATGGAAACCGGGGAGTGTCTGTGTCTCCCTTGATGAACCATTCTTTTCAGTCTTTCTTCTGAGACAGACTATCAGCAGTGATGAAATTGTTAGGAATTGAGAGATACATCCCCAAGCAAGCTGAAAAGGACACCAGACACAGGATTCAAAGGTAGATCATCCTCCAGGCTCTTTGTAGTTCCTGTTACAGAGCGATGACATTGGGGGTCCTGTTTGCAGAACATTTCAGTCTGTCAGTGATATATTTACCCCGTTCCATGAAATACAGGCCAGTAGTTTTCAAATTCATTCCTTTTGTCAGTGGAGTAAACTTGTGTTATATGCTGCCATATGTGGTTTTATCCTAAATTTTGACACACAAAAAATCAGAGTATGTAAATCACAGTCTTTAGAAAATATGGCTTACAAAATATTTGATGTTGACCTGAGAATAAAGAAGAAATCCCAACAGTGCTAACCCATTGTGGCAGAATGATGAAAACTTCTATTTTTCTGGGTGTGGGTTTTTTATGGAGGAGGTTGACTTTGATCTTTAAGCAAACAGTGGAGAAAAAATACTTTTTTTTTTTTTTATAAAAAAGGACAAGATCATGTATTTACCCATTTTTCTGGAGCCCAAACTAAACACTATTGCTAACTCAGTTTTGCATGAAGTTACAGTGACCTGAAACTCATATTCCTGGCAAATTTTTGGTTTGGGATTAGTACTGTATAAATTTAGTAAATCTATTTTCAAATAAAATTGACGTCCTATTCCACCCAAATCTTTTGGTCACAAACTCAATACTTATCATAAGACAAGTCAATTACAATGCTTTCTGCTCATAATAATGATGAGATTTCAAATCAGTGTTCCATTCCAGAAAGATAAATTCATAATATTTTGTTTTAGCAGTGTCTTTGACCAGTCCACTCAGCAGCATTCCTCTATTTTCCCAAATGTCACACTGTTGAACAGGATTCTAGTATCATCTTCCTATGCTAAAATTAAAAGTTTAAAATTCTCTTTAATTTTTTCCATCCCCTTCTATTGAAAACAGGAAACATGTTTTGGATTGCTTGGAAAACAATTGCAAGGACTTAGTTCTCTGGCAATCTGTCACAGCAATTCCAACTTGGTCATGTTCATCCTAAGAAGCAGAAAAACTTACAAGAACTGCACATTTTCAGTAGGAAGGTATCACTGAATACATAAATAGCAAGTGTTTGGGACAAATTTGTTATTATCTTTGATTATGTGAGCAATGACAGACTTCTCTTTGCCAGAGATAGCACTTGTGGGCATTGTGGACATTCATCACCAACTTCCCTTAGGAGACCCCAGGACTGTGGGTGAACTGGCACCTCTAGAGGTGCAAGTCTTGCAAAGAAAGCATGTCAGTGAAGCAGGCTGAGAACATTTGTCTAAAAAGAGCTAGTTGCGCTGTCTCATGGGGTAATCATCTGTGCTCCTTCTAGTTCTCCATGTGATAAAAATTACAGCTTTTTCCTTGAACATTTAGTCACCCTTGTGATTTGCAAGTAGAATGTATAAAATTCTTTTCCTTCACCTTTGTCCTTTCTTCTGTGTGTAATCTCACTAATGTCATTAGGGTCAATGTTTGCTTCAGATTAAGTCAATTTGAAGTTTATAATGGACTTCATAGCTCTCCTTGCTGTTCAAGTGCTCTCAGTGGCACAGAATCATGCGAATCTGTGCAAGTGCTTTGTCAACAAACATTCTTTCAGCCTGATGAAACATTTTAGCCATTTCTAAATTCATAATATGGGCACTAAGGATGTGAAACTATTAAGAATATTGTTGTCAGGAATCTAGTTTAAAAAGAAGCCTTCTTCTACAATTATCTTTAGCAAATGGAATAGGTGTTTCTAGGTCTATCAAAGCTAGAGGGACCTGAAATCTGCCTATTTCCTTTCTAATATATTTTACTTTGCATATAAATATATATTTGGGAGTACAGGTCCCTCAGTCAGGCCTCTGTGCACAACTTTTCCATTTGGTGATGTAAATAAAAAGAAAGCAATATGAAAACAGAAATAAAAAATATTCCAATACCTGAACACACGAACCTGTCCCCAAGGGCATACCTAGTGTCTGTGTGTCCACAAATGGTTCTTAACAATCAACAGCTCACAAAACATCCCGACACACTTCTAGTCCTCCATAAACAGAATAAAGAGCACATATGCCTTCAAGTTTACCCTTGACATCAAGCCCCTAGTCCTTTGAGACCCTACTGCTCCAGCCTCCTCCATCCATCCTTCTGGTTTGAAATGCTCGCACTTTACCTTCTGTTTGTACTTTTCGGCCACATTACTTTGCACAGTGCTTACCCCTGGACTTCTTCCCTAGTTCTCTTCCCCTTATGATTTTAATATCTCTAACAGTCATCTGTCCCAGCGTCTAAGTTATAGGCATGTTCACTTCCTCTTCCATTCAACTTCTCCCCTTTAATAAAGTTGTCCTGTTGGCTTCATCAGTTTTGCAGTAAACATCTGCAGATGCAGAGAGAGTAAGCCTCCTTACTTCCAAAAGTCAGAGATTTTCATCTCCAGTTGTTCTAGAAGTCTCTGTTCTCAGCCTCTTGCCATACCTCCTCCTGTGCAATGTGAGGCTCAGGCTCTGGTTCACGCAGAACCTATTGGTCTCTGCAAGCTCACTGGTGTCACACACTCTGCTCACCTACCTCAACTGTTTTTCTAGAGCTCAGCAGCTCAAGTAGGGCTTACTACCCGCTTCTGAGGCTACCATTCCTCCAGCCCCAGGCTCAGCAACACCCTGGGATCTCCCTGTACCTGGTGATGTGGATGGGTACATCTGCTTTGAGGAGCTGAATCCTGCTCCTAGTTCTCTGACATGACAGAGGTGTTCCTCCTGCTCCTTCCAGCTCTGGAAAGGGTACACACTCCATAGCTTCTGATTATACTGTCAGTAATACATACATAACTGATGGAAAAATGGATTCTGTAGGGTGGTATGTCTTATTATTCTTTGTATTTGTTTATGGTAAGTACTTCTCTCATCCCTATAATTATTGCTGTCATATTAATACTAAAATTACAGACTGAGTGGTGTGGCAATGTATTTTTATGACAGGGTACGAGACTTACAAGATATCAGTATAAACATACTGAGCTGCAATATATTTCAGTAATTCAGTTCTTTAAATGTGCCTCTTGCAATAGGAGTGAATCAGGCTGTGATGGGCATAGGGAAAGGATGAAGGTTATATCGGTGTCTAGTCTTGTGGCAGAGGGGGTGATAGGACCTGTGAAGGTGAAGACCTATTTCCCTGCTGTGCTAGAGATTACAAGTGAAAACTCAGACAAATCAATGTAAAATACCATTGACTTCAGTGGCCTAAGAAAGGCTAGTTCTGAAAAAAAACGATTTAAGTGTTTTAAAGCATGAAGAGCCAGATCAATTGCTCCTATTTCACCTATTTATACCCATTTGGAAGGCTCTCATCCATCCTCTTTTCCCTGAAATCTCATCTTAACCTGCTGCTGAGACACTTCTCTTCCTTTTTGCAGAGGTGTTTAGGTGCTGGGGAAAACACCCTAAGAGGCAGGATGTTTTCAAAATAGAAACTTTAGTGCTGAAATCAGAGGCACAGATCAATGGCTGTTGAAAACTCAGCTTACTGCCATATTTTGCTAATATTATCTCCACAGATTCTCAAAAACTTCCCAAAAGCATCAAAAGAAGGATAATGTACTAAGGAAATCTTATTTTAGTTCTTTTACACCATTCCCCTATATGCTCAAATGCTTTTCTTGGGAGTAGGTTAAATCATATTAATCTGGATTTCATTTGGAAACTAACCTCAAAGAGAAGGTCTGGCACAAGGTAATGTTTATAATGCTGTTAGCAGTTACTTTTTATGAGATTATTCCCTGGAATAGGTGACTCAGACCTTGTGTTGACTGTAGTTTTGAGACAAGACATGAATTCCAATTTGTTGTTAGTTGACCTGAGTTCACGAAGGCAAGGAGACTCTGGCAAGGCCACACACGTGCACACACACACATACACACAGAGACACACAGACAGGTGAACATACACTCACCCAGACTTAGGCACCGGTCTTCCAGAGGTCAGAAAGTCCCTTTAACTGTCTTCACAGGCATTGTCAGGAAGAGCTCTCTGTAAACCATTCTGCCTGAAAGTTTGAAGAGAGATTCTCTTTCTGTGTTGGATGTACCTAACTAATTTTGATACTCTGTCCCTGTATGAAGTCCTCAGCAAAATCACTGATTTCTTTTTCAGAGCGAGATCTGCCACATTTCCATTTTTCTGTATACTTTTGATTACAAATTACTTTTGATTACAAATCAGAGGAAATTCAGGAAAATAATCTAAGCTACTTTGTCAGTTTTGTAGCTTGAAGGAACTCTGTACACATCTAGACAAATAAAAATTTCAACTAACCATTTCATTTTGTTCTATCTAGCCTCTCCATCCTTCAAGCCTTCTGAGGCAGAATAGTAAATACAAAGGCACTGTGTGTAACACTGTGAGTCCACTGAGTATAGCACTAAACACTGCAAATGACCAGAACTGAGTAGTGCTGTTAAATAAGTTGCCTAGTTGCAAGCATCGGGTAGGCTGTGAGCTGTGGTAGTTTTATCAAACTTTTTTCTTTGTTTTTTTTCCACTTGTGTAACCTGAGTTCTGGATGTGATTTGGCATTGTCTTGAACAAGGTGCTGTACCAATTTTCAATTTTAGTTATCATGGTGGGGCTGTGGCCTAAATTTTGAGACCCCCACATCATTATAGTAGTGAATATTAATAGCTCGGTAGTACTCCTGTTCTACTCCTGTTGCCTTCTTTCCTCAAGCAAATATAGTCATGAACTGAATATCTTTATTATTTGGACAGATAACAAATTGGCAACTTAATAGAATGATAATCTATTTCTAGAAATAAAGTAATTAATTTAATTTATGATCGTTGATTATTTTTCAATTCTATGAGTATACTGGGCTGCTGAAATCAGAAAGATGGAGGGTGAAATTGGTCTTTGGGGATAAGGCAGACTCTGTTTCACCTTGGTTTATTTTCAAGTATTCTGAGGGTCTTGAGAGATTACTACTTCATATTCTTATTTTAGATTCCTTTCTGGGTACAATAAGAGAATTGAGGAAGCAAGGTGAGCCTTAGAGCCAGCTAAAAATTTGAATGCTTCCTTCCCTTCACTGATCTTAATGGGCAAGTCCTGCTACCCAGGTCTTCACCAGGGAGGAACTGCCCACAGCCTCTGGGAAAGCCCGGGGGCAAGGATGAGTGGTGCAGGCAGTCCTGCTGACCTTAGGCTAGCAGAAAAAGAGTGGGGCAAGGAACTGTTTGACTGGGGAAGAGTTTGTATAAAATGACCTTCCCACATAATGGGATACAAGTATTTCACTAGCTGGTTTTATCACTCTGGACTATACTTCCAGGAATTATTTAACTGCTCCTCCATTTTCCAAAGATGACTATATAGGTCGGCATGCACAAGTCCAGTGTTTTTCTAGTTAGATTATTAGCAGCCAAGAGTGTGTGCACTGTGCAGCTGACGTGTGTGTTGTCATGTAGTTTTTGCACAAAAAACCACACCATCAGTTATTATGGAAATGTTTAGGGTCTACATTTTTTGTTTCCTTTTTTTACACATTGTGGGATTGCTAGTAGTCATTCACCTCACAAGATTAGTCCAACAACAGACTAATTATTCCCTGCTAGAACAACACAAAAATACTACATTGGTATTCTTAGGGACATTCTGGACATCAATGTGCAAAAGCTTGTACTTTTTTGGGTTCCCTTACTTCTCATGTTTTCCATTTTTAGATTTTGCTTATGGATTTGACTATTGAAATTGGCTCCAAAAAGGTATCAGGAGATTAGCAGCATATTTGAATGGTTTTATTCAATGAAGATCAATTTGCTAATTTTTTAATTAATTTTCTTTAGTGCTTCCAACCAATTTGTGAGGGTCCATTATCACTAATGATATAATCAGAGTACTAAATTATGAATGCCGTATTTAATTAGCAAAGTTGCATTAATATTTATAAAAGATAAACTGTTATAGTATTTCATTATAATTATAAATCTACATATAGTTATAACAAAACTAGGAAGTCAGTAATCAGTATGATGCTGCAGCAATCTGCATCGTGTATCTGTTCTATTAGAATATATAATTCAGTTAAATGATAATTTGAATTGATTTATGGTTTTAAGTTCTCAGATGGCATAGATTAATGAGAAACTGCAGGAGTTTGCACCAACAGAAAATTTTGCTGATAAAATGTCAATGATTAAAATATTGCAGAAAAAGAACTGAAAACATGCTTCTTATAACTTTTAAATTAGATTCACTGATAGTAATTAAAAATGACCATGTCATAGTGGCAAAGATTTGAACTCAGCAGTGTAATTAACCACAGTTCAGAAATAACTGATACTTCGGAATAGTTGAAACCTCCAACTAAAAAAGACCACTCCAACTAACTTTTGCAATCTCCATGACTCTTCATGTTCATAATATTAAGTAGATAGAATAGTGCTTACAGATTGGAGGCCTAAAAATGTTCTTGGCTAAATTCTATTCAGCCTTTACATATATCACGGAACTGGTGCTGGGCTTTGCCTCATTAAGTAGAGGCATTATGTTTTGGACCTTGTCACACGATCTTCTTTGTCAGAGTACAAAGTCATGTTATGAACAAGTACTTGCAAATAATCAGAATGTGAAAGCTAGAGTAGGACTTCATTATAACATTTGTTCTGTACAAAGGAGAAACCCAGCATATTCCTAGAGAACTGATATTACTGAAGGTTTTATCTTCCAGGCTTTCAGTTCAGGCACAGCTTAGTCTATGATTTCAAGAACTCAGAACAGTCTTAATGAATTAGACTCATATTGGCATTAGCAACAAGAAATTCATTATGCAGTATTTTTATATTTCTGGAAACTTGTTCAGTCAAACCATAATTAAAAAGAACAGACTTTTATTTCTGTATTTCTCAGTTTTCCTGGTAACAGAACAAAGACCTGATGCAAGGTGTTCTTGCTCTAAGCCAGGCACTCTGCTGATGTAAATTCAAGGCAGCCTGGCCATACAGCATCCCGAGCAGAGACTGCAGGTGTTGTACCACTTCTCAGTCCCAGGTGGAAGTGCACAGAGTACAATACAGGAGTTTTCTATAACAGTCTGTTCAGAGGGGAAGTGATGCTGTATAGTATCATATGTTCTCTTGTTTATTTCAAAATAAATGTACTCAAGGCTAGACTGAAGGAGGGTCTCCTAGGAGAATACTTGACTGATACTTGAAATGCAGTGACTGGTTCCAGAGTGGATGTTGCAGTTCTCTGGAGTACAGCTGTCACTTAGTAGTGTTTGCCTTTCACTCTTCACAACTTCTTGACATAAAGTAAACTTCTGGAAGGCAGAGATTGGGCTTCAAGAGAAAACTAAAGACTAAGAAAAATGAAAGAAGGTTAGAATTGGCTTACTGATTCTTGTTATGGTAGTTCAACTTTATGCACACTTATAGCAAGCAAAAAAAGAACTGATGTATCTTACTGGGTTGGTTCCTATAATTCTCCTGAGATGGAGCCAGTTACAGATTAAGCTATACTGACAAGTTCATGTGCTAGAGAATTCTAATCATGTTTCACCTAATTAAATTCCAGCAGGATAAAAGAAAAGCACTGTTCCCTAGAGATAAGGGTGGGTGCTCATTGCTAATATCCATGTATACTAAGCACCACTGACTCTAAGACAAAGCTCAAAGTAGACAGGTAGAAGTTCTGATAAAGCTGTATTCTCCCTAGATATTCAAGCAACCTTTATTGTCTCTATGGTCAAATAATTGTCTCACTTTTCCTGTCATATGCTTCAATATCCCAATCTCAGTGAATAAGGAGGATGGATTGAAGGAAGTAGATAATTCTTTGAAATTAGGTCAGCAACCTATGTAGAGGAAATGTTCTGCAAATATTCTCCAGATGACAACAATTTGAATGAGCAAAAATGACATTTATTGTAAGCCAGCTTTTCAGTAGTCCTTCTCAAGACATATCATGAGAGATTTACAGCTGCTCCCCTAAAAGACATCATGTTATCCTAAGTAATACATGGCTCCCCATGCATCTGTGGAGAAAATTGGGAATGCAGAACCAGATTTCACTGAAAAATACTAACATGATTTATGTGTTTTGAGGGGAAATGTCAAGTATGGAGCCTAACTCTGTGGTAAGAGAGGAACCGACACTGTTGATGGCTCCAAAGTCACATCATGACTGCTCTGCTGCTAACAGGAGATCACACCAGCTCTAACTTGCAAAATCTTGCTTTTTGAAACCTTCCACTGTCTGCAGCACAGTCATATGCAGACATCTTCAGATAACAGGAATTTCCTCCACTTGGATTGTGACTAGCATTTGGATAAAGGTGACATCCTTGCAATTGTACTGGAGTTAGAGCAACACAGTCCTCTGATTGTACATGTTTAGCAGTGAGGGCAGTTATATAAACCCAGAATATGAAGTTTGCCATGCATTTTGTGGTAGTTTGTGGTGCGCTGCTTATCTGTTTATTTAGGTATTCCTAGTCCTATCTGTAACTGACATTTTGTAGGTATGGAGGTATAAAGATAAGCAGTGTGCCACAAATCGGTACATATACATGTGAAACGGTACATAGATGCAGTTTTGTTCTGGTGTTATTTTACCACAAGTTAGCAGCACAGCCTTTACCTCTGCCCTTGATCTGATCTGACAGAATGAAAAGAGCTGTTCACAAACCATTCACATATTCACAGATAGGTCTCACAAGTGTACTTGAAAAAATGTGCTATAATCAATGCCATGCACTTCCACATGTCAACCATGAGATGAAAATAAATCTGAAAACTGCCAATATGTTTATATACATCTCTTTGCCCATCCACTGTGGCATGTTGTTCTGCTGTCTTCTTCATCTGCAGCAAATAGAGCTTGAAACCACTATTTTCATAAAAATAGAGCATCCAGGAAAGGCTGCCTATCCATGCAGGCTGATTGAAACTTTGTTGTTCACAGTTTATTGTAAAACACAAAGAGGGACCACTTGAATTTCAAGTACAAATAGCAGTAGTAAAAGGCAACTTACATCTTACATTTTTTCTTTGATGTTTTGCTTTCCAAATTTCATGAAACATGATCAGGAATATCTTGTTTATTTTTTATGTTTCATCAAGAGGGATCTCAGTTGACTGACAGAGATGAAGTTGGAAATTAACAGAAGGCTATGCCAGTTTATTTGTGTTTTCAGCCAGTCTGTTCAAGGTCAGCATTATTATTTTTCTTTTCAAAGGATCCATTCATAGCAGCACTTGTTCAAGAGGGGAACAACAGAAAGTTTTCCTAAGACAGGATGATTTTTTAATATCTGTTTTTAAAGGGAATGATATCTGTCAAATTTTGGTTTGCAGTTCTTGAAAATCCAACCAGCATATTTCTAGTATTCAAGTGCCACATTCCAGAATCACAATCACATCCAAAGCCTGTATTTCCATAAGTGGAGCTCTCTGTAGTAAAGTGTTCCCTCAAAAATTGCTAGCAAGCCTTTCTAAACTGTAGCTGTCCCAACAAAGACTGGCCTATGAGAGGAAATGTCACTAGTGTATGAGAACCAAACACCAGTCCTGGAGTCAGTCTTTCCAGCAGTTCTGTCTTGTGTTTGATTCCAGTTTAGTACATGAAGTTGCTCTATTGTTGGACCTCAGCTTCCACACCTGAAAAATTGATGTACATTTTGCTGTATTTTCCCAAGTGTTTAATGAGAGAAATGAACTAAAATATGGACTGTGCCTAGACAAGTATCAGTGAATTGTCTTCCTGGAGTTATGATACACACCTTGGCCTCATGTCACTCTAGCAGCTTCTGTGTGGTGTGGGAACACTAGTGCCAAGGGACCACTGCTGAAACTCCCTCAGCTGCCATTTTGACCTCTTTGCACATTTTGCTTCCTGAGAAGCCTAATGCCATCATTGTCACAGTGCCCCTTTTCAATGTTGCAAATCCCATGACTCCACTAACGCATTGTAGGTGATGAAACAGACACATCCATGAAATGAAGGGTGAAACCAAGGGTAAACTGTCATAAAGCATACAATATATAATTGCAATGCAGTGACTCTATCACCATTAAATAATAAAGAATAAAATTGTCCAGTAATGCATTTCTTTGTGTTTATGTGAATTGTCTGTAAAACATTGAAATAACAGACCTCATGAATGAATACTGAGACATTTGGAGTGCTCTCTGTTTATTAGAGCTTCCTTCCTGCAACACTCCTAAAAATGTAATTGTGATGGGAATCATTTCTAATAGGAGCATAATAGGCCAGGTGAAAGGAATGAGTAATACCTCAGTTCAAAATAACTCACAAGGGTATTGGAATTCTTTGCTGTAAATACAACCTCTGAGCTCTATGGTCTTTTTAGAAAAATGAAATGGGCATTTTTACTATAACCAACAAACAAATCGTTGCTGTGATTCCTTAAGATTCTTCAGATTTGTAGCATATAGATTTTTAATATAGCTGTATACTTTCCAATACTTTAAAGTAGCAGTTAACAGTTACTAAACCCCCTTTTTCATGCTTTGTATCACATTCTCAGAATTCTTTAAATTTTGTTTAATGTTCTTCTCAAGGAAAAAGATTTTAATAAGGACGTCTTGTTTGGGACATGTACCTAGAAGGACATAATTAGATATCATTGTAGTCAAAGCAGTAGAAGGCCCCGAAAGCTTGAAGAAGCATCAAAGAAGGCATGTGATGCTGAAGATGATGATGGTGAAGAAGTAAGAGGTCTTGAGCCCTCCAACTCAGTTTCAAAGGGCACACTTGAGGGAGGCTCTGGGGGTGAACAATTTTTGCGTTGGATGTGTCCATTATATATGATAATTAATTAGTGTTATAAATTGATTGGAGTTCTATGCTGTATTGTGCACTTGTGTATTTAGGTCTTTAATTAAAAACCTGCTCTCTATTTTTGTCTAGAAAGTTCTTCCATTTTAGGCATCAGCTGGACCCTTTGACAATAGTCTGGTGACTCAATGTAATAATTTTTTTTCATGTGTGACCTACAGGTAGGTCATTTGAGGGATTTAATATCATAAAACCACATTGTAGTAAATTGCTATAATTTTTGTTATGTTTCCTGAATAACTGCATACATGAGAATGAAAATGTATTTCTAGCCTGAATAAGACATAACTGATAATGAGACATTTTATTATTTCTAATGTTGCTGGGGTTGTTCGTATCAAAATGGTTTTTCTGACTCATTATTTGGATGGACAATGCCAGTTTCTTGAAATAAAAAGCATGCAGGAAAATGTACATTTCTGCAATTTTCTTATATGGAAGAGTTTATCAGGTTCAGCACAGATGATTTGAAAACAGAAAGAAAAGGGTAGAAAGACTGCATGTCTTTGCTAAGCCTGGGATGTGATGGATTTTAAGGGTCTAATATGAGTCAGACAGGATAGAATGGACATAAATCCATTATTGAGTGTGTGCTAAACACAGATCTTCACCAGTCATAGCTAGTCCTCCTTGAAGCATCTCTCACTGTTTGTATGAGTTATAAAATATTATTGAACCAATTTAAAGAGACTGATTCATGTGATTATATGAAACAATGATACGACACTGTATCCAAGGCCCAATGTGATCCCTTAAGTATGGGAAAGCTCATTCTATTTTCAAACAAAAACAGTTTTACTCAGTCATACTCTTGCACCATACATGCATAAAGCCACAAGATCCACATGTTTTAGTCATGTCTTCAGCACACAGACACCACATTGTACCCAGGTGCTCTGTCCCGGTTTTCTTTCTTGGTGGACAAAGGATGGAAGCTTTTGAGTCCTCCTTCCTTCTTGTGGATGTTTCTTAGCTTGGTCACACTCACCTCTATTTGTACACTCATGTTTGTGTGTGTGGGTCTCTTATGCTTCCTACTCAGTTCACTATCTTCCCACCGTCAGTGCACTGAGTCTTTGCTTCAAACTACTTGTAGGCTGCATTTGTTTTAGTACATCACTTGTGTCAGTCTGCTCTTCTTTGCCTTGGTGCTAGGTGCCCTGAGAAGATGCATATAAATGACATCTTGATCTTCTAATACATGTATCATCGGCACATGGCGTTCTCGTAACCCTGCTCCTGGAAGTTGTTCCTTCCAGAGCTTCCAAACCCAGATATTCCCAGTCATTCTCCATTCAAGTGATCTAACATTTCTATGACATATTATCCTTCTATCTGTCATGAAAGGTGCTCAGGCTGCACTGCTGAGCAGCGGAGAACAGTGGGCTGTAGCCAGGCTGTTGGTTCTGGAGCTCATACTCAACATAGCTATCACAAGAATGATAAGAGATTCATATTAAGAGAAAAACTTGGTAGTCAGATGCCTGGTTGCCTGTCCTAAGCATTTTCTCTTTCTGATTCAGCAATGGTATCACAGTCCAGGGAGTCAGCAATTAAGGACAGGAGGTAGTGGAATTAAACACCACTGGAATGATGTGCTGAAGGTGTCTTTGTCACCCTAATAGAGGAATTTTGTGCAGCCTCACATGACTGTATCTCTTACCATACATGTGACACAGTTTTTTTGGCTATTCTTTTGGACTTTGTCTTTGACTTGGACAAATTCTATTTTGATGTAATTTTGATTATTTGATTGCAAATACTGAGTTGGAACGTACTAAAACATGCTGAAGTATCAAGAAAGGGTAATGCTTGCAGTGCTTGTTGCTGTTGTTCACCAGTAGGTACTCTTTTGCAATTGCGTCGAATCATGACATTGTGTTAATGGCACCAGTGGAAAAATCCATAGATTATATAGAAACAGACATTTAAACGTACCAATTTGTATCACCCTAAAATAAACATTTACAGTGGAATGTGAATGAATCACATTCTACACATACCTGTTTGTCTCAACTGAGTGTGAAAGGAAAGATGGTGGTATAGCCCAGATACCACCTGGAAATGATAGTGTTTTTAACATTCATATGTTTAAAAAACATTAACATGAAAGAACCAGATTTTTCAAGTGTCATTCAGTGAATAGCATTTAACATTCCTGGGTCTATCTCTAACCTTTGGGCATCTTTTGAGAATGTTTCTGCAGAGAGAAGAAAAGGGGGAAAGAACACACTCTCATGATATTCTAGAAAGATAAGGCACAAACTTATACTTATTTGAGTATACATGCTTTGTGTTCTAGATGTTAAATTGCTCATAAGTGTTAATGTATAGGAATGTAGCAGTTACAAAAAGAAAATAATAATTTATTTTTCATACAATGCTTTTCCTCAGAGAGAAACTGATGTTTTTCCATCTGCTCCTTTGATAAAATGTAAAGCAACATATTTGTTTCTTTACTTACTACTGCAGTTTGTATCACTAGGCATGTCAGGCCAGTTCTGAGAAGGGCTTTTCTTGAAGGAAATTGTGCTCCCTTCTAATATCTGATTACTCTGAATGTGTCTGAAGCACCATAACAAAAGGAGTGCTGGCCACTTCCTACTACTTTTGCTCAGGCTGAGCTGACCTTTATCCCTTGAATGGTGACATTGAAATCAATGTGTCTCCTTGTGAAGTAAAAAGCTCTTTAGCATGAGTCACAGTGTCACCAATCAGACTGAGGGTCAGGTTTATTATGTTGATTAAACATCTTCATTAAATTTTTGATTAAACCTGCACACTTATCTCTGAGTACGGACAATATCAGTTTTCTCACAGTAGCAGAACCTTTGGGATGCAATAGTGATTCAGACTTACCATACCTTCCAGTCTCATTTGCTTGCCCTTGAGAAGGAATTTGTTGCAATGCTGCATGAGAGTGATTTTTTTCTCTCATCTTGGTCAGGACACTGCCTCTGGTCCACTGAAATGCTGAAGCCAAGTCTCCAAGTTCCACATGCAGCAACTTTAAAAGGAAAGGTGTTGGTTGTGTCTTTTCTGCTTGTGTCTGAGCAACAATGTACCAGGACTACCAGCATTACAAAAGGTAGAGGTGTAGAATTTCAGAAGTAGCACTAAATATTAAAGAAAAAAAAATTTTAGAAGAGCAAGGGATATAAAAATCTCAATAGCAGTAGACCCTCATGTTCCTACCAAAATTAATTGCTACCCCAGGATTTCCTGCCATTGAGATAGTGGACCCTGCTGCTATCATTGACTTTCAATACTAATTTGCATTTCTTTTCTGTTAATTGCTAGGCTATTCCATTTGCCAAGATTTCACTTGCTATGAAACCAGTGCACTGACTTCTGTGCCAGTTACAGCTCTGTCAACTGTGCAATATCACTGTAAGGAATTAAAAAGTCACCACTGTTTTATGAGTAGGTGAATTCCCAGGCATTTGGCATGAAAAGGATTTGGGATAGGATACATACTGTAGCTATAATACAGTAACCAAGGTGAACTACCACGGTTTACATTTTTATTCTGGAAAAAAACCTTATTTTAGCCCTTTCCTTTTCTTGGCTGGGAAAATCCTTCAGTGTATAATGAATGTATTACAACGTGCTTAACATTTCATGGGGAATGCAGAAATTAGGCTATGAAATAGAAATCTCCATGTAGAGTTTCATTTCAGAGTTTGTACTTAAACCACAATGAAGATTTTTGGTGACTGCTCATCATACTTTCATCAATCATAGAATCATAGAATGGTTTTGTTTGGAAGGGACCTTAAAGATCATCCAGTTTTAACTCCTGTGCTAAGGGCGAGGACACCTTGCACTAGACATGGTTGCTCAAAGCCCCATCCAACCTGGCCTTGAACACTTCCACAGATGGGGCAACCTGAACATGCATATCCTTAGGTACCATTAGGGTTTAATTAAGAGACCTGGCACTCTCTTAAGTTATGTGCCTTAGCTTGGCTGTGACTAAAATGTGGATCTCTACATGTGGTGGCAATGCTGCTGTGTATGGGATTGATTCCAAGTTCCTTACAATAAAGGGTGAGGATTTGTCCTGTCGTATTTCAAATTGTTCATGTCCTGTGTCTCTGAGGCAAAGATTCTGTGTGGAACTGCAGGACAGGTGCTTTGTTAAAGGTTGTGGCATTGATCTGTTTAAAAAGGCTTTGACATTAAACTGTGTAACTTCTGAAGAGTGCAGTCTGGTTGGTCAGATGCTGGTAGGTAATTGAATAAAGCACACCAGTGCTTCATAAACCCACTGAAGCAAGATTTCTGTGTTGGTGATTCACTTTAGCCTGGATGTACAGAAAATACAGTTATCCAATTCATAACTGTATAACTGCACTTATAAACAATCTGATCTTGAGAGATCTGACAGATGAATTAATTAGTGAAAAAGAGCCTAAATTTGTTTAACAAGTTAAAAAATTAATGTTTTGCGGAACTCTCCTAAGCTCTGCTTTATCTGCTGCCAGAAGGAAATCCTCTCTTTCTTGTTCTGTGTCCCCTGTGTGTGTGAGGCTCTCCATCCCAGCTGCAGTGGTGCCACTCCACATGGTGGCCTCACTGTTTACATTCATTTCCATAGCATGGGCAGCACACCTTTTTCTTATTATACAGCTCTTCTCTGGGACTACTTGATATGGGAAGAAGCACTGATCAACTGCTTCCATATAGGTGTGAATTTATATAATACACATGTGCACAGTTGTAGATGCTGGTTCTCATCTTCTCCATCACATGGTGCAGGAAGAAACCAGACCAGGAGGCAAATTTTCTAGATGGGGAAAAGGTGAAGATAGTCAGTTGGTCCCCAAAAGAGCTGGATTGGTATCTTGTCCTTGAGGTCCCTCATGATGTGCATCCCATTTTCCTCCACGTCTAAAGCAATGTAGATGATCCAAACTATTATGTCCCTTGCCAGCAGTAGGGATGACTGCACATTAGAAATTGAGTCATTCTTATATAGCCCACACAAAAGAGACAAGACAATTTGTAGTCAAATTTTCATACTTCATTGCACTGGTCTGATGGTTTGTCTGCACCTTTGACAAGCAGTAGTCATTTCAGAGGAAGCAATGGTTCCCCTTCTACAGGAAAAGTTAAGTGTGGACCAGAGACACACAGAAAAATGTGTGATGACTTTGTTCATATTAAGTCTAATAGGGCAGGAGTCTTGTGCCTTGCCCTGCGACTTGTACCACAACGTCTATACGCAGAATGTAAACTGGATCCCTTCCTCTCAGATTAGGCCCAAATCCCTTTTCATTGTCTTTTTCTGTACCTTTTCCAGTCACAGGAAACAAAAATAAGATTTTGCATAGTCTGAGATGATTGAATCAAATGAGATCAGGAGATTCATTACTTCTAAAAAGTATTCTGAAATATAAAACATATTACACAAGAAGTCCTTACACTGCATTAAATATAGCAAGGCTATTTGTAACAGAGGTCTAGTTAATTAAAAAGTAATTATTTAATGAAAATTTCAACATACTTTGGTCTTGGTTTTATGTTCATAGTCAAAATTCACAACTCTGTATCCCATTCTCTATTTTTGAACAGGTGTCTTTGTAAATGTACAGAAAATGCCACCATTCCCATCATCACTCCTTCCTCAGTCAAAACCTCCAGCTAGCACCATGCCCTGTCCTTAAGTAGCCTATTGCTTTCCATGTGTAGAGAGAATTATGGAATATGAAGGCACCACATGGTTTGCATTCTCAGTTCTGAAACTGCAAATTCCTCTGTTCTTTCGCTGTGGCTCAGATAAGAAAAGATCCTGTTCTTGTTATTATATGAAAAATCTATTAACACCTCTCCATAGAGTACAGATATCTGAAGTTCAGGTCTTAGACTGACAAAGTATTACCTTGCTTCAGTCCCATGCACACTTTAAAACGGGGTTACGCTTGTCTTGACATTAATTTCTAAATCTATACAAGCCAAAGACGCTGTAGACCTTGACTCATTCTGACATAAAACAAATGGAAATTAAATGTTTGAGTGGTAATTTATGGCACTGCTAGTAAAAGTCATTTGCTGTGCTTGAGAAAGCATAGTTATCCCACGTAGCTCTGTCCTTAGTACAGAAAACAATATTCACATCTAGGCTCTGTTCCCCTCTTTGCACCTATTTTTCTAACTTCTAACTACCTAAGGATGGTAGGATATACAGATTTTACGTGACACATACAGATGACAAGAAATGTGGGACAACACTATAGAAAACATGAATTGAAAAGCAAGTTCACAGATGCCATCGTGACTTCTGTTCTTACAGTTTACTCTCCTTGAGGGTACCTGTTTGTGATACCAGTATGGAACTCCACTGGAGTAGCCTATTTTAAAAACTTGCTTAAAAAAAAGTCTGCATGACTTAATCTATGAGGAAAGAGGGAATGGTATATTGCTTACTGTGAAATATCTGTCACCATAGTGAAGGCATTCTCCTGTCAGCATTTGTAACTTCAAAGACTATATTGTATACTTAAGTCCTACGTATTTTCTGCAAGAGTGCAAGTTTTATAGTAATTGCACAAGCTGCCTGACATATTTTTAGGCATCCCAAATCAAATTTTCATCTCTGAAAGTCCCTAAATAGTGTTTTAATGATGTGAATTCCAATTATCCAGTTCCCCAAATGATTTTAGTAAACAAAATCTCTAGGCAGTCTGCTGTACATAACGAAGCTCTATCTCTCTGACTTGTATCTGTCTGATGTATATCTCTGTCTTTGCTAGGCTGTTTTATAAAAGTGTGGTTGTTGTTAGGATTGATTCAAGTATGAAAATAATCCTTTGCTTCTGTTTTCAATGGAATATAAACATTTTGCATAGATTCATTAAAAACTAAGCCTGAAGGCAGAAGTTACAATCTGTACATATGAATTTAGAAAGCAGTTATATAAGTTCAGGTGAATTTACTTTAACTACCAGTACCAGTAGAGTGTGTTCAACATTATTATCTGATGGAACTTCATCAGTAGACAATTGCATTAATTTTCAAACTTCCTCATTCCTTTAGAACTTTTTTCAATCTCATGGCTGGTTGGGGAATTTTTTCCATTATTTTTTACTTATCTTCAAGTAAGGTGCAATGTCCTGGTGAATCCAGGATAGTAAAGTGAAAAAAAGAGGTCCCTAATTTGTATCCAGGAAAGCAAAAAGAAACAATGTATCTTCTGTGCTGACATTAAAAATCATAACTGTTCTTTCTGATATGACAGTGTCACAGACCACAGAGCTTTTCATTCTGTCTCTTCAGGATAAGAAAGTTTATTTCTTTTTCTGACAGCAAACTTTGGCAAGCTCCCAATACATCAATTTGGCTTCTGAAAGAAAATTTCAAGAAGCAGCCCAGTATAAGTATTCAGATGGACTTAGAACCTGCATCCCCAGAGACATCTTATCCCATGTTTTTAGTAATCTATGGAAATTAAAATCTCTTTAAAAGCCTCTGTCAGGCTTTGTTGGAACTTCAGCTCATGTAGCATGTGGAAGGACTTTGAAGGGGGTAAACAAACTTCTGTTAGAGTGCAGTGGTAACAAGTCTGTATGGAGGTTTTGTTAAATTTTATAACACTTGTAATTAAACAGAGCAGTGAGCTTATTTCTAAGCCCTTGTTATTAAATTTTATTTGACCGAGGCATGGTTGTTTGTGTGGACAGTGCTATGTGCCCCAGCTCAGATTTGCAATTATCAGGGAGGATGTTTGAATTAGAAATCCGTGATGAGTGAAGAGGTTTGTCCTTTTGTCAGATTTGCTCTCTGCGGGAGCCTGCCCTTGTCTTTGCAGCAGCATTCTTTTTCTCTGTCTGCTTCAAACTTATTTTCATTGAAATCAATACAAAATGTTGACTTCATTTGAACAGCACCAAAGTAAGGCCAAAGTTAAATCAGAAGAAATATTTCTTACAACTTCAAAATTGTGAGTAATTGAACTGTTGCTGCATTGCATTTACATTTATGGGCCAGATGTTTATTTTTATTTAATCAGCAGTAAATAACAACTGAGAATTGGAATTAAGCCTTGAAGCAGTGTTCGGAAATTAATCTACTTTAAAATATTTTCAGTTAAAAATCAGTTTACGTGCATTGATTCATATGAAAAAAAAAAAAAAAGGCAAGAATTTATCCCAGAAAATTTTCCTTTTTTCAGATATTTTACGTTTCTCCACCTTCATAAACTGTGCATGTGTTATGAATGCTGCTGTCCAATGCTCAAAGTCCTAAACTGAGATCAACTAGAAGAACTTGATGTTAAAAATGAAATTACCAAACAACCTTGTGCAAAATTATTACTTCTATTATTAAAATGTCATATATTTATTTAGCTGTAAACTTCTGCTTGAACCACCGTGCCATTCTGGCACGAGAACTCCCAGTGAGACCCTATTATATCCAGTGCTGACTGTATCACTTCTTTTGCAAGGGTTAAGTCCTGTGCAAACAGACTTGCTGCCTGAAAAATCACAGTCCCAGTCTTCCAAAAAACTGACTCCTTCAAAATAACCATTTTTTCTAAGGAAGTGTCACTTCAACTGTTGGAAAAAGGATTCAGTGTTAAATAAAGATGGAACATGGTGAGTTTTGCTAAGGGGCTCTGCATTCCTTATTATCCAACACATAGCACAGCTCCAAAATAATATCACTTCATTGTATTCCTTTGACAGTGAAAGCTGAAATGCAAATGCAGTGTAATGAGAGTTAAAATTACATCCCTAAATATACATCATCGATTTTCAACACATCCAAATAGAAGTTTCATTAAAAATTTCCAAGATTCCTTAACAGACAAACAAGGTTTTAGTCTCTTGTGTGTATCTGCTGGTAATTCCTTAAATGCCTCACCACAGCAGAGCAATTTGGTGGCATTCTGATCAATAGCTATAGAGAGAAATTAAAATAAGATGCACCTTGTAGAAAGATGCAATAAACAGACCTTTTAAGTAAATTTAAGCGGCTAGTTTAAGAGTATATCTTCCTCTGTTCTTTAGAAAAAACAGTCATTGCTTTGTTCCAAAAGAGGTGTGAAAAAGTTCTAATCTTCCAAGCAGAATCTTTCTTTTCATCTAAGCTTTGCTTAATGTCTCATGTTTTAGTCAGCACCATTTTCTTGCATAGAAACAAATCTTTTCTCATCTTTCAGGTAGGAGGTATTGGTAAAGATTTACTTGATGTATATGGTATTTATAGCTTAAATGATTGCCTAAATGATATAAAATGAAAAGGCAATGCAAAGCCAGTTAATTTTTTAATCAACTCAAATAGTTAGTTTTGTTGTGGTACAAGTTTAAGGATAATCACAACTCAGGTGTAGTGTACTCAGGTGCTTCACTAGGAGCTATTTTGAACAGGCAGAATTTTGCAGTTTGTTGTCTAGAATGCACTGTCAGTCAGTGTAGAGTACAGAAGTGAGAGAGGTGCCTTTGCAGATGTATAGTTCAACCTCACCCTATCAGCTGTTTGTAGAGGGACAAAAATACCTGATGGACAGAGTAAAGAAGATAGAACCAGGCTTTTCTCACTAGTCATCATCATCATCATCATGGCTAGACTTCGCGAACGAAGATTTGGGAGGGTTTTACCCACGCTTGCTGCAAGCGCGCTGATGGCTGATAAGGCCAATGCGAGAGAGGCAAATCCGGTTGCAAAAGGCACAGCAGAAAGTTTCCGTAGGTGGTACTATCAGTGCACGGTTCTTTCTGCGTTGCCTTTTCTCCTCCAGACTGATTCTGTGTGCTGTTTCAAAGGAGACAGCAGTGTTATAGATTGTGTGTCTCCACGTCTCCCGATTGGAGGCCAGAGTGGACCACTGATGGTGGTCAATATGGCCAAGGCTGAGGTGTTGTTTCAGTGAGTCCCTGTATCTCTTTCACTAGTATCTAAATGAGAAAGTGAGCATGAAGTGAAACACAGAAAATTCTGCCTTTTGGCCCAATTTGAGGATATTTTTATTTCATGGGATGCTTATAGGTCATGTTCTAGATGAAGTGAACTATGCTTTTTATCTGATTTAATGAAAAGTCTAATGGGGACCTACCCATCAGTTCTCCAGAGGGCTCAGATTTCATCCCTCATTTCTATCAAAGGAATACTGGAAATTTTTGCTGTGTTTAATAAACCTAATCCTGATCTGTATCAGAATATTGAGCAGATGTGGTTTACTGATGTCTGAAGAAATACTACCTGAAGACAGATTGTAAATTTGATCCACAGCAGTGTCCTATATATGCAATTATATATTTTATTAGTAATTATATTCTTTGATAGTTGCATGTTCTGTACATACCCATTGACTTGAAAATCCAGTAAAACCTGATAGTCACATGGTCATGTAGCTAGTAGTAGAGAATAATGAGCAAAATTTAATCTTGTTATTCCTCATCCTTCGAGTACGGAGAAGTAGAACAACTGACATCTCCTTCGGTGAGGGTGCAAAATACATCATTGATTAACAAAATATATGTTAAAATCCTGATTGTGTAAGACTGCCCATATCTTGAGCACCCTGTTTGGTTCCTCAGAACCTATCAGAACAGAGCCTCATGCTGGATGAGGAACTGACTGAAGGGCTTCTCTTGTGTATGACAGAAATATGACGTTTTTTCATCTTCCACCCAGACTCCTTTTGGTATACAACCAAGAGCTTTAGTACACAGTAATTCTGGGTAGCAGAACATGCACTAGGCCCCACCAGATCATAAGTTCAGCTGTTGGACACCAAAGCCTCATTTCAGCAAAGCAGTTAAATAGTATTTAAAAATGGTCATTAAAACTGGGTTTGCACTTAGATTTTGTACCTAACAGGGACTGAGTGTAGTGCATGTCAGAGATGTCAGGTCTTTATTGAACTCTGTTTAGACACAGAGTATGACTGTAAACTTTCCCTTGTGGTATTGCAAAAATGTCCTTCAGACATTTTCAGCAGTATTTCTACTCTGTTTTGTGGCCTAGGAGAGAGTGCAGTTGGGAGGGAAAATAATTTTGCTCAGGTAAAATCCAGTGAAAAAAAGGGAGAGCATTTCATGCAGACAAGGCGTGAGCACAGCACAAATGAGAACAATTTCTTACTACCTGGAAGCTTTATTGATGGAAAACAATCTCAAGTGTCTTCAGCAGAGATTTTCTAGTACTCAGTGAGACTTTTATTTTGCTGTGGCATGAAATAAATAAGAGAGCTCTGTCAAATCTTTTCACTTTTCACTTCTCTTAAGCAATGATATTATGCTTGCTGTCCTGAATGGAACTTAGACATGTCATAGGTACTTGATTTTTTATAGTTGTCATTAGCTGAGTTTTAAAGTAGGTCATGAGGGCCAAGGGTCACAGTGGACAATTTGTCCCTTTCCTTGTAATTTTTATCAAATACCAACCCTCTAAAATCTGTGCTATTACAATAAAATACATGAATGGAAGAAGTATGTTGCCTTGTATGTTGCCTCTAATGTCAAAAGTAATGTTTGTAGTTCATTTCATGCACAGATTATTTTTTTCCACATACATTCTAGTTTTCCTGGCAGAATTCTTGAAAAGTAAGCCAAGTTTTTATTGCTAGTGATCAAAGACCAAGTTAATGATCTAGATGTAGGTGTCATTTTGAGTCAGCATCTGGATTCTGATGGAAAAGTGCGACTGAGAAGAGAGCAGAATTCTAGAACTGTCCATTAGCTAGAGTGACATGGAAGTGTTGTACCAAAAGATGGTTTTACTGAACATAGATGAGATCACACAAGAATATGGTATAAAACCATATTGTGTGAGATGGGGAATTAGTTCATTAATTGATTTTGTACAATTATTCTAACTCAAATGTCAAATAAGCAAGTTAATCTAATAGAATTACTCAATATAGATGAATGGTTGGGCAAGAGTTTACTTAAAAATTCAAGGAGCAACTGTTGTTGCATCATAGGAACAACATGATTTTTCACATACTCTCCCACTACTCTCAGCGTAGTTACAGGAGATCAGTGAAGTAATGATTGCTGTGATAAAACACTTCAAAATAGCAAAATCCATAAACATGTCCATTGTCATTGAATACTCCCCATATTTTGATGACATTGGAGTAAAAGTGGAGTTTCAGGCATTCAGGACTGCCACAAACCACAAAAGGGAAAGTTTGTTATACCCATTCCAGTAACTTAAAAAATGCATAAAGGTATTCAGCAACATGTACCATTCCCATGGCCAGCAGGTCCTCTGCCTATTTGACAAGGGGATCCCTTTTAAAGTGGTTCTTCCAGAACTCGCTTTCCAAAGTAGGTTTTGGGGGGTTGTTCATTTGCTTGTTTTTGGTTAGGTTGGGTTGGGGGTTGTTTTTGCTTTGTGTTTCTTTTTTAACTATTTTCAAAGTGTTTGTGGGATTCCTGATTGATTGCAACTGAACCTGGACTACCAACTCCATTCATTAAGAGGCAGAGTAAAGCTGAATGATTTTGGCATGGTATAATCCCAGGAGCAGAAATGTATAACCAGAGCTCCATAAAGCTATCCTAATTCTATAAAAAAGGGCTGAGGATTTTGCAAACATAATACAGCCAACTAGACAGAATGTAAAGTTTTGAGATGAATTCCATGTGTGTTTTATCAAATCAATATGGAAAGCAATTAGCAGAATATTCACTGAAAGTAAACTAAATTAATGTTGTATCAGATTTTCTGTTTTCCTGTGCTGTGGAACTCAGTGCTGTCATTAGAGGGCTGCGCTATGACCTTATTTAAAGAAGGTGGGAATAGTATCTTCTGGAAAAAATACAGGGGGGAAAAGGAAGTAAAGGGTAGTGGGAACATGCTAAATACAGGGAAGGGAACTATGACTACAAGGTCTGGAAGAAGATGTTTTAGGACATACAGCCATGGAAAAGCAAGTTCTGCTACTTTTGTCTTTGCTGTGAAGTGTAGTCTTAAAAAAGAATAAAAAAGAACATAGCTGAATCATTTGGCAAGACTCATTCTACAGACAGATTGTTGCAGAATTAGCAGGAAATCAGACACAGCACAATGACCAATATGATCTCAGGCTAACGCCAATTTATTGCTTACAAAGCTTTTTGTTTTATACATTTAGAGCATCAGCATCACACATACGTCAAGTGTTTATTGGTTACTTCCTACTGTTCACACGTTTTGCTTTATTCTATCATTGGCTAAAATTACTTGTTCACATGAACTGCTGTTCTTCTTCTTGCATGGTCCCTTTGTCACGTAGACATCTCTTTGTTCATTTATTTTTGCAAGTTCAAACATATTTCCCATCCACAGTTTTCTCTCTTGTATCTTTTTCAAGGTTTTATCACATAGCTGCATTGTCTCACAAACTCAGAATGTCTGGAGTGCTCATGCTTACAATATGTCCCTGTTCTTGCAAATATCCCACAGGTTGCTATTGTAGAACTCTCCATTCCTTCCATCCCAAATGGAACTATCCATTAACTATAAGATCCAGACTACAGAGCTATACAAATATACAACTATTTTCCAGTGCAAGTCCTGCTCCTGAGCTCATTTGTTTTACAATGATGTCTTCCTCTATTGAAGCATTGCTTTTTCTTTTCCTTGTAGCTATGTGAAACACTTACTCAAATGGGATCACTTAATGAGACTACAAAAGTGGTATTGTTTTGCACATACAAATAGCAACTGAATTAATTAAAAAACCTCAGTAATTAAAATATGGAGGAAACTTTTATCTTAGTAAAGAAAAAATATTCAGATGCTGTTTGCAGTCCACAAATGAAATACATGGCTTTTACCTTGCACTGTTTGATCATGTATGCACAATGTGTGAGCTATATGGTATGCAAAACAATACTTCACGAAACTAGCATTGAGTCTCTCACTACCTTGGTGAAGGTGACTATCTACATACAGTGTAGAAGACTCAAAATGCAGACAGTTAGAAATATTTTGATTGTTTGAGAAAAAAATATTCTTTAGGTGCTTTTTAATTCAATGGTGTCTGAAAAACATACATCATATAAAGGTTAACTGCTTCATCAGGATGAATACTTGGCAAACTTTAGGCTAAAGCTCCAAGTTGCTTAAAAGCAAATAAAAGCCTGAACTCTTTCCATCACCAGAAGGCCAATATCAACACCAGAAGGGCAAAAAGCCTGAAGACATAATCTCTACAGACCTCATAAGAGCTAGGCTGTGTTACATTCCCTATATCTTGAGATTTTATATAACTTTACAGAAGCCTAGGCACATACACATAGGCACAGACACATTTGGATTCAGAGAGACAGTCAGGATGTCAAGCAAGGTCAGCCTTAGCTGCTGATGAGAAGACTGCTGACTTCTTTCCAAAGACATTAGAAGGCTTTTGTGAATTCAGTGCTCATCCAAATATGCTTCTCTTTTGTTCTCTATCTGCTATATAAAGTACTTTCCATATGAAGGCACTTTCTCTGGCAGTGTAATTTGTGGAAGAGACCATGTATTATTTTTCCACATGAAGCTTTAGATCATGGATGGGTATTTGAAGGTACTAACATCTCAGAGTCTAAAGTTTCAGGTCTTTTAATTCATTGCCAGTGAAATAAATACTTAAGTTGGCAAGCTCTGTATAACAGGAAAAATCTTGCTCAGAATTATAAACTACTTCCAGGATTTTATTTTGAGAAGCCTTACAAATAGGTTGCTATATTGAAAGCATTTATTTTCTTGTTTATCATTAATGGTCCATATTACGGTTTGTCTCAACAGCTGGATTTGGTAGGAAGATTTGGGGCAACCCTAAGCCTAGCTATTACATAAGCATCCAAGTTCGAGCTCTATAGGCTAAACTGAAGAACAGCCTCCTGGCATCTGGATGGGTCTGGGATGGGCTCAGAAAGGAAAACTAACTATATTTTCAGCTGACTCAATGCTTGGAGGCTTGTCCTCAGTGACTTCAGCTGTCATTTTCGGGTTCGTTCTGAATTCTTTACGTAATGGAGCCAGAAATTCATTTCAACAGTCCCAGCAAATAAAACTCTGCTAAAGGCAGGCTTTAGCCAGTGTATATCAAGATTTTGCCAAAAGCAAACCTTGGCATAAGGAAGCTTTCAGGGTTAGTTTTTGGCATCCTTAGGAAATACAACATGTTATAAGTGATCATAATTGGGCTTTCACTTGCTTGAGAATTGCAATGGCCTTAGGACTTTCAGTCCTAACAGTGGAGCACATGAGAGCCAGACCACACCATACCATACCCACAGCCTACCTCACTGGGACAGGCTAACAAGATGCTTTGGAGCAGGCCCTGGTCCCCACCAGTGCCCTGTCCAGCACTAAATTAGGCTACACATTTTCTGTCTGACTAGAGTATCACATAGACAATAACTCATGAGAAGTGAACAAAATCAGGTAAATGAACTTTCAGATAATCACAGTAATATCAAATGGAGCAGTGACGTTACCAAGAGACCAATAAAGAAATTGGTATAGCATTTAACAGGCTCTGAAGAGCCACCATTAGTAACAACAGATTGTTCTCAAGCTATGCCATTTTCTTTTCAGGGTATATAGATTAGCTTCCCAGTGCTATCTTGGTGCTCCACTCAACACATGCAATGAAAGGAAGAAAAAACAGGGCTCACAGAAGGGCAGTTCTGCTGCTTTGTGTCTGTATCACAGCTTCTGCTGAAGGCAATGTGAACCTTGACACTTCACAGGATCAGCCCTGAGCTTACCCACAGCATAGTTGGTAGCAAAGGCAAAATGTCAGTCTGGAATCTTTGAGGGTCAGCCTAAATTCTCATTGTTATCCTCAGATTACAGGATAGGAAGAGATCTTCAATAAATGTAGCTTAATACAAGCAGAGTTTCCCTAACTCCTCAAGAACTTATTCAGCTCACCTTAGGAGAAAGATGCAAAGACACGCAGATCCAAAGTTTATGCTCTGCTCTTCCTGGCAGGCAAGGTTGTGGTTGAAAAGGCTTATTTCTGCTTTATATTGGGTTCTTCTTGTTTCACCTTCTTTTTTTTTTTTTCTTTATTTTTTCTTTTTTTTTGAATCATGACAGCCACTACCGATCTGCAGAAAAGAAAGCTTTTTTCCATTGACCTGAATACTTGGGTTTCAGTAAAACTTCTGTGATAAGTGTTTGGCCATTCATAACCACGTGCATTTAAGAGTTGTTAAAGGTATTGCTGAGACTGAATTTCACAGGGCCTTATGATAATTCTTTTGCTTATTAATATTTATGAGCAGAGGAAGAGTCACCAGAGCTCCTGTTTGGATGGCTGACAGCTGATGTCTCTGGAAGGTTAACGCTGATTTTGGTAGCAAGTAATGATCTTTCAGTTCCCAAGGCACAATCACATGTTTCAGCCACCATCTAATTTAGTCATCTCCTGGTCTTGTTTTCTTGCAAATAGATTGAGTCTCATCTGGACTTGGTTATCCATAACTCTGAGACATGTGGATGAACCTGGGACTCCAGACTACAAACCTGGAAGGATGTTTGGGACAAAGAACCAAGGCTTTTTATAAAATTTTCTACGAGTAAATGAGTGAGTTATGCCAGTAATGGCTTGTCTCACTGTTCAGGTGATTCCCATTCCCTCACCTGTATTCCTTGCTAATCTGTTCCAATTTACTGATGAAAAGAGGAACCATAAAGAAAGCACTAACCTCTCTGCAGGTCTTAGCAGAGACCCATTTAACCCTTTATTTTAACCTATGTATGTGTGTGTCCACTATGAACCTCAGTTGCCTCTCTTCATGTATGTTAGTCTGGAAGTCTTCCACAGAATTTTTAGTGGCTAATAGCTACCTCTCAATAAAATGTCAGTTCATTGTAATTTGCCATACATAAATTGCCCTGAGGAACTTCTGAAATAAATATATAATGCCATAGTGAGAAATGTAATTTTTGCCCTAATTGAAACTGGGAACTTAAACTGTTACAGTCTACCTAACCCTTTATAATAATGGTGGTATAATTCCTATCAGGGACAATGCAGTATCCAAGCACTACAGCTGTGATATTCAAGTAATCTGTAGTAATTGATGCAGATAATCTTATTTTTACTGACTTACCCATCTTTCCTTATATCTGCATCAGTCATTATATTATTGTATCTTTATTAATCTTTAGATCAGTTGTAAAAATAGTTTAAAATGCAGTGACAGCTATGGGTCACTTTTCTATTTATTGTAGTGTAGGTGTGATAGAGAAAGATCATTGTTGCAGTAGATACAATAATTGGAGAGCACAGGTAAAGCAAGATTTACCAGCAGTAAATAATTCTCTCCATTATACCAACTGGTCTATCTCTAAAAGTTAACCAAGACCTCAGGCACACAGAGCTTTCTTCAGACTGTCACAAGAGGGTTTGCATGTCCCCAAACTTGTCTTCTTCTATTATGCCATTAGCAGAGCTGCTATAAGATTAGAACCAGACTCAAAGAAATGCAGTATTTCCGCACAGGCTCATTTTTGTTGGGGCAGAATTGAAACCTACATATAGCTATAGTATGGGCTATTCTGCTGCCAAGTGGGAACAAAATGCTCTAAATGTATGCCATGAGCATTTGTTTTAAAACAATCTACTCACAGGATTTTTCACATTTTATGTTATTTATATAAAAACATTGACATAATAAGAAAGTATAATATTTTTCTTGGGTTTTCGCCCACCCCATAAAATACTCACTTGCTTCTAATAATTTATAGGAATGTACGGTTAGGGAAAAAAAAAATCAAAACAGTGGGAGTTTGCCTAAGGAAGGATTGAATGGAAAACTGAGAGGGAATAGGCTACAAAAAGTATGAAATAACTATTTTTCTCTCCAATATGTGCTGCAGATGAAAGAAAAATTTTTAACAAAAATCTTAATAAATGGAATCAAGGAAGTATTGATTGAAACAATTATTGATCCAAGAGGGAAGAATGTCGTGTGAGAGGTTGTACTCATCCAACTATATGAAGATTCTTCCAATGTGATACAGAAAGAATCTGATAATTGAAAAAAAGGAAGACCCTTATATTCAATTTATATACTGCAGTTTTTCTTGCTTCTCCCTAACTCTTCATGTGTGCTTCCAAAGTCCATCCAGATTTGCCTTGTCATCATCTTCTTGTTCCCAGTGAACTCAAGTAGTTGTTGAAGTATTTTTAAATACATAAAACCTAGACTACATGAACAGCACAGTCGGGATGCTGGTAAGGCAACCATGGAGATGGCTTTTTCCTTAGCTCGCAGTTTTACCTGAAGTTGTGTGGTATGTTTCAGTTTATTTAGCAATGTTTATTTAGTTCTACTCTTCACAATTATCATTGCAAATTAAATTAGTATTATTAATCCTAACCACAAAGGTTATTTTGCGGGTGATGAGGACAGTGAAAACCTTTTCTCAAGGGAGGGGGGTGGGGGCAGGGGAAATATATATATATGGGGCGGAAGACAGACTCATTCCAAATATCTGCTTTAATACAGGCTATGGGAGTGATTTCAGTCTGACATAAATGTATGAAATGCCTTTGAAATCTTTGTTTTGCAACAGGGTAGTGTTTATCCCAAGCTTCTGGCTGTGTTCAAGCTGCAGTGTCTCCAAGATTAGATAATTGCATATTTGCTCTTTGTACAAGCACTGCTGCAAAGTCCTCCAAAAACTACAAGCACTTTTGAAAAGACCTTTTGCAGCTGGGCGTAAAAGGCTGAAATTATACTGTGCTACTATGTGACATGCTGAACCACAGATTCACTGCGTAGCAAAATGGCAAGTGTTCTGCTTTTAGTAATATTCACTAACAAGCTAGGCATTCCTGCAGTATGGTTGCTTTCATCTGTCAAATGGTGGACCAGTGGCCGAAGCTCCTTCATTTAGTCCCATTATTCACGCATTCTTACAATAGCAGGAATAGTTTGCTATAGATTTTACTCCTCTGCTTTGTTACACAGCTTTCTGCTTCTTTGTTCTATAGCTTGAAAACATTTGACTTTAACATAGTAACATTTACTGGCATTTAGTAAGATTTTAAAATATTTTATCTTGCTATCCATTACTGAAAGAAGAATTACTAAATTCTTGAGTATTCCTTCAGAAATACATGCTTTGTATGTAACATTAGCATTTCAAATCTGATTGTAAAAACTGAAAAAAATAACATCTTCAGCATCAGGTATGAACAATATTATATGACAACCATATCCCAGGCTACATCATTGGCAGTGCGGTGAGTAGATCGAGGGGGATGGTTCTGCCCCTCTACTGTGCTCCAGTAAGGCTCCACCTGGAGTGCTGCATCCAGCTCTGGGGCCCCCAGCATAAGAAGAATGTGAACCTCTTGGTGTGGGTCCAGAAGAATGATCAGAGGATCAGAAGACTGGAATTCTCTCCTGTGAAAGAGCTGGGTGTGTTCAACCTGGAGAAAAGAAAGCTCCAGGCAGACCTCATTGTGGCCTTTCAGTACTTGACAGGGGCATACAACAAAGGTGGAGACAAACTTTTTACCAGGGTCTATAATCACAAAACAAAGAGCAATGGTTTTAAGATGAACTGGAGGGTAGGTTTAGACTGAATAGTAGGAAGAATTTTTTTACTCTGAGGGAGGTGAAGCCCTGGAACAGATTGCCCAGGAGTTTTGGATGCCCCACCCGTGGAAGTGTTCAAGACCAGGCTGGATGGGTCCTGAGCAATCTGGTCTAGTGGAAGATTGAACTCATGGCAGGGGGATTAGGATTAGATGATCTTTAAAGCTCCCTTTCAACCCAGACCACTCTGTGATACTTTGATGGGTGCTGAGACCCGGACTTAATTCTTATGTTTCTTCTATTTAATGTTTCTTATCGTTTTGTTTCAGTGATATTATTTTAAGAATGTATTTGAATAGTGGTAGAAGACAAACTCATTTTCACTGTGATCCACTCTGTTTTGCTTTATGGCTCAAGTATGCATATGTTGTTGCTTCTTTCACTGCAAAAGCACCAAAGTCAATTTTCTTTTGATTCCACAACAGCTTTAACTGATCTGTGTTGGGGCAGATGCACTGTTGTTATTCACCATCTCCTCCAAGCTAAGTATTTCTCAACCCCCGTCCTTTTACCACTGTTTGTATTACCAGAACCTGTGGTGCAGAGGCATAAAACCTTTTTCCTCAGGCACTATTTCTGGGTAAAATAGAATGATTTTACCAAATTCACAGAAAAGTACAACAAGCTACAGAGTCCTGTAGATGCCAAACTCCATCAGTGCTTGGTATGTGGCTCTTTACATGTTCCTTTAGGCTTAAATACTTCATGCTTTATGACATTTGTAAAAGCTAAAAACTAAAGTTTTTGAAAGAAATTACACAAATTAGTTTGTGTAAATATTTCAAACTTTGTCTACAATAAATCTCCTGAAATACCTTGCTAGTCTCTTCCTGAAATTTCCTTTGCCTTTCTTCGCTTTTAAACTTCATAAAACCCCTTGATCAATAGCAAAGAGGAAAATTAGGGATTGCTTCCTAAGTAAAAAAATAGTATTTTTTCTGGCTACTAATACATGGTTTGAATCACCCTCAATTAGCAATCATAGGAGGATGCAGAAGTTGTTGTTGTTGTTGGCTGGACTTCATGAACAAAAATTTTGGGATAAGCCTGCGCAATGGATTTTTTAGGTGAGGCACAGTGTGCGCGGAACTGGCCCCACCCCCTTTACTCCTGAGGCTCATCTTGCCACGGCCGAGCAGCTCGGACGGCGACAGCGAGTTCCTCGGGATTTGAACCGGCATCCTCAGAGGAGGAGCCGGCTCCAGAGGCGGGGCCCTACGCCACTCGGCCAACGCCCGCCGCCTCTCAAGTGTAAAACATTAAGGAAAAAAACCAAAACCAATAAACAGAAAAGCTATACCACTTATACCTGTGTGTAATGCAGATAGGATTTGTGCCAGCACTCAGTCGGCTACCTCAGCTCACCTCCTTGGTAGTGGAAATCTCCCGAGGGCCCTTCAGCCCAGGTGCCCCTGGCAGGTGAAAGGAATCTGCTCCTCTAACTCCTTTAATGCTTTAGTATCTTTTATTTCATAAAGAGTTCAGCCTTTTCTGATAATCTTCTGGATAATTTGGTTTTAGAGTCCCAGGTAAATAATTTTCATTTAAAGCACATTTCTTGGCTTTTTTTGTTCTTTCAAAGTATGCTTATCTCTGTTGTATTACCCAATCTAACAACCACACGTTCTATTTTCTTTGTAGTGTGTATGATCACATTGGCTGCTCAGATATATAGTGTGGGGGCTTTCAGAGCTTTATGATCAACTTAAGAATAGTCACAGACAAGTTTGTAGCTGTTTTCTTTCTGTTTTATCCAGTTTGTTGAAAAGGATTTGGTTAAAGGGAAACCTAAGTTAAAATAGCCCCTTCTTGTTGACTGGTTTTAAATGGAAAAATGAAGTGTCAAGCATTGCAGCTCCCATGTAATCCAAATGAATTGATAGAGTAGATTTATTTGGTCTGTGTAACTGAAATTGCCTATTTGCCATGGCTGATAGTTTCAGTTTATTAACATAGCAAACACTCAGCACTACAAGACACAGTTCACTGTCTCTACCAGGAAAACTAATGGAAATTAATGGTGATCTGTTTGAATAAAAACTGAGTAGTCTTCACACAGCTTAGCATTTGGCTCTCCTAAACTATCAATAGGAATGAGATAAGCAGCAAGTGTCCTAGATGCCTGCAATTTTAATGTTGTGATGCCTTTAGATGCCTGACACTTGAAACTGAAAACTTGGAAATTGTACTTCTCAGTACAATTTATACAGAATTTATACAATTTATACAGAAATCTCAGGAGATTTCTGTATAAAAACTTCAGGAAGGTTAGACAAAATATCAAGGAACTTTATAAAAGTAAGCTATGGGGATAACAAGAGTAGAAGGCATAGATATATCTTCCTATTTGCTTAAACCACTTGAAGACCATTCCAGGCTAATGGCTAGAGAAAGTGATAGGGAAATAGGAGGGGCTGGCTCTATTGCCTGCTCATGTGTGCAGGGCTACACTCACAGCATTTCCTCTGCCTAACAGGGCTATAACTCCAAATGATGGTCTGCACAGGACCTTGGATTGCAGAAGAGTGATGTACAGTTCATTCCTGGTCCAAAGCAGTAGACAAAATTAGGAATCCAGGGCTAAAATGCCCCACTGGGAGTGAGGAGACAATTTTAATACTTTCCACACTACTATCTGTGCATTTGGCTATGCAAACAGACCTGCGACCTCCTCCTTGGATTCAAATACCTTAAATTCTCAGCGGCAAGGTCTGCTGGCTTGTCTGTGTCTCAATCCGATGTGTCGGCCCTACATTTCTCAATCTGTTGATAATCCAGGCAGAACAGGTTGGTGTCCTTCTGTGCTGATAGGCAAGGCACTCCCTAGAGGGTCTGCAAGCCTTATCTAGGTAAGGTAACATAGAGACCTTCAGGTTGGAGGTACCCAGCTGCACCAGGTGGAAAGGAAGCCCTCTAAGGAACTTGAAGCCAAATGAGGAAGTTGCAAGTGAAGTTTCAAGGTGTAATACACAGAATGAGAGATTTTTACATCACAGTTTCATACTTAATCACAACTCCTCAAAGTCTGCTTTTGAAAACCATTTTTAAAACCTCTTCCTCCTCAAAAAGTATGTCGGCACTATTATGAAAGATGGCATTGCAGGTTTATCAAAGCAGAATAATTAAAGAATATTTTTTCAGTTCTTCCTCCAAAAAGGCCTTTCTTTCTTATCATTCCTTCAGAACTTGGAGATAAATGTTGCTCTCTTTCGAATCTTCCCCCTCAAACCATCCTTTCTGACTACATTTGACTCCCCTTGTTGGCTTAGTGCAAATGACTGTGCAGGGAGGGTTGTCCCACCTTCTGGGTAACCTGATGGTAATTGTAATTGAAGCCCTGTTCAGCATAGTACTACATCTATAGAGACCTGGACAGAGGCAATAGAGATGTTGTTACTAAGTGGGATGCTGTATCCATCCTCAAATAAGCTTCAGGACTAATCCCAAAGTGTCAATGGTATTACTGTAATAGCTGAAGCAGAAGGAATACCTAAGCACATAATGAGGTATGCTGTATTTGCAAGGAAAGGAAGAACAATGTTGTAGTTTAAATAACAGACCGGGATGTCATATATAACTGTTACAAGCAACATAGGGTGAAGAATTAATATAATCATGGAAAAGAACTGGGCTTTAGCAATGTGCTCATAATTAATCCGTAAATTCAGATATTCTAAAATTGAAGTGTATGAAGCACACTGTATTATCTTAACACCAATCAAGGACACTGTTTGATGTAGGAAAAAAGGCTATATAGTATAGGAACAAGAATTAATACAGCACCTAAAACCTGCTTGGAAACTTCAACAAATGAAACAAATTTTGAGGTCATTGTAAACTACATGAAATCCCTATCATAATAATTCTTATATAAGCCCAAGAACTATTAGTACTTCCTCTGCAATTCCTGTTATCATAATAAGCATCAGCTCAGGAAAACCTGATGCATACCTTGAAACATCTGAAAATACCTATGCTTAAAACAACTTGAAATATTGGGGGTTTTTTCTCCATCTGTAATAGTGAAAAAAACATATATCCTATTTTAAAATTGTGTAGCCGAAAAGTAATTTCCTGATCTCTTCAGAATGTGGCCCTATAGTGTGGCTGTGGAGGTAGCAAAGTCAGGTAGTGCCAAGCAGCCAGAAGAAGGTATGGAGAAATGCCTTCTGTGAGTACTGTCATGGAAGCCCATGTGTGGTTGAGTCATGGTGTGAGAATGCAACAGGGACCAGACTCATTTCTGATTTCTCCCTTTTTTCCTGATAGCACAACTCCTGTGGAGCTATGCTCTCCATGGGACTGCTGTGGCCTTTCTTGAGTTGCAAGCAGGCTGCCCAGGGTCAGCAGTGTCAGTTGGTGTAAAAAAGTGATAGTTCTACCCAAAACTAGGGACACTTGAGTGTACTGCATTGCACATCCCAGTTTTCCTGTCATGTCACATGAACTTGGATCACTGGAGTTGGGGACGGAGCCGTGGAGATGCTGGTCTGTTTCTCCGTCCAGAAGTTGGCAGGGTTCATCTCTTGGGGTTTACCTTTGTGTGAGTCTTTTTTTGCCTCTCTATTGTTTCTGCCCTGCTCATGTATGCATGTACCTATTGATTTCAGTGAGATCATCATCCTTGATCCAGTACTGATGCTAACCCCAGTGTGCTGTAATGTTACAAGCCAGGCTTATGGTTAGAGTAGTCAAGGGATTTATAGTTTGATTGTTAAAATATTGTTGTTCAACAATTGTTGAAATTGTGACCACTGGAAAAGATTCTTGTGAATGAGAAAGGGAAAAAATGGTGCTGGATTTTGTCATGCATGTCAGCCATGCATGTGGTTAGAGCTGGTTAGAAGAAAGACTAGAAATAACAAGAATATATAAGAATTAGCTTGGGAAATAGCTCTTACTCATTTACTCAGATGCAACATCATATGGCACAGTCATCACAGTTAACAGAGGGGAAAATAATGTGTTAAATACTTTACAGATGGGTTTGTTTGGTTTTGTTGTTGTTTGTTTGTTTTTAAATTAGGAGAGACAGGAGCAAGAAGCATTTTAAATAGCTCTTTCAATACAGAATAACAAATGTTCACAAAATCTCATGAGGTTAATATTAACCTCTATCTACAGCAGCAATCCAACACTGCTGCCAGGACTGCCAGCACAAAGTGCAGAGAAAGCAGACATATCTCAGGTACCTCCAGTTGATACTGATTTTGTTTATGCTTTCTAGGTCGCAAGAGTGTGTTGGTATCTGTGCCATTTGTAGAAAGTGCTGTGTATTTTAAAGCTGTTGAAAATTTGTAAGGCAAAGTCCTTCCTTTGCCTACCTTATACCAAGTCCCCATAGATGCAGCAGAAGTGATGAGGCTGGCAAGACCAGAGTCACCCACCAGGCTGGCTTTGCACCACCCTCCAGGGCACTTTGCAGTGCAGTGCATAACTGCATGAACACTGTATTCGTGCTTGTACATCTACTCACTGTGCAGTTGACCAAGAGCCATTGTTTGTATACTCTTCATTAATCTTTTTCTGGCAGTTTGAGCCAATACCCCCTGCAGTGAATAGCCTGGAGAATGTGCAGAGTATTCCAGTCATTTCACTCTGATCTAGCTGTCCAATTTTTGCTTCAATTGAGTTGTCTACCACTGATGATCAAATGCAAGTTTGTGGCCGACAGCACAATTACATATTATGTCTGTGTCATTTACATGTCGCATTATCGCTGGCACACCAGAATGGCTCTGACAAGATTCAGGCAGTAATAAGGCTACTTCTTGTTAGAGGCAAATCCTCTGAACCCTCTTTCCCATCACTTTGTGGATTATGTAATCTCAGTGACACATGACTGCAACAATCCTGTTGGATCACAAGTGCTACATTGAAGTGGAAGTGCCACACCTCTATTGCAATTTGAGATTACAGATTTCTACTTTAGTTGAGGGAAATATTTCCTTTTGCCTCGGAAAATGTGTGACATTCCAAACCATTTCAAGATGAGAAAAGCTGTTACAGTGCTGTTGCTGAGAAAAATGTTGCAGAAATTATTGTGTTATTCACTACATCTCAAGTAGACTAAGCATCCAAGTTGGTGTGCCTTTTTCCCATTAAATGTATGGGTTTCAGTTGTATAGGATACTCATAGAATTGTTTACCCAGGTAGAAAACACCTTACTCCTAGTTTTTAGCTGCCTGAAAAATGAAGGTATGTGAGTGCCCACTGTGTTACTGCCATTGAAGGTCATCTCAGCCACATGTTGTATGTTGCTCAGCTCGTGCGCCAGTAGTGGTCTGTGGGATATGAGAAGGCATGACATGTTTTGGCAAAAACTGTGGCTTAAAATGATTTGTTAATGCAAATAACTTTGCTTGCTTGAGCTCCAGAAGCGTGAAACAGTAGTTTTCCCAGGAAGGCCAAGTAGGTGTTGATTTAGGAAAAAGATGGAAAACCACAAAAGCCGCCAATCTAATTCCCTTCAAACCTGTGGAGTCGTATCCATGCTCTGCTTCTCCAGTACTTTGTGCTGAAGCAGTCATTCTTGGTAACCCCAGGGTTACACTGCTATGTGTCTATATGGAGACCAGTGAAGCTAGTTGCTTTAGGGAGTGTATAATCCCAAAATGTTGTTGCCAGTTTCTCTTTCTTTTCCTGCCCCACTTGCTTGTTCACCTAGCTAGAGATTAGCCAACCTCTGGCTTTCTCTAACCCCATAAAATATACCTTTTGAGATGCCATTACCCTTACCAGCAAACCAGACCTTTCTGGTTTTTGTAGGTCATGTTTAAAATACCCAGATTATTCATAGGTCTGCAGCCATGTGTGTGGGTTAGAAGCAGCTGAATCAGGAAAACCAAGGTAGCCACATCTGGCAAAGACAAAGAATTTAACCCATATTTGCTGTTGGTGACACAGTAACATGGATCTGCACCCCACATCATCTGTACTTAGCAACAGAGATCCACTGAGGAGACTAAATTAAAGGCATACCAACCTCTAGTTAGATCAAACATGAGCACACATAAGGCTGGGGTTTGCGCATATGCACAAGCACTCAGAGAGTCTGCTGTAAGTCTAAAAAGGTGGTCCTATGCAAATAAAATAAATTTATCATAACAGATAAAGTCCAATGCTGCTTCTGTTTTCATTGTTTATTTTCCAGAAGGGTCAGCTCCAACGTGTCTGTCCAGGAAGACTCCACAATGAGAAAAACAACCCAAAGTTGCTTCTTACTGATCATCCTTCTAATTGTAAGTACGAGAAATCAGTACTGCTCATAACATCTGCCATCTTTAAACTTGTGATGTTCAGAAAAATGAGTAGAGTTGTATTTATTATACTGCACAGGTGAAGGAATGAGTTGCCTTAGTGATAAATTTCAAAATAAGCCCAATAAAGTTGCTAAATAAGTTATTTCATAGAAGTTTGAACTTGAAATCATTGTCTCCTGGTGAGACAGAACTGCAAGTCCAAAGAAGGTTATGCATATGACTTTTTATTTCTGTGTTTTACAGGCTACAACATATAAGTGACAGGGGAATTTAAGTGTTTGAAAACTTCCTTAACTTTGTTGTGTGAGACAAACTGACTTAAGCAATTATGAACTTTCACTGTTTGTAGTTACTGTGCAATTAGGAAAACAACTTGAAAATAATAGTATGAAGTTTAATTATTTAGTTCAAATGCTATTTTCAACTGTTTAATATCAATGTTACAGTTATTTCAATATATGCAACACGGCTGAATAACTGTGGTTCTAAATATGTAGTAAATTCATTTCTGCCCCGTACCTTTCATGTAAGCTGAATGCTTTTGCTGATCTCCACCTGTGAAACCTCAAATTATTAGTAATTATTGTACACTTGTAGACATTACAGGTAATCAGAAATGAAAATTCTGCCCAGATCCTCAGTTACAGAACAGGCAGAATATGTCTTAGTGATGCTATGGGGAACAAGCAGCCCAGTACCTTGATGCGATATCAGTAACTGGAGTGCTGGATGTCACATTATTCTCCAACTAACTTTATCTCCCTGTACCTGGAGGAAGTTTTGTTATTGTTCTTGAGTTTTGTTGGTTAGCTCCTCGTGCCCCTCTACTTTTTGACCTCTCTTCTAACATCTGAATATGAAATATTCTGTGCGTCTCTTCATCAATTCCCATGCTGTAGAAGCAGGGCTGGGAGACATGTTGGGGAATGTTAGCAACTGCTGTCCCAGGTTTGTTTATTGGGTTGTGTACCTCACAGAATCACAGAATATGCTGAGTTGGAGGAGACCCATAAGGATTGTCGAGTCCAACTCCTGGCCCTGCAGAGGACCATCCCCAAGGGTCACACCATGTGCCTGAGGATATAATCCAAATGTTTCTTGAACTCGGTCAGGCTTGATGCTCCCTGGGGAGTCTGTTCCAGTGCCCAACCACCAACTGGGTGAAGAACCACTTTGTAATATCCGACCTAAACCACCCCTGGCACAGCTTCAGGTCATTCCCTCAGGTCCTGTCACTAGTTACCACAGAGAAGAGCTCAGTGTCTGCTCTTCTTCCCCTCGCAGGGAAGTTGTAACTGCCATGAGGTCTCACCTCAGTCTCCTCCAGGCTGAACAGACCAAGTGACCTCAGCCACATCTCTTCTCTCAGCCTAGTGTGTCTTGCCTTCACTGCTGTTTGCCACTAAAATTTATATGGATAAAAAGGATGGAAGGAAAGTAGAGAATAGTAAGAAAATGATGGATAGAAGGAAGTTAAAAAAAAACAACCAAACAAAAAAACCAAAAACAAACAAACAAACAAATGAGAACCCAAGAGAACAACAAAGAACATCTCACTTTGGTAAAAATATTGCATTCATAGTTCAGGATTAAGACCCTCCATCAAAGAAGAGCTGGAGAGCAGGAGAAAGAATGGAGGAAAATTGATACATTCTGCTAGCTCGGTCTCAAAAGAATTTGTCCAGAATTCATTAACGATTTGAGGAACCATCCCTGTGCGTGACAGAAGTCTTCAACCTTGAAGTATATTGGAGTATTCTTGTATTTGTGACTGTTTGTGGCTGTTCTACCTATCCTGCAAGGCTGCAAGTGCCAATGCACTGTCTAGCAAATCACCCACAGTCAGAGATGTCTGTAACAAACAACCTGAGACAAAACAGCTTCCTTCTGGGTTTGAATCCTAGCTGATCTGCACAGCTTGACAGGAGTCTTGACATAAAACAGCAATTCTTCCTCTAAGAAGCCAATGCCAAATGAAGAAACAACTCCAGTTTATTTTTCTTCCTAGTCAAGTGACAAGACTGTAAATATTCTGATAACTGAAATTGTCAACAACATTTCTGACTATCTGCAGTGCTTTTGAACTACAGCATGGATTTGTAGGTCAACCCTGAAGAACTGGACTGATCTTTGCCCTGTCATCCCTGGATCTTTTAAATCTCTCACCCATGTAAGATGAGTACAACATTAGTTGTGTGCTCATTCTGCTATACTCCAGGATATTTCTTAAAAAAACTCACCAGTGAGATCTGCATCCACTTCCTTTTAAATATCTTTGCACCAGAGGGCTCTTCAACTTCTGACCTCAATGGATAACTTAAGCACAAATTTCCTTCATTTTCCCTCTTTCAATCTCTTTCTGCCTTCTTTGTCCGCTGCAATGGGCATAATGTGGTCTATTTTTGTATCTCTTAGATTAATTTTACTTCTTGTAGGGGAGAAGTTGCAGTCATAGAAGTAGACCACGAACAAGCTCTGTTTCCTTGATGACACTTACCAGACGACTACTGTTAGATAAAAATATTAAAAATGTTTGGCACCCATCATTTTCCCAAAGATTTCCCCATCTGTAGCTGGTAGAAAACATTAATTTTTCACATTTTATTTGTAATCTGTAATGAATAAAGGCTGTCCTTCTTTCTCTTCCAGAAAGACTGTTCCCACTCTGTTGGTTCTTCTCATTCCTTGGTTCCAAGACCCATGAGGCATGTCAGCCACTGTCTGAGATTGAGGAAGATATAATTAAAGTGATTTGTGACACAGGGTCGAACTTCCACCCTTGTTTTCGACTCACCCCACAAATCTTGCTCCAGTCTTTTTTATTTGGTGGCTCTGATGGTTTTCTGTCATCCTCTCATCTGTGTCCTGCACTCCCAGTTGGTCACTGCTAGCTGTTGCAAAACAACACAACCTGCTGGGGTCCCTGTTTTCTCCTCTGGGTTCCAGGCTCTCTGTGCCATTTGTCCTGCCGTAGGTGCCAGTTGTCCTGCAGTGATCACCACCAGTGGTATGTCTTAGTTAACTTTATGTGTGATGCTCTCTAGTTTTTGGCAATTACTGAGAGCCACAGAATGTGACTGAAATTTGTTTCCTGGAGTACATCAGCCCCTGTGTGCTGGAGCAATTAGTTCATTTTCTCAGTGCACATTTCTCTTCACAGAAAGATGGAGCACCAGCACAGTGTGCCCCAACAGAATTAAACTGCGGAGAATGAGGAAGAGCAAGCAGGTTTGGGTCTCTTTCCAGTGTGATGGATCAATTTTGCTGGACATTGAGAGAAGCTATTTTTATTTGTGCATTATTTTGTCAAGTAAGAGCTGTCTTGTAGTGCTTACAAATGGTAGTTTGGTCTTACTCTGGGAATGAGGATTGATAGAGTAGATTTTCTCACATTTCTGATTTTGTGGCCTAAGCCATCCACAAAGTGCATAATAAGGACTAAATGGATGCTGCGGATTAAGGCCACATTATTTTCAATTAGGTCCATTAGACCAAGAGCATATTTTAAAGTAAATTCATTTTGATTAAAAAACAAATTGTGCAAGTTCACTAAGTCCAAATTTGTCAAATTGTTACCTGGCCTTGGTCACAAAGCTATACAGAGGCTGATACTTCTTTCCAGCTCTTGAAAGGCTTGTGAATAATTCTCAGTCACAAAACATTGAAAATTAATTATATGAAAAATGAAATGTAATTTTCAGTGACTGCACAAACTAGTGCTTTTTTTGGAATGCAGTTGTGGTACAGTAAATTCAAGTCTGCAGAACCAATTAGTAAAGCACTTGCTATGGTGATGAGGGGGCCATTCATGGTGCACCCATTTGATCCTCACATGGAATGGTGCAGCCATGTGCTCCCCTGGGCTTCTGCCACCTGCCTAGCTCAGCATCAATCACCACAAGTCTCTAAAAAACATGTCTGTGCAGGTACCATAAGACCAAATCTTTTCCTGCTTAGGCAGCATCTCTTTCAGCATCTGGTCCAGAGCAGGTCCTACTCTCCAGTGAGCCAGAACAGCTGCTGAAGATCTGTCGGAGCATCCTTCATCTTGCTTCATCAGAGCCTTGTTTGCTGTCTGGCACCACTGGGAGCCAGAGGCTTCCCAAGCATTGGATGATGATATTCCCCTGAGTCTCATTGCCCCCGACCATGCCCTTCGAAGCTGTTGTCCTGAATGGGTATTTCTCTCTGTAACTATGGGTTGCTTCAAGCTATAAGTAAGTGCACTCGTGAAGTTCTCAAGCTGTTCTCACTCAAGGAAAACTCTGGAAAGCAAGCTGCTGATATTTAAGGTAGTGATAATTAGTCTGAAAATTTGAGACAAGCTGCTCACAGTTTCCTGAAAGAGGAATGTTGTATTCTGTTCTATCCATCCAGTTTCAGGAGTGATCAGGACTTTTTGACTACATCTTTGCTTGTTTAAAAAATAAGGCTGTGGCCATACAACTGATTGCCTTAAAGAGACCTGTTGCACACTGATAATCAGGGCTTCAAGCAAAAATCTATGAAGTATTCTGCAGCCTTTCTTTAAGCTTGCAGTTTGCATCAGGCTATACTGCAAGTAAAGCTTCTTGATGATAGCAAATCCTGCAGCAGTGGCAAAGAACTGTAAGATTTATGAGTTGCTTTTCATTACAAATGTCTAGTCTTCCTCTACTGTGACTGATAATCTCGTGCTTGTTTAAACAGCTGCCAAAATCTGCCATGTTAGTTGTATGGGGTCTCATTGAGATAATTAGCATCCTGCTCCAACATCACTACAGTACAGGAAAATTTTAGCATTCAGTGGTTAAGTAAAACATTTCATGTTGTCTTATTTCCCCAAAGAAATTTTCTGCTGTTTCTTAGCACATTTGTGATGGACAGAAATGAATATGTTTACTGAGTACCATACACTAATGACCTTCCTAAGGCATCACAGTTGTTTTCATCTTTGTCCTAACACTTGCAGCTGTGAAGAGTAGTTTAAACATAATTGAAGTAAGAGAAGAGCTCTGCAACCAGCCTAAGCCATGCTGAGCTCTTGCTTGAAGATGTGATGTATTGAAGAATGGTGACTATACATAGCAGTTATAAAAGAATTGTACCAAGTGAGCATTTGAACTATTGAAATCAATAGCAAACAGTTAGAACATCCAGAATTTGAACTAGATTTTGACTAGACTCAACAAAAAATGTTGCTAAATTACTGTATTTAGTGGAAGGAGGGAAAAAGCAAAAGTTGAGAAAGCTCCAAATACCTTCTTTTCCTAAATGCCATGTATAGTTACAGTTAGTGTCCTGCAAAGTCCTTAATGAGTGAAGAAAAATATTTAGGAGTGCTTGTTCATCATGTCCAATATTTTGTGGGGGCAAAAGTGAAGGAATTTTACTGCTTGCTTTATCTGGATTCTCTCTTACAGAAATGGGCACATCTTGCACATGTTAATAGCAGTTGTCGGTCTTAGAGAAATTGGAACACTATTTATTCATTCCTGTATAGTCTAATAAAGAAGCCATGTTGCTTTCTCTAGATTCCTTTATTAATTCTAGGTACAAAGTGAACTTCAGCTTTCTCAGCATCCTGTTTTTGGTCCTTGTAATGATAATTTGTCACGTGGTGGCTTGGTGGTCGTATGTATGACGTCATTTACTTGGACTTTTAGGAGTGACATCATATGTACGGCTGCTAAACTGCTGCATGGAACATCACTTAAACAATTTTCTTCTGAAGAAATCATACCAATCATTTTCAGCCAATGGCACATCAAGTTGTGAATTATTTATTTCTCTTTAATAAAGAATATTTATAAACTAATGAGGCATTTCTTTTTTGTATTATCATTTATATTTCTGTCTGAAATAGCTGGTGGATGGATGGGAAGGCTTTTTAATGTGCAGTAATGGACTCTGAACATTCAAAATTTGTTCAATATTGTAGGTAGTTACCAAGTTAAAATGATTTAATCATGGCATTTTTATGGTGAAAACATGTGTTTTAAATCTTGATTCCTAAAATACATAGATATAACAATTAAAACATAGTAGCAGAAGTGATTCCTAATCATTATTTCCATGAGAGCACATATGAACACAGACACACAGATTCATGGGACCTTCCCAGCCTCTCCCATTAACATGGTACACACTAAGCTTTCCATCCCACGTAACCATTCCCAAGCTCCTACTACTTCTGATGTGAGGATAATGACCCAGAGATGTCTTTCTGTCCCATTTGCCCTTTTCTGACACCTATAGTAAGGAGTACAGGAAGACTGAAACAAGTATTAATGTCTGACATCACAAACTGTACCAAGATTTTTGTCTGAACTGCAGGAATATAAGGCTGGATCATCAGCCCACTGAACTGACTTTGGGATGTCAGGTTTTGGACACTGGGTCCTAGAGTGGTGGTAGACATGTGATTCTCTTACATATGGTACATAAAGCAGCATTTCAAACAGGGATGTGGCTTCTCAACCTCCAGCAAGCCACCAAATGAATATTTCATTAATCTGCTGAAATGGTAATCTGATTTTAAAGTAGAAGAGAATTGTGTTCAAGCTTCCAAGGCTGGCTTTTCAAATCTAGGCAAACAGAAATGAGGAATAGCAATCAAAGGGAAGAGCACATTTAAAGGGCACATCACAGATGAAAATACCAGTGACATACCTATGTATGACCCCTTAATTTGATTTCACCAACAAGCCATTCAATTATGTTAAAAGTGCCTGGAAAAGATTTTTGGGCAATTAACTTTGAAAATCTAAGTCCTTGTGCTTGGTTTAAAAAAAAAAAAATATATAATTTAAGTGACATCTATAAATATAATATTATTATTCAATTTTTTTATCCAAAATTTCTTTAGTGTTACCATTGGCCAGTAAGTCATTTTCACTGTTGAAGTAAATCCCATTGAGCTTTAGTGGCACAGTCTCATCCATATTTTTAATCTCACTGAATGTGTTCCTGGCCTGAATGCAGGCAGTAGAAATTTCGCTGGCAAATTCAACTGGGCCATGATTGCCTTGTGCAGAGGCAGTAGAGTGGGTCTCCTGGTTACATGGCTGAGCACTTTTAAATAATTCTGTGCACAATCCAAGGCATTTAGTCCATCTGCCACCAGAGGTACTCCCTGCCTCCAAATATCAAAATATTCTCATTAACCTGTACCCAATAAGAGCTGACTTCTTCAGGAATCACACACAACAAGTTATGAAATGGACCTTTAAGAATAAGGTGTCTTTGGTATCTGAATTGTGTCTTCCCTCCCAAAATCATCATCCCACACATAGCTGTGCTCCCAAACTGGCCCTGAGTAACAGAAATTGTCAAGAACAGAGGCAATGCCGCAGAAGTTCTCCGAGCTTGCTTTGATGATACTGTTGTTCCTCTCTTGAATGCAAACAGCTTTGAATGGAGGTATTATTCAAAACAAGAATGGGGAAAATTAGCATGGAATATCTGTTACTCACTTCAGAGAAGGACCAGAACCGGTGACAATACATTGACATGAAGGACTAAAGCCAAACTGAAAAGTGTCTGAAGAACCTTATCTGCCCTCTCCTACACTACATACTGCATTTAGGATATTGCTTGGTTGGTTTTTAAATTATTCTCCTGGACTCCAGTGACTCATGTTAATCTTTTTATAAGTGAGGGATCTGTGGTGTTTGGCTTCACTTCTGTGTTTCCTGTTCTGGCTTTCTAGGTACTTAATTTTTCACTTGCATGGCCAGATGAAATGTTCCAAATGACTTTATTGTCCAAGTATATCTTTGTGTGTGGGTATAGATACACATAGAATTTGTATACAATTATTTCTTCCTGAAAATATCTTCATTTTTATTACCTTTATTTCATTTCAAGAGCCTGTTTAAGTGCAACAAGATTAACTGCCTCCAGGTCCTCAGCTAGTAGCTCTATACAGTTGAAAATGTAAATGTTTGTGTGAAACAAGGTTAGTTTAAATTAAGAAAATATAATTAATTAGGTATATGAGTATATATACTGACATGGTTTGGCACAGAAATATCAGGACAAAGCTAATGGTTCTTCTTTTCCAACCAAGACAAGCACTGTGGTTTTGCTGTGTATTTTACCAAGGTGTTTTAGTGTGCAAATGGGGAAAAAAGTAATGTATTGATGTGATATAAATGCCTGTGATATGCAATAAAAAAGGGGGGACAAAATGTAAGAAATAACCTGATATTTGAACTTTCAAATCTGTCATGTTTTCAGTTTGAACAACTACAAATGCTTGCTTAAAGATCTATGTACTAACATTTGCTGCTAAACAGGTCAAGTTTGTGTGTTTATAAGAGTCTAGACTTTGAAGCAGCCTGTAAGAGTCTGTATGTGTGTGATGGCTTTTGTACTGTATAGTATAGGGGACCTTATAGGGTCTAGCAAGGGAAGTGCCACAGCAACGTTGCTTTTGCTTGGGGAAGCAGAGGAACTAATTGTTTCCTACCACCTTCATACAGAGAAGTGTCCTGATACAGGACTGGGGCAGAACAGAGCTAACTAAAGCTCCAGCTCTCATTTCAGCTCACAGACATGGGCTGTACAACAGAGAGATGGATGGGTGGCAAAAAACCATAACTGACCTCTCTACCCAACATTTTTGCCTTCTAGAGGCAATGATCCTTCCCTTTAATCTGCAGGCAGTTCAGAATGGGAGGAGTCAGAAGATGCCACTAGATCGAAGAGGACCCTGCTATTCAGACTCAAATTTAGGGAGTCTGCTTAGGTACCTAACTAGGAGCTAAGGCCAGGTAGTGAGGTTTAAACTCTCTGTCCTGTGTTTCTATTACATTAACTGTTGCAGAAACTCAAAGCAGGTGACATAAAACATGAAATAATGTTTCAGGGCCATGATACTGAGGTATTTTGTCTGCTCTGTCTGGAGAAAAATGGGCCCAAGTGGACAGAAATACATGGGCGTAATTTGGGAAGATGTGAAGTTCTTTTGCAGATACTACACTAAGTGAAAAATATTTTGAAGACTTTATCTAGTATTTAACTGTCCTCTGTTTGTCAAGAAAATGGGCTTGGTTAAAATCTTGTGTTTTTAATGAGATAAACTAAGAAAATTCAACATTTACTTTGCAAGCAATACAAGGTCTGTCATAATGCTAAACATACATACAAGTAAAAGGCCTTTGAAGAATGCATAATAGAGATTTCAGGCCTTCACTTTTTTTTTTTTTTAGTATTATCCTCTTTGTTTATTCAGTTATACTAACAGTTTTTCCTTTCTGTACAGAGAATTGTTCCAAGTCTTTCTTCTACTGTAAATTATACTGATCCTACATTAGAGCCTGTAGTAACCGAAAATTCAGTCATACGACAGAAGATAATAGATTCACAGTTCAAATGTTATGAGAGGATGAACAGAGCTCCTCCGTACAAGAAAAAAGGTAAAAAGGTTGTTTAAAAATCTTTTATTTTGCCATGCTTGGTTACAGAACTATAAAGAAACATCTTCTTCTGTGTACTTCTGTATACCAACCCATAGTCTTCCTCAGGGTACAGTTTTCTTCCCACCAGCAGTCATCAAATTCATACTCAAAATCAAAAGCATCCTCCTAAGTGCAAAGAAATAAAAAAGCCTGGAATGAGCCCAGGGAATGAACAGTGCTTCCTCCCTCCATCATCTACATTTTTAGCTCCGTGTTTTGCTGCTTGTATCTCTCTTGTTCTTGCTTAGGGAATGGCATTCTCTGAACGTCTCAGCAAGCTCACACAAAGGCCAGATTGCAAATGGGAATCTCTTAAATATAAATGTTGGTCTGTTTCCTTCACTCACTATTTCGATTTTTTTCCATTTTGTGTATTGCCTGCTTGTTGTCATGCTCTGTACCAATACAGAAGTTCCAGGTGTTCTGTATTCAGCAGTAACAGTATCAAAAAGAGGTTATAAAGCACTGAGCACTCACCTTTACTGAGACATATATGAAGGTTAATAAAACAGGAAATTACAACAGTAGTGCTACAGTTGCACAGTATAATGCAGGATTTCTGATTGCAACTGGGTGTTCTGATCACTTTTTCTCACAGAAGATATAGAAGATATGAGGAGACTAAAGAAAAAATATCAGAGGAGTTGTGGAGACATGCAGGTAAAGATAGAGGTACTGAGGACAGAGTTTAAAGACAAAAATATATGAAGAAAAATTAATAAAAACACCCAACCTAATAGATGGGTTGGAGATAATGTGGGTTTTTTTTGTAATGCAAGAACAAAGACATTTCTATAGCTCTTTATCCCAAAGGTTTTACTGAGTTCTGTAAGGCTCAAACAATAATTGGATGTTAAGACACTCAGATTTTGATGCAGAAATGTTTGGAAATGAATATAGATATTGACATTACTTAAAGTCACTTTTAATTCAGGCCTACAATGGGGAAAACCCACAATTAGTTAGACAAGGTTATGGGAGAGAAAGCATGATGTTTCAAAATAAACAAGCCTTTTAGTTGCTGGATTTTTGGGAGAAATAACTTGTTGTCTTCTTCTCAGAATAGTCTTTTAATCTCCGGCTCCATAAATATACAATTTTTTCATCCATTGATAATTCCACTGGAATCACCTTTCTTTTGTATCTTGCTTGTGTGATTAGTTTCAAAAGGCTGTTTTTCCAGCATGAGCTGGGAATTCATTTGTATCATGACATGAATACCTGGTAGTATTCTCAAGGTCAGTGTTGTCCCAGGAGGACACCAATGGCAGTTCCTGCATTCCTTTGACCAGCAGCTACATTTAAGTGATGCCAGTGGGGACTGTTGTGTTCATAGCAACATACCCTTGATTAATTTATAACCCAGAGTGAAGATAGGGGTTGACTAAGGAATGATGCCAGCACTACTGAAATTGCATTTTCAACTGAAGAAAGAATAAAATTAAGAGCTCAGTCACATGGGAATGCCTGACCACCCCTCCAGGATCCAGGACAGCACAGTGTGTGTGTATACATGTGTGTATGTGTATATATATGTGTGTGTGTGCATATATATATCCTGTTACTTAGCTTGAAAGACACAGTCCATGTTGTATAGATTGACATGTGTGATTTTTTTGCTTTATCAGGCAAGGCAAAGGATTTAAAGCTAGAAATTCCCTCCAATCCCTTTTATCACTGTCTTTCAAATACAAGCACAAGTTGCAAACAATTTTTAGTCTTCTTTTTCTTTGGTATTACAAAAATATACTCCTAAAAGTTTTTCAGGTACATTTCAAAGCTATGGCAATGCCTGAAGGAGAGATAACAAACTGTTGATATGGTAATTGATTAATTAAGTGAACAAGTCGCATTAACATATTTAACTTGATAACAGAAAAATGTATGTGCATAAATTCTTATCTAATGAAGAAAAAGCATATATTAAAACATTCCTGAACAACATCTAATTTGGAAAAAATTAATTTGGAAATTTTTATGCTTTCAATTTTTAATCCACAACTATTTTGACTTATAAATAGTTATTGATGCAAATTTGAACAATTCAGATGACTTCTTACAGCCATTTTGCTTCAGTAGGAAAGCTTGTCTGTGGATAGTTTTGCAAGCACCAGAAGCAATTAGCTGTCTGTATTTTATTAAATTTCAGAGATACCGTCTACAAAATTCTTCAGAAGTCAACCTAGATGGTCATAGCAGCCATTCTGACACTTCCTCAGGACCAGAGCAAAAAAGTCAAGATGTATTTTCTCATTCTATTTCCCTCAACCTGATCTTCCTGATGATAAATATTTTTTCTCCACCCCAAACTGATTTTAAATGGAAAAAAACTAAGTTTTTATTGTGTCGTGGTACACATTGCAGCAAGCAGTGTTACAGCACAGTTTCTGAGGAGCACAATATGTAACATCTCTGTATTGGGGATCAAGAACGAGCCGCATTCTGCCTTCCTTGCACTGTTGCTGTTTGTGTGGCTGGAAACATCACTTGTAAGGGACACAGCCTTAACACCACTGCCTTCCCAGAAGGGTCATGACAAGGACAGGATCACAGCATGCCTACCTAGACAAAATCAGCAGGCAGAGTCTGCCTGTTACAGATCAGTCTTGCACTTGCATCACTAGACCTGTAGTTACATCATGATCTCTGATGTTGAACAAAGCAACAACCTTACTGGTCTCTGCGAATGTTGCTTTTAGCTGGGATGTCCCCTTTCTACCTTTACATTTCAAAGACCTAATTTTCAGACCTATTGAACAGAAGGTGAAATAAAAAGTGGATGTCTAATAGGTCTTTGGGTATCACTAGTGTACACACTTACACCTGGGAACAGAAGGAGGATCAGGAAGAGAAATTTGTAGGATCAGACCCTACGTTCAAATCTCAGATCAATGGGATTTAAAACATAACTGTCCAATTAAATGAACACAACTAACATCAACTCAGCAAAAACAAGTACCTTGTGGCACCTGAATGCCACTCTTAAGGATAACAATATCAAAGGGTTTTATTATAAAAAGAAAACTTGATTGTCTGCAGGCAGTAATGTTCCTTGAGAGGCTAGAACAGAACAGTTCAAGAGTGACCAGATGTTGAATTAACTCCTGAAATCCTATTAAATGTCCAGGTCTGTTCTGCAACCGAACATGGGATGGCTGGTTGTGCTGGGATGATACACCTGCAGGAAGGATCACTGCTCAGAATTGTCCAGATTATTTTCCAGACTTTGATCCAACAGGTACAGTATTTCTTTTTATAATTTTGTCTTTCGAAGGATATCTGCAGAACATTCATGCCATTGAGTGAATACATGTTTACAGTGGCATTTTTGCAGCACTGAAATCTCAAGGAGCTTGGTTGAAATTAAAATATATCCAGATTTAGGGTTCCCTAATTTAGATGCTTGCATTTGTAAAGTATTTTGTATGTGTTTATATTTATGTAAATATATTATAAATCATGGATTTGTGTAACCTAGTTTATGAAAATGTCAGCTTCCAAGTTATAATATCAAAATAATCTTAGCACCTCATTCTAAATTTTTATAATGAAGAGAAGATGCTTATTTGTATGAAATATGTGTCAGCATGTTCTTTGGTCAATTTTTGTTGGACAGTACCACGTTATCAAAGCAGATAAGCAGAAATAACATTCTTTCCATCTCTGAACTTCAGCTGTTAATTGAATTCTTCATAGAAATACAAGCAGCCATGCTGACTGAGGGAAATAATTCAAGGACTTTTAAAAGGAAAACTAAAGTCACGGACAAAAGTATTGTGACATAGATGTGAGAAAACATTAGACAGAAGTTTAACTCTGCAAAGAGTATGGTTTGAAGACAGACACAGTTGTGAGTTCCATGATCAGGACATGTTGCTTATAGGCAGAGCTTGGTGCTACAGCGTGCTAAATTCCACATAGTCACAATGTACCAATTGCAGTTAAAAATCTATGAAATTAAACATTTGAGAGGTAGGTCATATAAATCTAAAGTTTTCAACAAGTTTAAACCCAACTGGAGAAGAAGGAATTTGACCACTGCATAGCTGTGACTCAATTACCCAGTACCATTAGATAAAACTGCTGATTGTCTTGATCTAGGGGAGTTTCAAGGTTTGATTGACTCTGGCAAGCATTTGTCTGGATCTCATTTGCAGTAGCAGCCAAACTGATCTGTATTTCTGTTCTTCATAAATGAAGATGTCTCTGATTAGAGAATTCACACAGCAAGTGGTACACTTCCAGTGTCAGACCCAGTCGGAGGGGATTCAAAACTGCATTCCATCTTTTGTGGAGGAATGCCTCTCTTTTGGAGAGGATGGATTGAAGGAAATCTGCATGCTCAGGAATTCTGTGCTTGGAAAGTATGCTCACGTGACAGAGTGACTGCCCACTGCCTAAGACCAAACCCAAAAATCTTTACAGCAGCTTACATCCCTGAGATAGACAATGGGCACCAACTCACAAAGTTTTCTCTTTTGTGCCCCTTTTTTGCTTTCTGACATGCAAATCTTGACCTCTCTTCTGTACAATGTCGTGGTTTTCAAAGAGGAGTCTTGCAGCAGGTCATGTCATGGCTTATCATTGGAGCACCTGGAGGGACACAGACTGAGTAGCTGAGACCCTCAACTGGAGAATTGCCTTTTGCTTAGGTCTCCTTCTCTGTGGACAAGTGCTTCAATCATTAGTCTGTTTGCATAAAACATTCCAAAGGAGCGTTTTAAAAGAATTCACCAAGCTTGGTTCAGTTCCCAGACAGAGGTGCCCACTGCTAAAGGCTTTGTATCCTGAGTTTGCACAAGCCTCCTCCTGCATGCACGTTATGCTTCTTGAATGGGGTCTGTACCTTGTGCTTCAACCCCCATTCATTATATTCTCCCCATAGGGCAACCGCGCCTTTTATGAATAGGAAGATTTACTACAAGGTTTCTGCTTTCCCTGCTTCCATGGTTTTCATAGAAGAGAAAAAAAGCATGGTACTAACAGTCTTAGTTTATGTATACTACATGCAATCCTTACCTTATACCTGCAGAGGTGGGTGTTAGGCAGCCCTATGATCACAGAACTTTCCCCACAGGTCAGGGTCCTCATCCCTTCTGGATGAGGGTGATGACAGAGCCACTCTCCTGCTCACTCCCAAGCCACCTGTTCTCAGCTTTTCCACTTGCCTGTTTGTCTCCAGTGACTTGTTCTGAACTAATTGCTGCACTACAACTACACTCTGCAGAGTAATGCTTGAAGCCATCCATGAAGAAGCATCTCACTCCACTTACTAATGCTTATTAATGCCAAGGCCTGTGGCTCATATGACTGATTGCAAATTGCTCCTTCCAGTTGCCTGTTACAGTCTGGCTCGCAGTGTGTGTGTACTGCAGTTACTTTTTCTGGCATGCTTTATAAGTTGAGATTGGGGAATTTTTTAGTATTCCTGTTCTCTGTACAGACCCATAGGAAGAAAAGCCTCCCCCAGTAATTAATTTCCCACTGTTCTGTCTGTTATCCTCTTAAAGAATGATACCTGTGGTCTTCTATACCCAGTATTTTCCTCTGGCATTTCTCTCTTCTCCTTGTCAGCACGTCTGTCATCCTCTTTGCTTGCATCCTGGTCAGTCAACCCTCTTTCCCTGGCTTGGCAGCAGCCCAGCATTTCCTGGTTCAGCCAGGGCTGCTTTCCTAGAATAGCTGTTGAGCATCCCAGCATGTGTTACAGCTATGGCATCAGATCAGTAGGTAGTCAGCCTTTACAGGTGGCTAGTTGTCACATGGGAACTTGACAAAGTAGGAGGGAAACTCAGGAAAATAAAAAATCAGGGGGGTGTCTACAAGTCTGTCAACTGCTAATGGAAGTGGCTGCCTCATACAGGCGGCCAAAAGCACAGACTGAGCTGTCCTGAGAAGTCTGTTAGGTTTAGTGTTGCAAGTCATTACTTCCTTTGGTGACTTATTCCTGTTTAAAAAAAAAAATACAGATGGATTTTCCACTGAGAAACAGAAAATTCATGCTAAAGAATACCAATTTCCTATGATGAAAACTGTAGTGACTGTCAGATTTCCTTCCCATTGAGTGTCTGATGTGCAACCACCTCAGCAAGTATTTAGGCATGCAAGTAACCCCATAGGTTTCTGAAACAAGTATTTCATACTGTCCTGCTTTGGGCTGTGCCAAGGTCTGAAGAAACTCTGTGTATAAGCTCATTAATGGCTATATCACTTTGTTAGAGAGTATGTATAGCTTTATGTCCTGGAAAAAAAAATTATGCCTTTCGGCTGTATTTTTGTGCTTTAATATTTATATCATTTCTAACTGGAAAACAAACATTATTGGCAGCATATTGGCACATCCTCGTTCCATCTGCATCTGTGGGTCCTATATACCAGCTCTTTACATCTGATCCCCAACAACATTCAGCATTGATGCCAAAGGAAATTTCCAGAGTATGTGAGAAAGTACATGAAGTGAAATCATACTCTGAAGGAAAGAATGCAGAAACAAAACACGGGATAACATGCTCAGTGCTCTGTTCATTTTGTGTCTGACAACTTCAGTTGCTACTAAGTGTAGTCCCACTTATTACACTGAACTTAGATCTGGTTTTACTGGATAAGCATCTGCTTTCTGGAAGAAACAATCTCCTTCTTGGGGTGCACATCATGTGCAATGTGATAACGCATAAAACAAAATTGATTTGTCTGGAAAACAAGACCTACTGCTTTAATGCCTGTGTCAGCAGGACATTCATTGTCTCATCCACTCCTGACTGTGAAGCTCTGAGCAGGGCTGTTTTATATGCCCCTCTTCAGGCGACATGCAGAGTTTCTTTTCAATGGTATTTTTTATTCATATTTTAGACAGGTTAATCTTTGGTGTATTCCCTCTGAAATGGTTCTAGGTCACCCTGAAATCGGTAGGAGTTGAATTCTATGGGAATGTAGTGTGCAATTCATGCTGGCAATAGTCTCACTTATGAAAAAAAAGAAAATATATTGTGGATATAATGGCCCTCTAGCAAGACAAGTTTGCCAGGGGCAACAGGTGGAGCTGTGCACTACCCTGTTCCATCTGTGGGCTGTTGGGTTTGTGGCAGAGGAGTGTTACATTGCCCACCTCACTGACCCGGTACAGTGTATTTAGTTAGGATTAGTTTGGTGCAATCACACAGCAATGGAATGGACTGTGCAAATTTTGTTGTGGCAGACATAAGTTTTCATGCCACTTTCAGTCCCTCTCCTCATTGGCAAAGAGTAGCAGTTAAGAGCAGTGGCTACCCCACTTTGTGAGACAAAGCTGCATTTAGCAAAATTCCCCTCAGTTCTCCACTTGGTTAGATTTCTATCTTTAGTACTCTCTGTACATAATTCTTCATGAAGCTCCAGGAGCAGAGTTTCTATAAGTCTAATTTGGAAACAGATCTATATGTATCCATAAGCAATTACTCAGATGATGATTAATGTGTTGTTACCTCTCAGAATCGAGGAACATGAGAGTACAGCCTGCTTCCCTGCTTTCCTGCTCTGTCACTGGGAGACCCTTTCTCTTGCTGCCACAAATGCAAATTTCATGACTGGCTAATATAGACAGCTCTGGATTTCTGCCGATCATATTTTCTTGTCTTGAAGTGATATCATTTATATCATGATAAATAAGGTAAATCTGGACAACTCTTTGTCCAGTTACTTCTTTTCTTCTTACCCTTCTATGTATTTCTGTCCTGCTTCCTAGCAAGCTTGACAACTGCATTTTAAAAATCAGTTCTTATCCCCACAGTGCACATTATGACACTTTTATACAGATTCAGGTTCTGCTGACTAAGACATTCTGAAGACAGTGATAATTCTTCATTTATTAGGACACTGGAATTGAAGTTTTCTGAGTTCTCTAAGAGAGAGAGGATTTTTTCACTGAGAAAAATACTTCTTCCATATATTTTACTGAGGATGTCAGTAAATCAGATGTGCTACATCAACTATTCCCTCACCTGCAAAATAAGCACTGCACAGGTCTCTCAAAAAAAAATGGCAAAGAATCTAATGTCTAGTATGTGCTGAGAAAGCACTGCAGCAGTGGATAACTTCTTTCTACTTCCAGCAATAAATTAAAAAATTGTGTTTTAACATGTGCTATCTATGGAGGTGGTCTAATTGTAAAAATTGTAAAAAGCCTGATTGATAGAGTTCTTTCAGAATTATTGAGACATTTGTTACATATGAGTGACTAAGGTTTTTATGAAAATATGGTTCATAAAAGCACTATTGGTGGCACAAACAATACACATGCAAAACTATTGCTACTGATCAATCTTTTGAGACAATTCACTGCCCCCATGAAACTGGCTTTGTGGATGAGATTTCTCTCATCCATTTTCCCCAGACAGCTCTGAAGTGTCTTCTTTCTAAGACAGTGGTGGAGATTCTGCACAACTGCCTATGAATTAGATAACTTTAATGTTGCTAAAGTTGGGAGATACAAATCCCATGCAATGTCACTGTTCTTCCACTTTGAATAATGTGATGCTCATGTGGTACCCTATTTTAGACAGTGTAAAAAATTAGTGCTTGCATAGTCTTTTAATAATCTTAAAGCACACACTTCCATTTTATCTTGCTATTGTTGTCTGACCCATCTTTGCACAATAGTGTTTCTTCAGATTTTACCATATTCTTCTGGTTAGCAGAAAAAACAACACGTGCCCAGGTTCATAATCCCCCACCTGCTACTGAGCCACAGTATAATAACTTGGAGTAGAACAGTGGTTGGGTTGCACGCTCGCAGCTTTGTTTCTCTATAAAAGAATAGATTTAGAAGAGGTGTTTGAGCAGTTTGAGTCACTGGGAATGACAGTCAGGAGGGCTTATACCCCAGTTCTGTATTTTGACATCAGAGGGAGAAATCTGTGGGGCATGGGTGCTTTCAGACTGGGATCAGTTGTATTTATCTGGCTTCAAGGAAAAGTAAGAGACTAAAGGTTTGTCTCTAACTTACAGAGGCCACTTTAACCTCTGTCAAAGTGCCGACCTAGGCACTGAAGTACAGAAATGATGGATGACATTACCATAAATACTCTGTAGCATATTAACAAAAGATGTGCACTTTGCAGAGTGCATGTGATAGTAGGTGCAATGTTTGCACATTGCGTTCCATGGGAGCATAACCATTAATCTTTTATCTGTGACTGAAAACTTTTCCCAGCTTTTGATAGTATCTGGCAATGAGTACAAAGGGAACATTGCTACACAGGCAGTCTGGGATAATCTCCGAGCCACAGCGATGGAAGGCTCAGATAACATGTACTGTTCCTCTTGGTATTGTTAATGCACATAATGATTTTTAGTAAGTCCTCCAAAACAACGATTTGAAATTCAGAATCGTTTAAAAAATATGATGTGTTCTGGAGGATTGGTTTGGGGGTTTTGTTTGTTTGTTTGTTTGTTTTTGTTTTTGTTTTGTTTTGTTTTTCAATGGCACTATATTAAGTGTATTTCTACTCAGAGTTGGATAGCTCAGCCTATATGATCCTTTCCTTGCCCATATGATCACTTCCTTTCTTTATGTTGTATAGAGGAAATACTAATCTTCCAGATTAATAGAGCCATTAATCATCAGATGAAGTGGAAATGTTGACCAAAGAAAATGAAAACATGTATGTTTAAACTCTATAAAAGTGTATAGACTGGAAATGCTGATAATCTAAGTATAAAGTCATAAAATTATAGAGCTGCAATAGACAACAGAAAGTCAAGTTAGACATTTTAGACTATTTTAAAAGTCAGGCTTGAAGAACATTTTTCATAAATATCTGTGTCACTAAGAACACATCAAATAATTTAGGTTTATGATCTTATCCTGCCTTTGTTATTTGGGCAAACTTTCCAGTCACTCCCACTTGCCTAATGCTTGAGAGAAAGCAAAGGAGCTTGTCCAAACCTTGACAGGTGATTAGGAGTGACCGTCTGTGCCTCAGCATCCAGAGTTTCCCCAGCAGGACTGTGAGTGTGGTGGAGGGACACAGAGACAGCACACATCTGCAGTTCCAGGTGTCCCTCAGATCTGTGCAGTGCTAAAGCCCCACTGTCTACCCACCACAGTAAAAGGACATGCAGAGGAGCATGAGCCTGGAGGGCGATCCGTGTGGCAGGGCTTTTAGGAAGAATGCCAGAACCACCTGTGGTGCATGAGCCAGAACCAGAGATACCTGTGCAGAGGCCAAAGACATATCAGATTATTTAAACAGAAAACTCTCCAGCCATTTTAAATTAAACTGAACACATGGGCCCAGCACCAAAATGTTTGTAAGGCTGCTTGTCTCTATGCCTGCATGCTTTGTGGACCCTGAGGAGAAGGAGCAGTGCTCCAGCTCTCTATGTCAGGATTCTGCTGGCATGAAGGCTGGGCAGGAGTCTTCCACCTCCCCACAGCACTGGTCTGGGGTTCTTGGCATCTCCAGCACCTACACTCTGGTTTATACACTACTTGCTGCCCTTTATCTACACAGTGCTTTTAACTCATTATTTCCTTTGATATCTGAAACACGTCCTTCAAGTCTGGCATCAGCACCTGTGGTTACTTTCTCTTCCATAAACACCTTTCAAAAGCCTCTTTAAATGGATTATTATCATATAAATAATTGCATCTGAACGAAGGCGGAGATATGTACTCTAGTGCATTCATTAAAGGCCAACAAAGACAGATAAACAACAAGTGTCCCACTAGACAAATCTCAATAAAAAGACCCAAAACAACAAACCAACAAGATGTATATTATTTCACAGGTTGAAAATAATTTTGATTTTGTTACACAGACATTTTATTTCCAAAGTAATTATTTGTAATGGATTTTTAAATGTGTAATATGCATATGTTGAAATAACAACGCTTTGTGATTTTTCATCAGAGAGGGCGTCAAAATACTGTGATGAAACTGGAAACTGGTTCCGCCATCCTGAGAGCAACCGAACTTGGTCCAATTACACCCTGTGCAACTCTTTCACCTCTGAAAAATTGAAGGTATGCTGAAGCTAAAGAGGCAGTTGTTTGGCAATAGTTTTGGGCTGGGCTAGCAGTATTACATGTGAAAGAGACCAGACCCTGTCTTTCAACTTTATTTGTTGCACAAGATTTGAATAGCATTGTTCCTGTGATTTTACCTTATTAAAATTATTTGATGAGTGCTCAAACCTAAATATAGGCTTGCTGTGGGGTGGATAATTTAGTAACAATTCATGTGACCATTTTTGAAGTACTTTTCAAATGCATTTTTAATTCCTATGTTTTTTCCTAATTGTCCAACAGTTATAAAATGTTTTAGAATCTTGATTTTGCTTTCTGTAACAATACTATTCCAAGCTGTTGATGTCTTCTCTGCAGAGCCAGTAATATTAATGTAAGTTAAAATTACTTTTCTTCAACAAAGAATATCACCCTGTACTGAGTCTTTTTCAAAATAAATATTTATGAAGGCACTATTAATCCAGAAAAACCTACAAGCATGAACATATTTAACTTTGACAGTTTCACTGAAGTCATGGAGACTATTTACAATAGGGAATTAAGCATTTTCAATAATATTTCCAAAATCAAGTTGCTAAGCTGAAAGAGAAGAACTAGATATAAAAGCACCAAAAAACCCCACAAAAAACCACAAACAAAAAATAAAACAAAACAAAAAACCAACCAAACAAAAACAAAAACAAACAAACAAATTTAAGTTAGAGAAACTCATGAAAATAAACATGTTTCTCAAATGTGAGTGGAGCTCCAGGAAAAATATGATTACAGATTTGTGACTATTTGGAATCATGGAAGGAAAAGAATCAAGAAGTGATTTGATTTGGGATTTGTGTTGGAGGACTTTTTTTTCTGCAGCCAAAAAGCGGTATGCAGTTATACTGAGTAATGATCCAAAGGGCCTTGGAAAAGTCTATTGGACTAGGCAGGAGGTGAATTCCAAGGGTTTTTGCAGCATGAAGAACCTCATGGTAAAATGGGGTTCACCTATGTGATAAGGAGAAAATACCAGTAACAGTATGAGTTCACAGAGGTATTAAGTGGAAGTACTATAAAAATATGATTTTTCCAGATGTTGGCACATGTAAGGAGGCAAAAAATGTGTTTCTGTTACCTATTACCCATGCCTTCCAGACGAACAGTTTTGAACATCATTCAAGTAAAGAGCAGATAGAACACAAAGGAAAATTGTACACACGTCATGATTTTTCTGAAATGAAAAATCATGGAAAATGCAGAAAGTATTTATCTCCACAGAAATGCCAAGTTAGATTATGACCTTTAATACCAATCTTCAAACAACAGGAGTGTGCTTCATTTGTAGACTATTTCCACATACCTGTACATAATATAATTAACTGAGTAGGAAGTATTATCCTTACAGAAATCTCCTTCCTCAAGTGAAGAATTCTAGGGGAACAAAAAAAGAACACTTAAGTTTTATAAGCTCAGGCTGAAAAATCTGAATAAACTAAAAATTTTATGAGTCAATATGTTCTGAGTCTCTGTCAGAAGAGACATGGCAGGTTGCTGGTTCAAGGAGTTCAGAAATTAGTAAAATAGTTAATTATTTAATTATCAGAAATTAACTGAAAATACCAACATGCTATATTTTTGAGGCAGACCACTTTAAAAAACAATTAAAAATTGTAGTCAGTTCCTAAAAATGCAATGTTAGTCCATTCTGATCTGTCATCATTGTTTTATTAGAAAGCTTTTTAAGCAGCTGCCTTTAGTAAGTTTACATGGAATAATCAAAAATGCAGTTCTGGGTCCCAGATATACAGTTGATTTAGCAGTTGCAAGCTGAAAGTTAGATTGAATATCCACGAGCCCTCTGGGGTGCACATAGACTTGCATGTAGCTGTCTGGATACCTTTCTACTTCTGACTGTTTTAGGCTAAGAGCTGCATATAGGGTAGGCAGAAAAACAGTATTTTTGAACAGGTCATCTGTAAATTAAATTCAGGCTTTAAGAATACATCCATTTACTGTTGTGAAAAAACATAGAGCCATATAATATGGAGTGGAAGAAATGTCAAATGCACACATACATGTCTCCCACTACTCTGTATTCAGAAAGTTATCTCAACTTCTCTTCACGTGAGTCTACCCTTTCTGGGATTGCTGGTGATCTCAGAATAAGTTTTCAATCATTTGCACTCACCAGCAAGGTAGTGGTTAGTCTTTGTGAAGGAAAACTAGGAGACCTAGAATATTTGCAGTCAATATGTGTAATTCTCCACAACCTATTGAATGGTATTTACACTTAGATCATGTCACTTTCAAAGCATCAGGGCAGTGTAAATGTGACTTTGGTTTAAATCTGACTTAGGCCACCACCACCTAGGTTAATGAAAGCTGAAGCTTTCTACAAAGTTGTAAAATGAGTGCAGACCAAATTATATAAGACGTGCACCTTTACTAAGAGGAATGGCTTCATTTTCTGAACTGTGTTCATATTTGTTCTCAAGTTAAAGCTTAAAATTACTTGAAACACACACACACACAAAAATGTCAGTGACCAAACTTAGGGCTACAGAAAGTAATTCATCTAATGACAAAAAAAGGAAAAATGTCCATGCATAGCAAAAGAAAAGCTAATCAAGTAGAGCTGAAAAGAAAGTAAACCCAGCAGAGAAACTAAGGCCCTTTTAGACCCCCTTACTATTATCTGGAAGACCTAAGTAATAACTGGAAACTTAGAAGTTTCTCTGCATCAGGTCACTGATGAATAAGTTGAACAAAAACCCAGCCCTACTACCAGTCCTGAGAGCAGTTAACTACTAACTCATCTCTAAAAAGTGACATTAAGCTTTTGATCTCTGTTGCTTAAGTTGCTTTTGACCCATAAAAACTTTCTACCAATCCTGCAGCAACCTGTTTTCTTTAATAACTTTTTTTGCATGTGCATGAAAACTTGTCAGGGGTATATTGAAAATCTGAATGTATTATTTCTGCTGTGCTCTCCTAGAGCTTGGGAAAGTTAGTGACACACAGTGAGCAGGGGTCTCACTGGTTACTTCAGCATATCAGAAACAGATCAACACGTGTAAGAAACACCTTTAGACCATGAGTCATGCTGTTTAATAGATTGCTGATATATGGAATATATATCACTCACAATATATAGAAAAAGAATGCTTAAAAGAAAAGTGTAAAATGGAGGGTGGATTTTGTAGATTCTTCTTAATGAGAAAAAAACCAAGTGCCTGCAAATTGTTTATGTTTGTATTTTCTTTCTGTTAAATTGCAGATGGCGTTCATACTTTATTATATGGCGATTGTTGGCCATGCTTTGTCTATAACATCCTTGTTGATTTCCTTGGCAATTTTCTTCTATTTCAAGTAAGTGTTTCTTACAGACACTCTCTCTTTTTTCCCTGAGTGATCTCAAGTGGTAGGCAAAGAAAAGCTTTGAAGGGGACACAGCAATGAGAAACAACTCTTCTGAGTGCCTTTTTATATAATCCTCTTAAATAAATATGAGCACAGGGTCCGCTCTCCAATGAGATATCTGCCAGTGGTGTGTAGCCAAGATCATGCTTGTCAAGACTGGTGTAAAAGTGCAGCCCATAGAGAAATGGTGTAACTGGGGATCCAGTAAGGCCTTCCGTTTACCTGTTGCTTCTTGTTCCTTGAAGAGCATGTCGAGACCTTGTCAGGTGCAATGACTGCACAGGGCAGTTGCTTGGAGCTCCAAGCTTCTGTAGAACAAGAATACCACCATCTGATTCTGAAGGACTGAGCTATTGACCATATAGGTTCTTACCCTAGTAGTGAGTCTGACAGTGTGCAGCCTGTCATCACCATTAAAAGGAAAAACAGTGATGTGCTCTATCAGAACTGTAAAGGAGACTGTATGGCATCTGTATGGCAGCTTAGCTAGAGTATTTAAACCTTGTTCTTTAGTGAACTTGTCTGCTGTCAATTAGATTTCTGTGCCTCGACTGTCAGACAGGAAGAGTTGTAAAAGATCAAGGTCCCAACAGGACCACCACCAAGAATAAGTCTAGGAAACATAGGAAAACTAAATAGTTAAACTTTTCATAGACTATAAGAGATCATAAGATTGCAAACTCAAAATAGGTGGATCCAATATACAAGTTGTGAATTCTGGTAATTTCTAGAGAGGCAATTTGATGACTACCTGTGATAACATGCATTAATCAGATGCCCAATGAACTGATGAATTCCCTTCCTAAGTAGATAAAGAGCACGAAACCATAGGCACAGTAATGTTTTGAGAAAACTGGGAAGAGCACAATTTAATCTGGTTTGGAATTCTATACCCTGGCTTGAGTTCTTTGGGAAGGTAAAGACAGGATCTCGTCAAATAAAGTGCCCTAAATGGACCAGAATAGTGATTCCTTGTGGCGAATGAGGCAGGGTCAGCCTGTCTGACTCACACTTAGCTCTGAGTCATGGACAACACAGATGCTAATAAGTCCCAGGCTGTGCAGAAAGACTAGTCTTTGCAGCAGCCTTCCAGACAGTAGCACACCTCCTCCTCTCTTTCCTCCTCCACTTCTGCTTCCCCTTCCATGACTAATCCATGACACAGAGGTTACTGGAAGAAGTAGAGAAAGGAATTAAAATGAAGTACTTCATAGTGGGAGGACAAAGAAGAGACCAAACTACACCTGTAAGAAAGTGAGAATGAAGTTTTATGGGAGAGGCCTCATTACCTTCATCGGTTTTCTATCATCTAGCTATGACAGCAGTAGATTATTTGACCTTCAGTAGAAAGGAAACTGTCAATCAGGCAGTCAATCAGATAGCAAGAGATGATTTCAGGACTATATAGCTTTTGACTGTAGAGGCAGCAACAAACAGCTTGCAGGGATTGCTGTTTCCCTGGCATGGATTTATTTTCCTTTCAGTTTTGGGCATCAAGATTCATAGTGATCTGGCATCACAGATGTTGTAGTACTTTCAGAAGGGAATACTGAATCAGTAGTGATGAGCATCACTAAGCAATACCAACTCATAACAAGAGACAGAGTTATAAAATAGAGTGTCTAACAACTACATGCATCACCACATTATTGCAATATTTCTGTAATTGCAAACTGAGACCTCACTATGTTATTTGATAAAACACAAAAGAAAAGAGGGACTCCCAGCTCCAAATCACTTCCAATTGAATTATTAACACAAAGACATCTGTACAAAGATAGATGGGGAGCACAATAAGTCTGGGTTTGCCAGAAGAATAGATGGTGTGTTATGAATGCATCTGCAGTTCATTGTTGCCAAAGCTTTTAAAAGGAGTTGAAGAAGGATAGTGAGTGGAAATTCGCTGGAAGTTTTCCCCAGGTGTAAGGGAGAACACCGTACAAAGCATGAAACTAACTTGAAAATTAAACAAGGGCGTAGAAAATGGAAAATAAATGGCTGAGGGTGAAAATTGGTATTCACAGTATTCATGAATGAGAAGAAATGACAGATTCACAGTGCAGTTCTATGAAGAAAAGTTAAAATAGCCTAGTTGTAGTAGAGAAGCAGAGATGTAAGGGTGACTGTGAGTAGGTAAGAGAACCTATCTCTGTCAAAGGAGATATAGGAGATAGAATCAATGGGAAACAAAGGAGGCCCATGGAACACCCAAGAATCTGAAATTTTAAAGAGACAATGGATAGAGGCACAGGTACATGAAAAACTCAAAAGTTTTAGACACGCATAACTGGCTTAGTTATGCCTTCTTGCATACTGATTAATGAAGCAAAGTAGGGAGCATACAGAAAGATGGTGGAGACAGTACCAAGTAGCCTTCAAAAACACCACAAAGGAATGCTTAACAACAGGAAGAGGGCCAGGAAGAGAGCTAAGAGAGGTCAGAGAAGAAAAAGATTGCAGATGATTGTCAAAACCAGCAGAAAGGATGAATCAGATAAGGGTTGTGGTTCTGCTAAAATGTGTAGACTGAGTCAGGCACGTGCTGATGCTATTGTGATGGTAAACATGAAGATCAAATAAGAAAGGGAGGGTATGGAAACATATGTTTAATGACCCAGATATATCTTTAACATGAAAGCTAGAGTCAAGATTAAAAAGACAGGGAATACTGAGTGGAAGAGTGGAGAGAGTAAAACTAAGAGAGGAAGGCAGCCAGGGAAAGGAGGTTGGAGATCAGACAAAGGCAACATGCAGAGAAGGACAGTCCAATTTAACAGAGGAATAAGGTTGCCAAAAGTCAAGCAGAGCAATGAGGAAGGACAGGAATGGGAGTGGAGACATGGACCTTGCCAAGATTATCACAAAAGACTCTCTCTTTATTAGTAGCCATGTAGAAAGGCATTTGGTGAGACAAGGGTCTTCATGTCTGTGGCCAGGAGGTGAAGGGACTGCTCCCAGTAACAGGGAAATTTTATGTCTTAGGAAGGGGAATTGATGTTACACCAATCCTCTTCCCAGGGCTGCAAGAGAAAGGCAGGCAGTGATGGGCATGTCATATCCCAAGAAAAGTGGGGTTAAGTAGAATAGGCAAAGTGTAGTGATGGAGAATGGGGGAAAAGACTTGGGACTGAATAAATATCACAAGAAGCAGTAAAGAAACATCACACTAGATCTCTGATGGGGACAAATACAAGTGGAGTTAAGCACAAGAACATAGTGTATCAAGAAACTGCTGCAAAAAAAACAAAACTAAATAAGCAGAAAAGGATCCAGTTAGTTAGATTATCTGTCTGTTTTTAAAGAAAGTGCATTCTGTGTTGACCTCCACATGCAGAGCATCAGAAAGTAGCAGCCTGTGCAACATTCCGGACTGCAACAAGCTTCTGGTCCTGAGCGGGAAGCTTGCCTCAGCAAGATAGCAATACTTCTTAGCTGTTTCTTACCTGGTGGTTTTGCCTGCTTGCTCTCAATGATCACTGAATACATATATCACAACACTATATAAAAGCTCCATGACTACCCTTCTGCAATCACCATCTGTCAGCCTGGTGCTGTGCTCTGGGGCATGGAGCACTGCAGGGGCCGCCTTCTCTGTCCAGGAGTATCTGAGGAGGTGACATGAAGATTTGGGCATGAATTAGAAAGGGAGATGTTTCAGGACTGAAACTGCAGTCATAATTTCGTTTCACAAGAATTCCACAAACATCTCCGGTGGAATTCTGCTACCCATAATAGCATAAACCCTCTCCTCCCCAAAATCAGTACTTTCAAGAGATTTCTGATCCTTCTGAGCAAGAAAGCGACGGATTTGGGAGCTGAGCTGGAGTTAGAAACATGCAGGATATCAACCCAAATCTCCCTGTAATTTAAGGAGATTCCTATTCAATTTTCCCATCCGGTCTCACCGCTAATTCCTGAAGTAGAAAACAATTTTCATCTGAGTATTTGAGAAATTGAGTCTCCAGAGAACAGTTACTTATAAAGCAGTATTCCTAATGATCATTACTTGTATCATGCGCATCTAATAATTCTCAGGGTTCTGCTTCACTGCTTAATATCTTGATTACCATGAAATAGAAAGCCATCAAGGGCTGAGAATGTAGCTGGATAGTTCTTTACAACATAGTCTAAAAAGCATGTGGTGTTAAACAGGTGTAAAAACAAACCCAAAAATTTGTCAGAGGTTATGACTGCAATGCAAGCTGTGTATTTTCCAATTATGCTTTGCCAAAAGGCATTCTTGAGACTGTTGCCAGAAAGAACTTGTTAAAGTGGCATCAGAAGAAAAATACTAATTTATGACATGTGCTACATATTTTTCAGGGGCCTCAGCTGTCAAAGGATAACACTCCATAAGAATTTGTTCTTTTCATATGTGCTGAACTCCATGTTTACTATTGCCCACCTCATTGCTGTTGTCCCTAACCCAGGCCTTGTAAAAAGGGATCCTGTAAGTACTGCATGACTCCTCTCCATCTTAACACCCAAGTAAAATCACTGTGGCCATGCTGAAACAAAGAATCCCCATTCATCAGTTAATGATAACCATCTGGTAAAACACACACAGAGAGTGCACGTTCTGAGAATTTCACTCAACCTTGCTCAGATCTTTCACCAAGTAATAAAAATCTCTGAATCTGGTACAAACACCAGACTAGCTCCACCCGGTCCATCCATAAAAATATGTCAGATCCCCACTGCTCTCAGCACTAACAACCTGATGTTTTCCAACAAAGCCTCTGAAGGGACAGGTGCCCTTAGTGACCACCTGTCCTTCCTCAGAAGCATACATGGCATGGAGAGACAGGATGGAGAGAGATAAAGCTTTTTTCAAGATAACACACATAAAGATCTGTTTGCTGCATTTTGGTTTTGTTTTGGTTTTTGTTTTGTTTTGTTTTGTTTTGTTTTTTTGTTGTTTTTTTTTGGGGGGGGGGGCGGGGACGGAGATGGTAAATCAAAGCATTAGGTTCCTTCACTGCTCTTGAGTAGTGGTACAAATTGTGCTAGCACCTCTGATGATAAATATGTATGGCAGACCTCAATCACCCAGCTCTATCTTGCTCCCTAACTCAGCAATCACATTGTGCTTACTGTTCTTACAGCAGCCCCAGTCAATGGGAAATTAATGCAAACATCGCAATCTCAAGTTTCATTTTAACACTGATAAGTTTGTCTTCTAATAGGGTCATTCAATTATGGTTCAACCATTTATCTTCTTCTAATTTCATGAAAGCAATTAAACGTTAGTGCCTGATAATATCTGATCACGTGTGTGTCTCTAAGATGTGTGCTGGTCAAGTAAACTAAGCGAAGCAGAAGATATATAGCCTAAAGAACACATCACCAGTCTCAGGGACCATCTGGAGATTAAAAAAATGAATAGCAGAAGAATAATTTTAAAATCACCCATTTTGTTCCTCCTCATCGCATAGCATCATACATACATAGCCTGTGCAAGAGATGCAATGAAAATACTCTAGATATTTGAAGATAAATAGCTGGCAGATGATATCAGGCGTGTAAATTGAAGTAAAATCATTACCCCAGGGTTAAGAATGATGCTTTCTAACAGCAGATTATCTGAAGTGCTTTAACCTAAAAGTTGAGGCCACTGGATGGAATCTTATACTCTAAGATTTCATTAAAAAACTGTATTTAGAGCCTTTGGACTAGATGAGTGAAATCTTTGGAGTGAAATCTTGACACCAATGAAGTCAATGGCAAAGCTCTCAGAGGCTCTGGTAGCCACAGAACAGGTACTGGCCCACTGAGCATTACCTGGTGAAAACTCCAACCTCCATTGCTATGGCAACAGACAGTGTAAAAGTGACATTAGTGGTTACCTCTGAAGGCCGTGGAGCTCTGCAGTGGTGCAGAGGTTTATGTATGCAGTCATCTTTCAGGCCTCTGGACAGAATAGGAAGAGGAGCCTTAGTGCTGAATATAGTAATGGAAATCACCCAAGCAGTGTCTTTCCCCTGATATTAACAAATACAGCTGTGTTAGCAAACCTCGCTGCAGCCACTGGCTAAGCAGATACTTTGATGAGCAAAGCCCTTATTTTGCAGTATCTTCTTCCAATCCAAATTTGCATGTCTTTGACTTAGCAGTGAAATGCTGCCTTGAGGCAAGGTACAAAACTTGGGGTCAAGAGATCTGAGGTCTCAGGTTTTTGTTCTTCCATCAAGTATGGGATGAGGGTCCACTTTTGCCTCACATTCTAGATTTCCTTTACTTCAGAAAAAAAAAGGCGATGAAGTGACTTCGTAGATTTGAAGTCTCCCAACATTACTAGAAAGTGTATTCTGTTATTTTTGCAACATAGTAAACTTGTAAATACATGATTGGGAAAAGAAAATAGACAGGAGCAAGTTTTTAACACATGATGAAATTACATAAAATCTCCATTAAGAATTAAGAGATTTATGTTTAAAATGTTTTTTTTTAATCCTACAATACTTTTATGTTGATGCTTATTAAGAGAGCAAAAGAAGGATTTTTGCTATCCCTGCTATGCCCTCTGTTTTAATAAGCCTATTTGAAAATTACTGTTTCTGACTTCCAGTAGTTTCCTGTGTTTATCCACTTTCCACCTGTGCATCTTCTGAGCTTGACAGACTCACGTGTGTGTGGCTCTCACCTTCAATATGTACAGAAATACTGAAGTGTGGGGAAGGAATTTCAAAAAATCACAGACATCACTCATGTAACAGGCATGTACAGAGGTTGGGTTGGTGGTATTTATTCTGCAAAATAATAAATGTGTTTCCACCCCAATAGTTCCTGATTTGTTTTTTTTTCCTGCCTAAAGTTTCACAAAAAATTTTAAATATCCAGTGCCATGGGAAAATACTTTCAGTGATACATAATTTATGGGAAAATCAACAAATCCATATAATTTTGAAAGAAGAAAGAAGGATATGTTAAATAACAAAGAGAAAAGTCAGGCAGAGCAGGAGAGGAAATTCTTCCCTAACACCAAGACACCAACAGTCTCCCTGTGATCCAGACAGAAAAGATGTGAGGCAATCCAAAGCACCGTTTAGATGAGAAGAGTCTGTACTGCATCCTTACTCCCATATAGTTTGCTGTGCAAAGTTAAATCCTTTGATGATCGTTCTGCTCACATAAAATGGTAAGTCAGGCCACTCTTCTGATAATCTTAATTTGATTTTTTACTTTGTGTTTACTGGTTGTATAATTCTCTTTCTCTCTCTCTCTGTCAGATTTATTTCAATCTGAAATGATGGAGGAGAAAGATGTGAGCCCAGATGGCCATATAAGAGACAAAGAAGTAATGAACAAGGTTCAGGAACATTAAAAAATAAACAGGACACATGTATGAACATTTATTTACATATACTAAAAAAAATTTTATGTGCTAGTTTTGAATGTTGCATCTGAACCAGGAACTGCATTAATTGCACTATTACTGGAACAGCTTTTATTGGAAGAGCTATCCTCTGTCACCTTCTTAAATGAGACTGACCCACAGTAGAAGGATGATCTGTGAACAGCACATTGTATTATCCATTAAAGTCTCCAGAAACATAAATGAAATTCTTGCTGCCTAATCTATTAATACAGTCTTACACTTCAAATCTGTACTTTCCATTCTCTATATTCCATAGCACTAGGCATTGTAATAATACTGATGGAAGTAAAGGAAGGTACTTTAAAATAAAGTAGCTATTAAAGAATAGGATAAAGAAACTAATTACTGAAGGGACAGCTCTGCTAATAAGAAACTGTGCAATTGATGAGCTCCATGGGCACCAATATAAATATATTTGTAGGTAGGACTGAGTTTGGTCACAAGTCAAAAATGTCTCAGTAATTCTAACCTCTTCCACAAAAGCTTGGAGATCTTAGTACATTTTTTCACTTTTCTGTTCTGGTGGAGTTATCTGTGGATATATGCAGGTTCTTCTGTTGTCTCTCCACCTTTTATGTAGTAGTTTCACCCTTGGTTCTGGGATTGTGTGGTGTGGAAGTTTACGTTTCAGTTGCAGTTTTATAGAGGCCATAGTAAGGGACAGTGCTCCATGCATAGCTCCAATGAGCCCTGTGTGGTCTCTCATGCTTGGCCATGAGTAAAGACCAGCATCCATTCAGGTATGCTCCAATCTCATCTCATTGCCACACAGCTTCTTTGTGCCTTAATGTATAAATAATCTATACACCCACTTATGTGGGTACTGATAAGGAAGAACCTGAAGCAATTCCTGTTTTATTACAAGCAGCATGATATCATTTCCTCCTGGTGGCATCTGTAACTAACTCAGCTCTTGGACACGGGGGTGAGAGCCTGAAGCCTATTCTTGCCTTCTTGGGTAGAGGTAGGTATGTTTTTAATATCCTGAGCTAGTTTAGCAGTCTAGCTGATGGTGCAGCATTAACCTTCTGTCTCCTTCACAACCATTTCACTAAAATTGCTATGACTGTGGGCATAGGTGGAATGACAAAGGGCACTTGGTTATCTATACTGCCCCAAACCCATGTTCTGTAGGAAACAAGCCTTCAGGAGACACCACTTTGGCTTCTTCCAAGTCAGCATTATTAGTTAGACCAAGTGGAGAGCACAAAAACTGGTGTCCACTAACATGAAAATCTGCTAGTAGCAATAATGAAAAATCTAGCATCCTTGTGGACACTAGAACGCTGTAAATAATATTGCCATTGACAAATTCAAGTGAAAACCATGACTACCCAAGGGTATTATGTTTTCCTCCCTATCACAGTTACAATAAAAGTAGAAGTAAAACTGTGTGGGCAGATAAGGAGTATATAAAGGGCAGTTACTGTGATTTTTGGGGTTCTGATACTGGTGACTTCCCCTGCTCTCAGAAGAATAGAGAGGAATGAGACTCAAGAAAATAAAGATTTTCAGCATTTCATGAACAGTGTCAATGTTAGGACTTTTTACCGTATTTTACCAAACACTACCTTCTCTTGTTGCTTTCAGTTCCTTCTGACGTAGCACGACAGAGCTTGGGGGTTTAAAATATATTTTTTGCAAATGAGGTGCTCATAGCTAATACCAGTGAAGATAAATGGGAATGGAACTTAGTGAGACCATGCCTAGTGTGTATTCATGGGTTTACAAGCTGCACAAATTTTGTGCTTTTGCAGATTATATTTCTGCATTGACTTCACTAGGACAAACTGGCTCAGCAAAGTTGTCCTGGGGAGAATCAAATGTATTACTTGCTTTCATGTAAATCAAAGAGGGCCTAAGTCAGTCTCCAGTTACATCCCTTGCTAATCTCTGTTGAAGTCAAAGATTTGCCACCAGATTTATGCCTCACCACACCATGTTCGGTAGCAAAATTCTGGCAATTTTTTGTCCAGCCCCAAAGCAAGGGAGGGAACAAAACTGCCTATTGTGGGCAAAACTTTTAATTCATCACTTACATTACCAAGCAAAGGACTGAGACTGTGTTTTAGACATCACAGTTGCTTCAGAATAATTTTTGACAGGTTGAAATAAATCCCATGAGTTTCCTGTTGCCTGAGCAGGTACAGGAAGAAAAGTTCACATCTCTCATTCTTCCCATTTCCTCTGTGACAGTGTCATTAGCTTTCACTAGTAAAGCAGAGAAGAAGAATGGCTATTTGATTGGCACCTGTTCCTTCCTGACATAGTGAATGCTCTACCTGGACAGAAGAGTCACAAACTGTTGTTTGAAATGGGAAACACTGTAATCACTAACATCCTTCTAAGATCCATATAATGTGTGTTTCTTTTCAAATACAAAAAGGCCGATGCCGTTGGCAATCTGGAAAATTAATAGAACAAGAGTGAGAAAAGAAAGGTTTGGCACTAATGCTCAGGGTGAGAGAGAAGTTGTTCTTACTAAGGAGCATTGCTGAATTGGACTACAAAGCACCATATCACATTTCTGAGGTTTATAGCTGTGATGGTTGAGCCTGATTGGTGCAAGCAAACACAGTTCCTGGTATGCAGTTGTCTATGGAGACGTGACTCCAGGAAGTGATATGGAAAGGAAATTCTCGCTCTATATGCTTATACCCTCATTCACAAAATAAAATGGACCCATGGGGAGGACAGTTCCTCCTGCTGCCATTGCATTTATCTGGTGTCAGCAGAATTGCACTTCTCAGGGTGTAATTCTGACAGCATTTGCTGTCTAGACTCTCCCTCAGCAGTCCTGTTCAGCCCTGCTGAGCTGGAGGGACAAGGAAAATGGAACTGTACTGTGCAGGATGCAAAGGGACAGGATATCCTGTGCTCCACCTCTGGCACCCAGATGTAGCTGGCATGGGATCACTGACAGTGCCGTGTGCATGTGAGCAGAAGGCAGTGTGACCTTTCTTGGAGGCAGGGAATGACTGTGACCTGGTTCAGGAACATGAGTATGAATTTGTTTTATGCTGGTGAATCATTTGCTAATGAAATTTTTGCTAGCAGTAAGCTCACGGCCAGCACCAGTACTGTGCTGCACCAATTTCACTCTCATTGTAATCACTGGGTTGCAGTGATTAATAGTGTGGTAACAGAGATGTAGATCTCTTCCTCCATCCTAGGAAAGATCAAGTCTTCCCCTTCCCACAAGGTTCAATGATATTAATGCACACTAAGACATACTGTGAGTTCAGAACCATGCATATTCAAAGAATTCTCACAAATTTTCGGGCTGAAATAATATCTTCATTCAAGACAGATCTTTCAATGTCTAAATGACATGAAGCAGAGCAGTAATGCCCATCATTTTTTCAGAGGTCTTTATAATCTTGTTTATTTTCTCCAGTCTCTCAGAGTAATGAAAGAAACAAAGAACCATGTAGTCCTGGTGGTGTCAGATTCACTGATCTGATGTGGTGTACCTTGCCCAGAAGATGAAGTATGGATGATTAAAGGACATTTGTAGCATTCATAAATGACACTTCTTTGAAGAGTATTTGTGGTTTATGTGGAACAACTGAATCTGGGATGCAAAGTCAGTCAGTATCCATCTCTGAGAAAGATCTGAGCTTTCTCAACAACTTTATGGTTGCTTTCTCAATGGGAAGTCACCATCAAATTAATGGCTGTCATCAGGAGAGGAAAAAAAGAGATTTAAGAATCCAAGAATAAGTATTTCATTTGGGAAAATAGTCCTCATCTTACTTTCCTTAGGAAATTATTTTGTCAACATTGCTTGTTCTTCTTTTAAAGCAGTATATATTAGAAGGCAGAGATTTCTTCAAAGCTATTGCAGCACCACAAAGAGAGTGATAATAGCTTTCACGTAGCCCAGTTCCAGGGTATTTCATATCAAAACAACTCAAACAACTCAGGCTCTATCAGATCCTGTGGATGGTGTTTTGCCAATGTGATCCCTACATGCAGCCTCTTAGAAGCCAGAGAACTGTTTCCTCCAGATATGTGATTCCAGAAAAGATTTTGTCATGCTAAATGCATTGTTGTCCAGAAGCTGAAGGCATCGGGTCCTGGAGCTTTTTCCCAGATTTTCTGGCTGCATCATTTCTGCTTGGGTGAGTAAGATCTGGAGTCAAATACCCAACACAAGTCCAAAATGTGGATTGAAATGTCTCTGTGAAAATTCAGATTTAACGTGCCAGTCTGCCAGTCATTGTCATCTCTGGACCCTGAAGCTCTTCCACTGTGGCAGTGAAAAGTGAGCACTCCCAGGACAGCTGTTTTCAAAATCAGCAGATCCTCAGCATCCTGGTTCTTGCTGTCATCAGCTGCAGTTCTCTTGTTTAGCCACAGTGGCCGTTTGCAACCACTGGAGTCACTATATGAGGTTTGTTGAAGCAAAGCACACACTGGCTGTATGAGTGAATCCATTCCAGATTTGCTAAAATTCATAACATGCTTCGAGAACTGCTGCTCAAGAAAGGTATGCTTACTTTACCCTCATCTCTGAGCTATAGCAGTCTATTAGTCTTCCACAGTGTGGAAATGTGTTTGACCTAGATCTGACACTAATTTCTCTATGCCTTACCAAGGCTTGTAATCATTTTTCCCTTTGGTATTCCTGAAGAGATATGAGAGATGACAAAGTGAAGGTGACCTTAAAATGTGGGATAGGACCTGGGAGACATCAATTTCTGTCAATTGCCCTGTCTCCGATGCATCTGAGAGACTAAAAGGTAAAGAGATTATATATCATTAGCCCCTTAAAATGCAGGGATAGAAAAATGTCAAGTAGCCACTTCTTAAATATCAGATCAACAAGTGCGAATGCTAACAGTTGCCTTTTTGGTGGATTCAGTGCTACACTGTATGAACATAACATTCCTTAATGAACTCCTGTTTTGCACAAGGCCTCCCACATGAACAGAACATTTAAGAGCTTAGGTTTTGCTATTTCTCAGGGAATAAAAAGAAATTTTGTCTAGAAACCTGACTGTTGTAGAAGCAACTACTAAGTCAAAATACTTCAAGTCAAACTTGAGGTTCCTCTCCAAGTTCTCCTTACCATATGCCTTTAAAAGAGCCTACCTAAGAGGTGAGAAATTTAAGTTGGAATTGGCCAAAAAAAATTTTTTTTCAATATTAATTTCCCTTGGAGGGACAGTATCAGAATGTTGCCAAAACACAATATGTTCCCTGATACCATGCTGCCACATCTGTTTTCCTCACTGGGATTTTTCTGATTAAATGGCAGTGCTGCCAGTGCAGGCAGCTGTGTTTCAATCCGAGAGACCATTTGCCTCAGTCTAATGCAGGTGGCTAAAACAGGTCAGGTTAATTAAATGAAGAGTTCCTCTTTCCTCATTCCTCTCCAGGGACTGCTTCATCCTGCACATCTGTGCCATAAAGTCAGACATCCAGGTTAGATAAAATTAATACCAGCCATGTTGCTTCATTACCCTTCAGTGACTGCTGCACAGACCAGCTGTATTGCCCATTTTTAGTCACAACCCTGCCACGCTGTGTCTCTTGAAGGTATTTAAGACCAAACAGAAGTAGCCTGAAGCAGAAGAGAAATACATGAAAGGACATCAAAAAGTATGGAAGAAGAAACAGTAATGACCTTCAGCAAGAGGAAAAACCCAAAAGATTTGGACTACTTATTTACAGGGCCTTTAGCTTTAGATGGCAGAATGATTTATTGCCCCAAAATAGGTCAGTTCTTTGGATGATTGAGCTCCTTTCCTCAACATTTCACCTTTGAATAGTTTATGGTTGCATACACCTACCTGACTGACTTTTGATTTTTCTGATGTCCCCTTGGCCCAATGCTCTTCAAAGGACTGGGGTCTCCCCCTACACCAGGTCACCTCAGGAAAGACTCTGAAGCAGCACCTGAGCATAAATACTTAAATACTCATAAGCATTTAAGGTCAGGTGTGTCTTATATTTGGACACCTATTTTGTAAATACATACAGCTGATCTAGTCACCCCATGCCAAAGATAGACAGATTCAGAGCACTATCCATCTGACTTATTTTTGATATATCTTTTAGGATGAGGTCATTTTTACTGCAATCTCCATCTTGTCTATTGACACATTATCTTTTTTATTACAGGAGAGACAGATTAGGTGTCTATATTTAGTATTACAAATCCCAGTTGTATTATTAGAAAACTCTTGGAGCATTTAACTGAATCACAGAGTGAATGTATCCATATCAGCAAAGCTATGTGTATACCGAGTCCCTAGGACATGTCTTGGCAGGTCACACCTCCAACATAAGGTAGGCACAGTGGGCTGTTAGATATACTCCACCGAGGCTTAAACTAACCTGGGTCAGGGCCCACAGCTGTGCCTGGCTACATGTTTGAGTAGCCTCTGTCTTGTCCTATAATGTGCCTGGTGGCTCTTGCTTAAGTGTGATGTTGGAGGAGAGGTGTCTGGAATAGTTGCAACTCTTACCCCTTTTCATCAGGGATTACCTCCCACCACTGGGAGAAGGTGGCAGCAGATCCTGTCCAAATGAACAACAGGTTGCACAGTTCCTGCACTATTTGTTAAGGCTATCCTGTCTACCCTTGTTTTCCATCTCTCTGATGGCCTCTGTTCTCCTTCATCAGTCAGGCTCATACCTACAGTGCTTCCCTGAAAAGCTGCCTCCTTTTGGCAACCCCAGCTCAGAAACCAAGCCAATAAAAGTCATTGGGCATGACAAGGCTGTGTTTTGCTTTGTCTCGCACCCTGCATGGCACTTGCCATGGTGCATCCTGCAGGCAAGAAGCCAGTGGCCACTGCACGTTGAGACCATGCCAGATGTGCCAGGGGAGCCCCTCCAGAGTTTGGCCCTGCAGAGTTTGAAACTGCAGCCCAGGAAGACCTATTGCTACAGCAGCCAGGGCTCAAGTATATGCAGATGTAGCTGTATTAGTTCCCGTCCAAGATGTGTAATTCTGGGCTGGCTGCTTTCCTATAGCATAGACATGGACACAGATGCTGCTAAGAATATCCCGTTGTTTAATTTCGTACTTTGTTTTCATGTAACACAAAACAAAGGATCTCTCTGAGCAACTGTGTACATTTCGTTCTGTAAATGGTTTTAAAGTATATTAAAACATTAATCCTCTTCCAAACCCCAGTATGCCAGATTTCTGCCTGAAACGCAGTTTAATGGATGACTCATTGCAGATACATTGTATAATGATATGTCATTCTGATGGCCAGTGATTTACAGCTATAATACTTAGCACTGCCTTGCTTTGGAAAGTCCTTTTATTGCTTATTTGTGTAACATATGGATACTTGGAATTTAAGAACTGTGTTCTAATAGCCAGGAAAAAAAAAAAACACGCACATTTTTATGGCAGGGCAGTAAGCAAACTTGAATCTTCTTCTTTAAAATGCTAAGTTTATAATGTTTGATAATATATTTTACTGCCTTCAAACTGAATTTTAATAAATCATATCTGGCCTCAGTGGCAAGGCCTCCTTAAGGGGAGTCCTTTGCTGCCATGCACTGGGAAGGTGTCCCAGAGGTGAAAATAATAAGGTCAAAGATCTTTATTTCCCTTTAAACAAATAAGTGCACAGCTGTAGTGATGGCCCATATAGCTGGCTTGGCTTAAAATCAATAACCTTGGTTGGCCTGTTCTTAGCAATTTATTTGAAATGTCAATCCTGGGCATTTGAGAAGAGAGGTTTCGTTATGTGCATGTGCACTGAGGGGATATCCCACCCTCACTTTCCACAGGGGAGGATCTCTGGAGTTTGCAAGGAGTGGTGTAAAACATAGGCCTCCCAACTTGCCAACCAGAATCCCTTCAGCCAGGAAAGCATCACAGGAACAAGGACACACAGGAATCTGTGTGACTTTACCATGCCAAAACTAAGTCAGACCTTTTACTCTGAATTACTAGGATGACCTACTCAAAAACAGCTAGGAGTTTATTTTGTATTACATTTTGTTATTATTGTTAAAGGTAGCATTCTGGAGTTTATGTAGTCTGAGGGTTTGTCTTGATTTGCCTTAATGGGTAGTGATGGTAGTTAATGGTGCAGCTTTCTGTCTGTAAGCTATTAACCAATAACCAAGGAGAGCCTTAACAGAAATGACAAGCACATGCAATGAGAGAGTGCTGGATTAGCTGAGGAGAGCAGCATGCCAGTTCCATTACCGTGCAAATCCAGGGCCCTGTATAGGCAGATGAACCTTAGGGACTCATTTGACAAGACTGGAAAGTTAACAGTGTTCATAATATGGCAATATATCCTGCAAAATGTCTTAGACACCATTTCTATTTCCTTCTTGTAAAAGGAGAATAAATTGTTTTCTTTCTTCTCTGGGAAATGTTCCAGCATCCTTTTGAAGTGCTTTCGTTGCATACCTCAGCTGAAGCATTTACAAGAGTTACATGACTCTCAGCAAGATTTGCAAGTGAGGAGAATAGGACTGACTGTATTTCTATTGCCCCTGAGCAGTTTGCCAGAATTTAAGGTCATTGCAGGTTGCTTTCATGAGGAAGAAGAATTAGCAATAAAAGAAATTTTTTTCTTGGATGATGTCCTGTAGATCAGTGAAGAACCTTTTTCAGTTTCTACATCCATAAGTGCAGTGAGAACAAGTAGCAGGAAGCAGCCTCTTTGCTTGCAGGTTTAGTTTCTTGCCAGGTTGTATTTTGCCAAAATCCTTCCAGAACCACAAAGAAACTGCTTTCTTAGGTGGTTACCTGGCTTTGAGGGCTTTCCTGGTAATTTTTTCACACTTCCCCTTCCTACATAGCCACCAATAGGTGCAGGGCAGTGCTGTCTGTCTCCAGGCTCTCAAAAGAGGAGCATTTGTTTATTCCTTTGGTCAGGAGACAGGCACACCAGACAGGGCAATACTTAAGGGGCTGCACTAGTAAAAATCAGCTATTTCCTCTCAGCCTGTGCTGCTCATGAATTAAATCCCACTAGCTTCAGTCACCCGCACACCTGTAGACTGAATGTTCATGGCATTTAACTCTTCTTTGCTGTGTGTGAAAGTGCTGTGATAATCTTTTTCTGGGTTTGACTGTGCTGCACATTGTACGAGACACAACAAGGACAGAGCCTGTCTCTAAGAACTTCCAACAAAACTTTTGTCTTCAACAGAAGATAAACCCCCTAGACATGTTTTTTTTTCTCAAATCAGGATCGTCAAATCATGGAATGGTTTGGATTGGAAGGGACTTCAAAGACCATCTAGTTCCAATGGCCATGGTTCCATGGGCAGGGACACCTACTTGACCTAGTCATTCAAGGCCCCATCCAACCTTGCCTTGAACACTTCCAGGTATAGAGAGTCTACAGCCTTTCTGGGCAACCTGTTTCAGTGCCTCATCAGCCTTATGGTAAAGATATCACTCTTTATAAATTATAGATTATAGATATGAGTCTTTATAGAGCACAGTAAAGATTTATAAATTATAGTAAAGAACAAACATTGAACTGGTGGAGGATTTACTTCTGTGTTGTCTTGCAGTTTTACTTTACTTGTATCTGAAAGAATAAATACTATATAAAACTTACTATTTCTGCAATTTTCTCCACTAAGACTAATGTACACCAAGATGTTGGTTACATTTGTCACTTTTTATTTTTATGAATCCAGTTCTCATCAGTAACAGCTTCATCTCTTTTACTTCCTCTGACCTAAGAAATACAGTTTCTTTATAGTAGGAAAGTATTTCCACTGTATCACTTTGCCACAGGTGAAACATCCTGCATTTTTTAGGTCATCCGAAGCAAAGACTGGGTTTTGTTTCCCTTTGATTAATATGAATTTAGCATCATTCTTCTCAATATAATATTGTGTTTAAACTTCTTATACTAACTTTTTCAGGTAAATCTTGAATTAATATGGTATGTATCAAAGTACTAGTCACACCAAGCATTCTTGCTTTGCTCGTGGTATTCTCACTTCTTTAGCTTATTACATCAGAAATTATTTAATTCCTCAAAAGGGTCATGTGTTGTCTGCATACCCATTGGTCTAAAGGATAGGAAAGGATTTCATTTTTAAAACCACACATGCTGGTTCAGATGGAGGATACAGAAAAGAAAGCAATGCTGGGAAATGAAGCAAATGAAGCTTAGCTCTCTACCTGTCAGGAAGTGTGCTTTCTATGTGTGCATTTGTTTGAGCTACAGATAAAAGCTCCAGCAAAGCCTGACGTGGTTCAAGTGGAAGGTATGTTCAGTCAGTCTCTGCTTGGAGGGTTGGTGAGTGGTGCATACAGCTGGCAAGGAGAAGCAAGGATACTCCATAGCGATCTCCCCTTCAGTTGGGCAATATGAAATGGTGAAAGCATTAAGTTAAAATGACAGATTAGAGAAAGAACCATGGATTTTATTGCAGAACTCACCATCTGTACTCTGCTGTCCTCCAGCAGGAAGACTGAAGGAGAGGCTATTACTGAAGCCCTGGTGACTGGATGGACTGCTGGGACAACTTTGGCACTGGCAGGAGCAGTGCCAGCTCACAATCAACATGCAGGCACCCTGAGTCACTCCCACTGAAGCCATCACAGAAATGATGTCTTGAGCTCACAGGTGGACCCCATGACCTGCTGCTCCTCCCTGGAGACAGCGGGACATGGTGATGGCCCAGCCCAAACCTGGAACATGGAAAACTGCTGTGATAGCTCAGAAAGTTTGCTTACATTTTAGGGGCCAGGGTTTATGTCAGAGGTGGTGCCTCCTGAATGTGTGTGCAGTCTTTGGGAAATGCCTGTCAGTCAAGACAGCCCTTATAGGAGAGAAGGGAGAAAGGCCATCCAGCAGCTCTGAGGCTTCATTGAGTGTGGGTGAGGGAATAGAGCAAGAAACAGTGTCCCAGACCTATGAAAAGAAGAATAATTTCAGAACCTTAATGGACACATTTGCCCACAGAAAAATGAGCAAATACCTCTTCCTTTTTCATTGTGGTTTGTTTGGGGGTTTGGGTTTGGTTTTTTGTTGTTGTTGATGGTCATTGATGGTTGGTTGGATGGGGTTGGGTATGCAGCCCTTCTTGGACATGCTTTTAAGAACTGTTCAGGTACAGTGTGGAAACAAAGATGTGACAGTCTGTTCTGTCCTGTGTGATGAGCAGAAAAAATGAATAATCAGAAAGTCAAAATCAGTCCTTCAAGCTAATCCTGTCAGAATTCTATATTGTAACCCATCAATATTCCAATATTTTCACTGCACCATAAATATTGAAACGGAACTAAATACACATACTGGAGGAATTGCTTTGGGAATATTTTTAAGCAACAGAACGTGGTGCACTGGATGGCTAACAAGCCCCTCTGGTCCAGAGGAGCAGTCCAGAGGACACAGAACATGCAGTTCTCTACTCACTGAACTGCTAAAATGTCTCTTTAAAAAGACAAGTAAATCCTAACAACATCTTGTACAGTCCGTCACTGCTGTGATCTCAGATTTCCAGGTAGCATGTGGTGCTCACTGCCAGCACAGGAATGCCCACTGACTTCTGGCTCTCCTGGGGGGTGGCAAGGAAGTCCATGTGGAGGACCTCGCTGCCCTCTCCAAGGAAGTGAAGATCCTTTCAGAAGAGGAGCAGCATCCCACACAAGCTGGCAGTCTGGTAGTGGACAGGAAGTGCTTGCCTCAACAATCTGCCCGCCACTTCCCAGCTTCCTGAAGCCACAGTTTCTTTTCAAGGTCTACATCTGCAACCTTTTCTGAAACACGCATTTCTTCACCAACTCCATTTAGCTCCATAAGTCAATTTGTTATTTCATCAGCATAAAATGAAGCTGCCTTCTTGCAGAGAGGCAAAGACAGTACCTCTGGTACCCTGCCCAAAAAGTCTCCACTGCCAGTAGCACTTGCCCTTCACAGAGTGAGTTGAGAGCTGGGTGCTGTTTAAAGAGTGACTCTGGCTTACACTGAAGGCCTGCGCAAACCTCAGAAAATTTTAATCAAAAGAAAAAGAAATCTCTCAGACTGGAGCTTTGTGTTACTTCTTCACAGCCTTCCTTTTGTATCTAGAACAAGTTGCTTGTTTCAGTTCTAAAAAATATCAGGTTACTGACTTTTGAAGGGATTTTTTTTTTGTTGTTGTTATGTAGTATTTCTGAAGTGCTGCTATCATACTTTTTTTCTATTTTGTGAGAGCTGTTTGTTGAATTAATCTCATTTAATTAATTTAAAAGCGTTTGGGCTGATAGGTGCTGAACAAACCCAGCAAGAGCTGGCCAGTTTTGTTCCCCTTTGCTTTTTTGTAGCCTAGCAGTAACATTTGTCTTTGCCTATCTAAATGCAAAATGCCGATCAAGTGTTTGACTTTCTCTCCTTTGTCTAACAGGTAAGCTGCAAAGTGCTGCAGTTCTTTCATCAGTACATGCTGGGCTGCAACTACTTCTGGATGCTCTGTGAAGGCATTTATCTTCACACACTGATCGTAGTGGCAGTGTTTGCTGAAGAGCAGCGTTTGCACTGGTATTACCTTTTGGGATGGGGTATGTATATTATCATTTGTAGCAAGATCATCAATTCTTTCAGATATCTGAATTCTTATAGCACTTACATATTTGAATTGTTGTATTTATATCATTAGATCATAGCTTAAAATTGAGTTCTTGTGTCCTAAATTTCAGTTTGTTTATTTGGATGAGCTTAGAGACTTACAAAAACCAGCAGGAGCCAGTATCTATTATTTGCTGCATCTCGGGATTTCCAGAAAGAAATACTTTATGTCTGTTAAGAAAAGCTTTGGGAGAGAAATATATTTCTGTTCAAGCATATCGCTTTTCTGAACAGAAGCTCTCTATTTTTGTCACATATGCAAAAACATGAGTTTTTCTCAAGTATATTTTTTCTGTAATGACAAAGAGAAAAGATCAACATCTATGTCTTACAAAGCAAAAAAACACAGGATGCAAAAAGAGGAACCAGAATTTATCTGGACGTGAACCCAGTAACAGATATATTTTGGTGTATGTTATTTTAAAGGAAAAGATTCAATTTTACTTACTGAGTAGCTAATGGCTCTGCTCTCAGTGCTATTTTTGTCCAACAACAATAACCTCTAAAGTATTTCAGAGAAACATACAGGTGTCAATAAATAAATCTCAATGATACTCTATGAGAGATGTTACAAATCCACACATTATGGATGCAGACTGCATGTAATCACATGTGTATTGCCCAAGGAACCATGAGAAATTCTGGTTCTTCATCTCCAAATACACAGATCTCTTCTGTTTTCACTAAGGGATCCCTTGCCTTTTAATTGGTGGCGGCAGAAGATACTTATCCTTTGGACTGTCTAGTCCAATAAAAGGCCATATAAATACAACCAGTATATTACAATAGTCTCTTTCACATTTAATTCACTATTGTAAATCCAATCCACATCAGTGTTGACAGAAAAGCAGTATCAAGAGCTTTTCCCCAATTTGGAAACCATGAATCTCTGATCTCATTCCAGTTTCTGGTAAACCAGTTCCCATATGTTGAAAACACTGGTGCAGCAAAGCAGCAAATGATGGACCTTTATCCACTGTCCCACTGCACTTAGGGATCTTTTGGCAATTCCTCTGTTAAACAGATATAATTTACTCTATTTTTTCCATCCTCTTTGGAGATGTTATACTTTTTCAATATTATTTCATTTAGAGCAGGAAAACAGAAAAAATAGCCCTATTCCTGAAACAGATAAAAATTAGGATTTTTTAATATTAGATTAATGGATAATTATATAATTATACAATTAGATTAGAACAGAGGAAAATGACCCAGTTCTAAATGATCTGAAGAAATGTAGAGCACTATCTTCAACTGCCAGTTAGGCATCCAATATTGGGTCATAAATAGGCAGTAACAGCCCTATTTGGATTTTCATTTAAAAGTGTGGTAACTTATTTTCCTTTTATGGTATAAGGCTTAGTGCTCTCTGGATAGCTACATTTGACACCTAGAAATGATTTTCTAGTTTATATGGATGGGCCAGATAATAGTTTCCAAGAATGTAAGAATTTGTCTTTTTTTTTTTTTTTTTTTATGAGCATGCCAACATGCACTCTTTTTTTCTTATGAGAATGACATCTCTTCTGAGAAGAGAGGGACCTGTCATGCTCTTGGAATTAAAAATATGTGGATATTTTCAGCTCTTAAATGTAGACAACCTTCCTGAAGAACCCTAAATCAAGTTAGGGTTTGTGGACTTTGACAATCCAAATAGCTGAGTCCTGTTGGAGCAAGCAAGCAACTGTTGTATCTGAAAATTCTCATAGTTCAGAAGATTTGAATGTAAAAAGCTCCACAGGGCTCTGAAATGGCAGCCATATGTGAAGAGTAATTTTAAACATTTCCTTCCATACTAAGCTTTTTCCATTTTCATGTCTTGCAAAATAAGGCTTCCCAAAATAGTGTCATTCCGTATCCAGTTATGCAAGAGGAATATGGTCATAAAGATATTTTTTTCTTAGACATTCAGCTTAGGCAATACAATTTAATACAACTGTGACATCTACTGTGCAGTGAAAGCTTACAAGCTAGCTGTAATAGTGTTGAGAATGACATTAGCAGCATGGTGGGTAATTCAGTGAAGTTACCTGATAAGATACTCAGCAGTGTCTGCAGCACTGCCTGAAAAATAAAGAAGGTGCTGATATTTTGAGAAGGAAAAGGTTAATAAAAATGGACACAACTCTTAACAATGATGTCTTCAACTTTTTTTATGAAACTAGATGAACTTCTACAAAAAAAAAAAAAAAAGAAAGAAAAAAAAGGTGAACCTTAACACCTCCTAACTAAAGTAGAAATTATTAATAGCAAAATGATTTCATTAGAACTATCTGGCCACCTCTTAGGTTTGCATGAATCACTGTAATTCCACTGATTTCAGAAGAAGTAGAGTCTAACAAGAGTCTAGCTTTAAACATCAGCTATGTTAATCAGTGGAGAGAGGTATTTTTCTCCAAAAGGCAATGCAGAGCAACTGGAGCATACTGTGCTCTGAATTGCAACTCGAGAGATCAAGGCAAATGTACAACACAAGGTGAAATTACTCATTATTCATTGCTGTTGCTAATCCCTGTGCAAAATATAGTTTATTCTATTTGAAAAAAATCACTAATGACATTTGTAAAATAGCTTTATAAGAAAATTGAAAGTATGAACAAATATAAAAGTTTCTACAAAAGATTTTTGACAAAAGGAATCTGACATGGATAGATGTATTTCAAGGTTGTTGCCATCAGTTGGCCCCTTCTGAACTTCTGTTGGGAATGTCATTTCTCATTTTTCATTGTTTCACTGGGTCAGGAAATCTCCATTATGCAGGCAAAGAGAACAGCACCTACTGTGTGCATCCAGCTACAGTCCACTCTGTCTGGCAGCTTCAGGCAGCTTCACCCACATAAAACTGAAAAGGAAAGCAGTTATTTAGACAGTGCTAAAACAGAGTGCCTTCAAAATTGTACTGGAAATATTGACATAATTGCCAGTTTATGCTATAAAGGACCTGGCATGACCTAAAGGTATATGTCATATCTTTTCCTGGGATGGCTGAGATAACACCTTCTCTGTGTTACTCACTGCTCCCTGTGTATGGTGGGACTCTAGTGATACGTGTTACAATGACCCCACAGACCTTGGTACTTCACTTCACAATAACTCTCTGCCTTTTGGCCCTTTAAAAGAGAAGAGCAACATCTACCTCTAGAAGAGCCCATTCAGCCTGTGACTGGAAATCTGAGCCATAGAGAGTCATTACCCTGAAAGTGACTAAGGAACACTTTCTGTTGTATTCTTAAGATTTGCTTCTGAGTTTGTTGAACCAAGTATCCTAGATAATGCATTTAGCAGAAGAAGAAGGATCACTTTGCATCATGTTTCTCACTCTACTCACAATACTCCAGGCCAGAGTTTTCAGCTGAAGAATTTTTGCTGTTACAGAAGGGCCCCTTAAAAATTGCGTTTCTATTTGTCTGTCAAAACTGGCCCAGACCTGCTCCATTTCCCAATCAAAATTATTTTCTCAAGCTGTTAGTCCCAGAAGCAAACCCTGAGGTTGGAAGCTCTTT
>VXAU01005068.1:620482-758357 GCA_013399695.1 Formicarius rufipectus | reverse complement strand
TTTTTTTTTTTTTTAATTCTGAGCTTTTTGTTGTTTTACTGTGCATCATCACCCAAAAAAAGGCATTTTGCAACCAGAGGCCAACTCGTCATTTTCTAATAACATAAAAAGGAGAAGGCAATCCAGTTTGTTCTCTCACAGCTGTGTTGTGCTCCCAAAATAAATTGCAGTAAGAACATTTTTTTGGCAGTAGAATAAGTAGATATTGCTTAAAGATACCTGGAGACATCAGAGCAGCCTATTTACCTACTTTTTCAAACCTATTCTCACTCTCCTCAATATGGCTAAGGATTCTCTAACTCTTCTAAAATTGTTTATGAAATCACTAACATCTGAAACAAGGAGCCATATTCTTCTCTCTGTGACTAATCATGGTATCAGCAGGCTAGTTTTACACATTTTCATTTATAATTATAGAAGGTCCAAAGCTCAGTAGAAATGTTCATAGTTTTTAGGGAACAGACAGCAGTAACACCAAAGGTGTGCACCAAGCTCTCTGCAAAGGATAGACAAGGCAGTACATCATCTCCCACTGTCCCGCTGTCTGTATGTGCAAGGTTGTACAAACTGGGGTCAGCATTACAGTGAAGGGTCCCCAATTCCAGTTTCTTAGCCTGTGGGAAAGGAATATGACATATAAGCTGAAGGAAGATGGACAGAAGTGGACCAGGTTGTCACTCTCAGTGTCAGGCTGGAAATAAGAAAGCTTTCCACTTTGTTGACCATGCCATGTTCCCAAACCCAGTGCAAATTTGCTCCTGTCAGCTCCCTGTGAGAGCAATGGCCTCCCCTGAGGTGTCACAAATAAGTCAGGATATATGGATTTATGGTATCCACACCTCCTCTCCCTATTGAGATAAAGAGAGTGGGCTTGGCTGCACAGGAGCTGGGAACATACAGAAGATACTGCAAATCCCCATCCCCCAAAAACCTTCTGGCTCCAAACATTTTCTGGAGCCATTGGCTCCAAAAGAGAAACTCTCTGCTCTGTTATTTATTGCTCCACAGTCTGGCATGCAAGTTAATGTGTCTCTCTCTTGCTCAACAGTTATTTACATGGTTTTAACAACTGTCCCTGTTTTCCTGAGGGAATACTCCCTGAGAACAGAATGATCCCTGCATCCTTCCCACACCACCGGCTCACACACTTTCCTGCACAAGCTGCAACAGCAGAGGGTAGCCTGGCATCAGCTTTAAGATGCCCGAGGAGAGCATGCTCTGTGGGCCTTGCTTCTCCTTTTGGCCTGCCTTGAGCATTAATCCTTTTTTATCTCAGCATAAAGGTAATGCCAGGGCCTGAGTGTGATGGGATTACAGTTCTTCCTGGAAGTTGTGATTTTGCATCCATGTGTTCTGTGAAGAAGAGACTTATTGGTGTACGAGATACATGAAATTCAAGCTAAACAAATACCAAGACTGATCTATAACTTTAATCATTTCAGCGTTCCCTTTAGTGCCAGCATCCATTCATGCTGTTGCAAGAGCCAGATACTTCAATGACAAGTGAGTACCATACCTGTTTTGAAGGAACGTAGCCTTATTTTACTGTGCTGCAAATTTTATTCAAGCTAATAATAAATGTTAATGTTGTATTTCCCCTCCAGCTGCTGGATGAGTGTTGACACACACTTGCTCTATATTGTTCATGGACCTGTAATGGCAGCTTTATTGGTAAGAGTATTACTTGCTCTTATTTGTTGAATAATTATTTTAGAAATGCTGCTAACCTCTATAAAATAGAAGCTTCTGTACTTTTAAGTATTTTGGTCAAAACTCAGAAGTAGCTAGAGGTTTTCTCCACTCAGTGTTATATAGACAGGCTCTCAATACTTTAAAAAACACAAATCCTGTAAAGGGACCTCCCAGTAAAGAATCAGACTCTTGAGAGAAACAGAATCACCAACTGCTTTTAAAAATCAAGACAGTCACTCTATCCAGTGTAACTTACTTGTGATGAATGTGTTGCATTTATGTGACATCAGTGGGGCATTTAGCTATGCCTTAGCTTGGGTGAGCTAAGCACAGGCTGACTGCTCAGCATGAGCTTTACTCATCACTGAACTGTTATGGTCCAAAGACAGGGAGCTAAATGAGTCCAGGGAAGGGACTGGACTGGGCTGTCTGAGTAGGAGGACAAGATTCAAAGTTTTGTCTGCAGCTTGGCAATGTTCAGACAAACAGCATCTGGTATACCAGTGGTGCTGTTTGGCATGGTAACCCTGACCTTCCTGAAGGGTGCAGAAAGGGATTTCTTCAACCCAAGGCCAAAGTTTACCTCAGTGTGTCACCCAAGATTGACTTTCAGCTTTTGAGCTGCCTCATGCTTAAAAACACCCACATGGATGTATGTACAATAGTTACCTCAGTGATCAAACAGTAGAGCAGTGAGTACTGGGAACACCTTTGAATAAAGAAACAATTTGCCATCTAATAGCTGTAAAACCAAAAAATCTTTCTACCCTTTCTTGAGAAGCAGTCTTGAACATCAGCAATGCGAAGGAGCCCATCCTTCCCTGTCATATAGATAGTCCATTTGTCCCATAAAATCACATCTATTGTGGATTTATTAGTTCAACATTGATTGCATTTGCTGTTGTAATGCCAATTAACGTCTAGGAGAGGCCATTCAAACTTTTATTTTTATCATCATGATCCAAGTCTGTACATCTTAGACACAATGAAAAAAGAAGGGACTGTTTTTTATGGAATAAAGAGTTTAGCTGTTTTCAAAATAAGGCATTGTAATTTTGGACTTGTACTTATGCCATTTCCAGTCTTATTTTTCTTGTGAAGATGTCAATGTCTCCGGATTGTCCTGCTTGATTTGCTACAAAAATCCCATAGTGACAGACTGACTCAGAAGAGCTGAGTAGTTTTACCTTTGTAAAGTTTTTTTTCCACTTTTTAGTTTCTTCCAGAAATTCCAAAAGTGAAGGTTAAGCAAAGTGAGTGAAGTCAGATTAGGATGGAGAAAAAGGTTTAGATTTAATGCTGAATGGGACCTCAGAAGTGATTTATTATTCCTTTTTTCCAGTAGAGAACAAATGTAAAACAGTTGAAATGTCTCTCAGTGTAGTTCAGAAGTGATGAAATGCTTTGCCAAAGCTTGCTGATTCATTGTTCTGAAAGAATCAACTGAAATTTCTTGTATATCTATGGAATTTGACCTATTAAAGTTGGAAGTTTTATCTGTGGCGTTTGAGCTATGTAAGTTACACAACTTACGTATGTACTTTTAAAAATCACCCCCAAAAAAAGTCTATTCAAGTTCCAAAGCATAGGTGTCTAATTTTATTGTAGCAGAGTGACAAAGAGGGATCTGGGTACACCAGAGAGAGAGAAGTCTGTGATGCCTAGGATGTCCACAGGGTAACTACTCAGCTCATTATCAGCCTGGGTCTGCGCTCCCTGCTCCTGCAGGCTCTCAGCACATCCCACAAGGAGCATTCTGTGAAGCCAGGGTCAAGGACAGGTTTCTCTGTGCTGAGATCCAATTTCCAGAAATGACTGAGGACATGAAATGCTGAGCTGTTTGAAATCACGGACTGTAAGGGTCAGTGGCAAAATTTTCTGAAGTGTCTGGCACTTCTGCCCTGAAAGAGCAAGTGCTACCTTTTACATGTGGGTGGAATACCATGGGGTCCCTGAAGTCTGGTGGAGGCAAGGGGCAGCCTAGATTTTCCTCAAAGCAGCCTTATGACCCTGCTGGTTTCACAAGCCTGAAGTATATATCTATGGAGAACATTCCTTAAGGGTATTGTGTGCTCCCATGTGTTTCATGTGCTCAGGGACATGCTGGAATTTGTCTCACCTGGCAATATAGCTCAGTAACCATCAGACTGGTTACTTAGAGGGGACAATTCATCCACCCCTTTTAAAGTTTAGACATAAAAATGAGATTAAGTGTTCCCTGGAAGTCCTAAATTTGCCCACATCATCCAGTCAAAACATCCAGAGCTTCCTAGAAGTGATCCCTACCTGCCTGAAGCATCCATGCGGGCTTCCTAAGCACGTAGAGCTGCTTAACATATCTTTTCTGGTATGTTTATCTATTCAAGGTACTTTACAAGACATGACTCCCCAGGAGCTACCCACTACAAGGCACAATAAACCTAGAAAACTAAAGTACACTTTACTGCCATTTATTTGCTCTGTATTTTATTTTGAATGTCTGTTTAATTTGAATGGTTTCACCCACAATGGCTTTGGTTTTGCAGGTCAATTTTTTCTTTTTACTTAACATTGTCCGAGTTTTGGTGACAAAGCTGAGAGATACCCACCGTGCTGAGTCCAATATGTATATGAAAGCTGTTAGAGCTACTTTAATCCTGGTGCCTTTACTAGGAATTCAGTTTGTTATTATTCCCTGGAGACCAGAAAACCGACTTGCTGGAGAAATATATGATTACATCATGCATATATTAATGCATTACCAGGTATGTTATATAGTAGCAACTTCAATATAGTTGACATGTTTGCTGTTAAGCTAATTTAGTCAAAGATACTGTTTTTTCCCTGAAGCTGAAAATAACTGTGAGTTTCCCGTTCTTTTCCAACCACTTTCTCATTATCAGATTATCTGCCTTTGCACAAGCAGCACCACTGTATAAAGGACAGAGACAAAATATGGTGAAACAATGTAGTAAGCAACCAAAATTATTAGATGACATTATTTCTAAACTGTGGAGAGAAAACTGAGTTCACAGAGGGTTTTTATGTTCCAACACAGTTTCTGTTGAAGTGCTCAAATTGACCAAAACTGGTACTGTGAGGTTAATATTAAAACTTGCTGTGTATGTAAACTGTTGTACAGAGAGAACGCCAACATACAGAAGAAAAAACTGAGACAACTGAGCTTCATTTAGGAGTTAGAATTAGGCAGTTAAAATTACAGGACTGACATTTTGATTTCATAAATGCTTTGAAAATATAGCATCATTACAAAAATGTAGTTTATTTTCTTTTAAAAGCAAAAGAAACCTAATTGACTTAAAATGCTGTGTTATCTGGTTTGCTGACTGGAATATATCCAGTTTTATACTGACTAGAAAGGCAGATTTCCAATGCATTTGTGAATAATGATCAAGATGGTGACCTACTTCTTGTTTCCTTTCATACAGAGGTTAAATGCTGAAATTTTAATGCTGTAGTAAGAAAACAGTTTTAAAAAGTCAGTGTTACTTTTTTCCATAAATGAAGTGATAAATAATGCTATCAAGATCTATGTATCTTGTCAGATTATATTTTCTGCTTATTGCAGTTATCCCTTCAAAACTGTAGGTGTGCCTGCTACTGCATACATAGAATAACTGAAGCTATAGGTCTGTTTTTGTAGTGTATGCCATCTTATATTACAGTTCTGCTTAAAAAAAAATGAGAGTTTGTTTCTTCTGTTGTTACCTATATTGTCACTTCTTTGGCAGCAAGAGCTATAAAGGAATATCTCCAAATTAGTTTTCTGGTGACAAATTGTTTGCTTACAGTTTTAGCAAGTTAGGGTAAGATAGTGTTACAATAATCACTTTACTCTTAAAATATCTTTCAAATCCTGTGAGGCTGTTAGAGAATTGTCTTAATTAAGAATTCTAATTATAATCATTATGCAATGGAAAGTCACCAAACTGAGGTTAAAATTAAAGTTGTACTGATGAGGGGGATTGGGTAAGGGAAGAATCCAAGGCAGTGAAGTTTCATCCCTGATGGGTTCCTTCTACTCTCAGAGAATAGCTCTTGATACCTCTGCTGTGTAATCTCAGTGTGCTTCTTGCCAAAATTTGGCCTTTCAGAGGGACTGTGCAGTTGTCCTGCTGACTGCAGCTGTGATGCTCCCTTTTCCTCTTTGAGTGGATTTTTTAATTATATTCTAAAATAATCTTTCTTTATCCTTTCCCAAACATTTCTTATATGCATATTTAAGATATTCAGCTATATAATCATTCCTCTGGTGATCATTTTCTATGAGGGCTGATTATGTAATTAGCAGTTATTGTATCAGCTTGTATAATGGCTGTGTTTCCCTGCTGGCTGTTGTGCTTTCATTAACTACAGCACAGCTTGCCTCTCTAGAAACTAGCAGTGGTCTATTAGCTTCTGCATCTCGTGGCATGTCAGTCATATACAAGCAGGTATCATGGGCACAATTCCAAAATTTTTTTTGGTGGAAAATTTAATACAGCCTTTATTTCTGTAGTAGTTGAATGAGTAATTTTATGCCTTTTCTAGAAGAGAAAGAGAGAGCTTTTCAACAGCACATCATTGCTTGAAGTGAGCATGACGGTTTGATATGTTAGTTATGTAGTTCAGGTACACAAAAATGGTGCAAACAAGCACTACAGTCTATTGTAAAATTTAGGGGACTGAAGATGAGAAAGAATTTATTCACACAAGAAACCACGCAATGGTATTTCTTTCAAAAAATGGTTTTCCAGTTGAAAAACACCTCATCAAACTGTTGCATGCTAGATTTCCTCATTGAAGTCACTTTTGATTAGCAGAAACTGTTCTGATTTTGAATTGTCCTGCTCTTTTTTCAGATATATATTTATGAGCAATTCACAAACACTGTGTCTACTATATGTCTCTTTCACATAGATCAGATTTTTGTTAACAGATCTGCAGAGCAGACATGTAAATTATAAAAAAATTGAAGACTGGACTTTGTGTTGCAAATGTGACTGCGTGTACTTGTCCACCACAGCTAGCAAACCTCTCAGGGATCCTGTAAAACTAGAGAGTAGTATCTTTTCTCACCATCACCAATATCAGCTCTTCAGTCTCCAGAACGCTGAAATGAAGATTGCAACAGGCAAAAGAAATATTTTAACCCTGATGTTGTGGTTTAACCCCAGTCAGCAACTCAGCCCCACAGAGCCTCTCGCTCACTCTCTGCAATGGGATGGGGGATAAATTGGAAGGATAAAAATGGGAAAACTTGTGGGTTGCAATAAAGACAGTTTAACAAGTAAAGCAAAAGCCATGTACTCAAGCAAAGTAAACCTCCAAATTCATTCATGACTTCCTATGGACAGGTAGGTATTCATCAAGGCCCAGAAAAGCACAGTTCAATCAGTCATAATGGTTACTTGGGGTGACAAATGCCATCACTCCAAATATTGCCCTCTTTCTTTTTCTCCCACTTAATATGCTGAGCATGACACTATATGATCTGGGGTATCCCTTGGATCAGCTGGGCTCAGCTGTCCTGGGTGTGCCCCCTCCCAGCTTCTTGTGTGCCTCCAGCTCACTTGCTGGTGGGATGGAATGAGAAGCAGAAAAGGCCTTGATTCTGTGCAAGTGCTGATCAACAATAGCTAAAACATGCCTGAATTCCCAACACTGTTTCTGGCACACACCTAAAGCAACTACCTACTATGAAGAAAATGAAGTCTACTGCACACAAAACCAGCACACCTGAATTGAAATGACATGAATTATTCAGGATGCTGATGTAAGTGTATTGGTGAACGCACAACTAGCTTATTAAACAGAGCTCTTAAATTAGACACCACAAAGCAAATGTCTGCACTCCAGAAGAGCTGGTGAGTTGCAGATTCACCTTCAAAAGCCTGTTAGATGATGCTGAAAGCAAATTAATGATGCAAACTTTCTCAGGGTGTAAAATATTAGAGTGCAGGATGTGCTGGCTCCTTGCACACCTCTAGTGTGAAAACACATCTGTAAAAAGTCTGAATAGCCCCATCATGCTGCCCAGTGAAGTGGTACACCTGGGCAAAGAGGGGACCTCCTTCGAAGCAGTGGAACAGCAACAGTTCTCTGTCCTGCACTCAGGTCTCCATTCTGAGAGAGAGCAAGAGAGATGTAACTTGTGCTTGACACCCTGGTGGGACTTCCTGCACCCCTGTTGGCCCCGGGGCTGCTGCTGCCACTTCCTCTACCCTGGGAACCACTGAAAATCTTACAAAAATTATCAGGCTGCAAAGAGATCAGCGTGCTGTGCTTCTCACAGAGATTCTTCTACTAATGACCATTATTCCAGCTTTTGATTTATGATGTCAGTCCATGGCAAAGCCCTCACAAGTATAGAAGCAGTGTAGAAAAATGCAATAACTGCATGATGCATCAGTTAGTCCCACATACAGGGTCACTCCTCCCCAGATGTTCCCAAAATAAGTCCAGGGATTAACAAACTTCAGCTTGCAAGTTCCTTCCACCAGCTGTCCCATCTCACTGAATTTTGTGTCCAGCACCTTCAGCTGGGTTTGTAAAGGCTGTCAGGTTACAGAACATGGCATTGTCACTGTACCAGAGAAGAGTGAGCCATGGAAGTCTGTGAAGGAGCAGTGGAGGAACAGTCCCCAAACCAATAGTAATATGCACACACTTAAAGTTTCTCTTCTCAATACCTTGCTGACTGTGGCCCTAAATGTACAAGTCTTGTTCAAATGAGAAATTGAACATAAGGCTTTAAGTTTTACAGGTAAGTGTAAAGTTTTTTTCTGTTAAATGGAGAATAATCAAAGTTTTCTTTCCCTGCAAGTAAGATCTCTTTTGTGCCACTCAGCAGCTTCCAAGCAGCACCCTCAGGACCACAGCACCCGCCCTGCCAGGCAGAATGATGCATCTCATAGAGGCCTGATCTGGTACAAGGGTATTTTGTATCTTCTAGGCCTGTGTTTGGACCACAGATATATCCCTGCTGCCTCCAAGTTTTAAATTTAGCTTTCTATGTAGCTTTATGCAAAACAAAATTAACCCATTAAAAAGCAGCCTCTTAAAAATAGTGAGATATTTTAATGCATTTTAGAAGGTATTAATTCCATCTGTTTCTTAAAGAGAAATAAATATCCTCTGTGGTGCCAAACCAGACATAAATACTTTCTCCTTCTGTGGAAGTTAAGCTTGTATGACTGCTTTTGACAACATAAGTGACAGTTTCTTATTTCGTAGAGGTTGTTTTTTTCCTTTGCAGTATTAGTAATTTCAAAACCTTTTAGTATTTTGAGCCAATAAAAGTTGGGAAAAATGTTTTTTTTGGAAGCTGGGTATTATGAGTTGCCATTTTTGTGTGAAAAATTCATGCAAAAATGACAGTAATGAAGCCTGCAGTAGAGTGCAGGGGAAGAAGCAAAGTGTAAGCTTTGGATGATAGGATGTCTCCATCATTTTGCAGCACGTGGTCTGCCAGCTTCAGCCCTCTTGGGGCAATCTCCCCACCTCAACAGCAGCAGAAACTGCTTTGCCTTGCCTATTTTTTTTTTCACCTAACATAAATGAACAATTTATAACCCAATAGTTACCTCAGAGATGCTGTATAAATGTCATATGAATGAAGGCAGTATGAACACACTGTGTTTTTCTCAAAACTTTATCTTTGGTGGAATGAGAGAGATGGGAATGGGATGTCCTTTTCTTTGGCTATCCATTCAGATCCAAGAGTGACAGTGAATGGACATGGATCAAAGTCCACACAGAGAATCAAAAACTGATTTTTTATTTTATGACCACCTGTACATGTACTATTGACTTCTACCATCAATAATAAATATATCATCCCACTAAAGCCTAAATAGCAACACAGTGTGTAATTCATTAGGGCAGAAACTAAGGACATGGTCAGGAATAGTAGAAATAGGTATGTCTATAAGTGATTTCTTGCTTTTATGGAGATGTAAGCCGCAAGAAAAAACCCAAGAGTTGTCAGAAACATGTAAATTTGCGGCATCTGCAAAGGTAATTTTTGTTGGGTTTGTTTTTGTTGGTTTTTTTTTAACTTCTCTTCAAGACACTCACGTCTTGTAGAGGAGTGAAATACCAGTTAAATGCCTGTCAAGCAAAAAATGTCCTTGGACCAGTATAGGCACTTAAACACAGCGAAAAACCACTACACTGTCAATGAGGTACATGAAGGTCTGAGAGCTGCTGACTCTGGACAATCCTTGAGGCTTGATTCAGCTGAAATACACATTCATCTGTTCTTCGCATAGTTCCAGAAATAAAGAATTTCAGAAGAAATCATTAAAGGCCCTAATCTCAAAATAAATATAGTCTTCATTTCTGCTTTCAGTACCATAGCCAACATTGTCTTGCTGGAGCAGACAATATATCACAAGTCAGTTTAACAACTCCACACAGTGGCTGAGAGATATAATGGACCTAGAGATCTCATCCTCAGCAAGAATTGCACCCTGAGAAAAGGCCAGCAGCAGTTAGAGAGAATATAGAAGACATATGCCAATGAGATATGAAAAATAACCCATAGGCCTTAATTAACCTACCTCCAATCTGTCACATTTTAATAGATCCACTGTGGAATTATGGTCATCCCAAGCTCTTCTGACTCCAAGGAGACAATGCTGATGTCTGCTACTGTTATCTCTGTAGCTTTGCAGATGGCAATAATAATAGTCCTCTGACCTCTGGGAAAAGTTTATGTATAAAATGGAAGAAAGAGAAATAATAGAAATATTGAAAACAGATCCCAGAGGGCCATGGCCGGTAGAAGAAGAACAATGAGACATATATGGGAAAGACTAGAGAAAATAATGTCTTCAGTCAGAACATGTACAATATCCATGATCTCAGAATAACAAGGAGCCAGGTGTACTTTCAGCTCACTTTAAACTGAAAGAGTAACTGAAAGGGATACAGGGCATCACCACAGCTCCTTCTTTAGCTTTTCTGTCAGAAGCTGTCTGGCAAAAAGACTGGTTAAGGGGACCACACTCTCAAACAGAAGAGAAGTAGAGCACTTGCAGGATGTAACAGGATTTCGAATGTCATACAGGAACTGAAATGGAAAATGTCTACAGTAGTTCAGGTTGAATTTCTGTCTTTAAGTGGACTGCAGTTCCCAAATGCCCCTTAAACACTCTTACTGCAGAACACACTTAGAAAAAGAATTCTTTGCTTCTTTCTCTCCTCCTGCTGTCTTTTGTATCTGCTGTGCCACATGTGGACTGACCATCAAGCATCTCTGCTCCTAGAGGAGATCATTTGCCATTATGGCTGACTGCTGTTAGTAAAAACACATTTAGCCAAATAGCAAGGCCCCTGCTGAACCAGGCACAACGTGGTTCAACAGCAGGTGTTTAGCAAGGCTGTGCACATGACTGCCATGCACACGGCATGAAGAACATCGATGCAGGACAGCAGGAAGTCACATGTTTGCTCCCCTTGCAAAAATTTTGATTTAGGGATGTCCAATGTGACAAAGTCCTGCTTATGCGGCATAAGATTTTGTTTGAATTTTTGGTGCTTCTCAGCCAAAAGCTTATGGAAAAACTGCTGTGCATTGTGTATTGTATGCTGGGATTTGAGTTGTTTGAGAATGCCCACTATTTTGTCAAAAGATGAAAAGAATCCTTCTTTTTCTCGCTATGTCTACCCTTCATCCTCCTCCTACATGCTTTTCTATGTTGATATGTGATGTTATGTTAAATTACAAATTCTGCATCAGAGAAAATAAAATTTTGAGTAAAATAATGGTCAAAACTGAGGTGGTCAGCGCATGTTCAATCCAGCCTGTGTATCTTTAATATATAGGCATTTTATTAAAACAGTTATTACTTATCCTATGTTTGGGGTCCAAAATATACATTTGAGAGTCCAAGATATTTTACAGAGCATTAGCTACAATTTAACTGGTAATCAGTTAAATGAAGGTTTTATAAAAAGATAGAATTGTAGAGCTCGTCAAAAGCAGCTCTAGGGAACACAATGTCACAAATTGCCATGCATTTGGTTTATAATAACTGTTTTAAGTAATTTAAAATCAAGACATTTGGGTCCAAGTGATGCTATGTAATGCTATTTAATTAGAATTTATTAATAAGACTGAGTGCAGTTAGGACATGGACCAGTGTAACTACATAATCCTGAATTGCAGGCTCTCTGTGCAAGAATTTTCTCTCTTATTAATTTCACACTTTCTCATCTCATATTCCTGTCTTGGCCCTGTTTAATCTTATTGCAGTGCTGAAATATTAACAACTGTGATTCTGATTAAATTAATTTAAAGCTATTTAGAACCAAGCTATAATCTGCAGTCTCTCTTTTTTTTTTTTTTTTTCCCCTGCTCCGCTTCATTCTAACTCATCTGTTGCATGGGTTTTTTTCTTTTTTGACCACTTAGACTTGCTTTCACATCTTCCCATCCACCATGGTACAAGTTCACTTATCCTGACAATACAGTTCAATTTTTAAAACCTTCCTGGCACAGCTGGATTCTCCATGGCTGACCCTTTAACTGAACAACTGCACTCTGACAAATCAGTGACAGCATATAGAGCACAATTCCTCTGTCATCTCTTTAGAAAGATCAGTGGCAGTGTGATTCTCCACTGTAAGCAAAATATATATCTACTTTACATATTATTTAATTTTCCTTTTTTACATCTCTTACACCAAAACTGATAATCAATGAATGCTAGTAATATAGAAGAAAATGGTAAACCAAGATGAAAAGCCAAAAATCCCTTTAATAGCATAACTGTGAAAGATGGGGAGTGTCTGATGCCAGGGAAATGGACTAATGTTTTTATCTTCTATCCATCAAGTCCAAATTTCCAAATTACACTAAAGAAGTTTATATATTCTGATCCCAAAACTCTTTTCTTTCACTTTCTCTTAGGGCTTACTTGTGGCTACTATATTCTGCTTCTTCAATGGGGAGGTAAGTATGTGAAATAGAGAAAATAAACAGAACTTGGAAACTAGTCACTCTGGTGGTAATTAATGCAGATGTGAAGCATGTCACACTACAAACTTTTAAATGATGTGAAGTTGCTTTTACTCTCTATTCACAAGCAGCTGTGTGTGTTTTTGAAAGCTCTATGCAGACTGTGACTTGAATATCTCTGAGCAGATGAATCAGGTGTGTTACCATTACAAAGCAGATGGCAGCTAAGGAGGTACAGGCATGAGACTCTCCTCTTACCATCTGCAGTTTCATATAGAGGTCTAAATAAAGGAGAAGAATGCTCTACTCCCCCTCCTACACCAGAACAGTACTACTCCATAAGAAGCCGTGGGGACCTTCAGGTGTCTTGTCTGGAGAACCTAGTGCTGTGTTCAGGCCCAGAGCCACTGCAGAGGCCATCCCTGGTAGCACTGTCAGAGCTGGAGGAGTGTGATCACTGTCACTGCTTTGAGCGTTAGCACTGGCCTTTTAATGGTCAATGTTTCTTATACAGTAATTGAGAAATAAAAGCCCTTGTGGCAAAAATCTCTCCCATTCTCTTACAACTGGATCATATATATGTATATATATCTACAGTGGATTTTAGGTCCACTTCACTACTCTTTTTGTTTGTTTGTTTATTTTTTAACAGAAAAATAGCAGATAAAAATATGCCAAGAACCAAATAAATTCATACAGCAATCCACTTTCCAAAGATGGATGGCAAAAAAAAACTTTTTCAATGCAGCAAGAGCATTGAAGTGTAGTGAAGTAAAACATTATGTATCTTAGCAAAGCTAGGAAGCCCAGTAAAGAGTCCATTTTCAATCCAGAGCACATGAATTACATACAGAACAAATTTTGTGATGCTTACGCTCAGTGTGCCAACCTAGAGAGATATTTGTGCTCCTGTTTATCTCTGTGTATATTAGAAAATAGCAAAGTCCAAGTAATGATGAGACCACACTGATATTTTGATAGAGACTTGAAGCAAATTATATTATTGATTAAGTGCTACTGGCTGCTTTGATAACTTTCAGGATATCAGAGAATATTAAATTCTGTGACCCCTTGTCAACATCTCTGTACATTTGCTTGTGACTGGCTCCCTGTGTAAATGTACAGAGAAACTCAAGAACAGAAAAGATGAGAGGGCTCCCGCTGCTGTTCTGTAGCATGGCTTCTCAGGAGACATGAAAGACAATGGCAGAATATGAGCAGCTACTGACACCAGACTCTAACATGAAATGATAGTTGTAAGGATCATGTTACAGAAGTTCATGGTTTCATGTGTCCAACTAAACAAAGATGTACAACTCTTTTCCTATTGCATTTCTGTCCCCGGAATCTAAAGACTGCCATCACCTTTCTCCTTCTCCCTTATTGTCATCACTTTCTGACAGAGTACAGTCTCTATGACCCGGAAAACAGAAAAAAATTCTGATTCTCCCTGGTATGGAGGACCTGGCATAAAGAAAGTAGAGACTAGCCAGGAAGTTTTTGAAGCATCTTCTCCCCATAGGAATAATTGCCTAACTGTGTACAAGCAGTGCTCTAGTGTGTCCTCACTAGCCTCCAAACTTGTTACCCCAAAGTCCTGGTCTTGAGTATCACCTTCTTCATTCTCTAATGAGAACACATGGAATTGTGTCTCAATTAAAGGCTGTAGCAATGCTAAAAAGGAGGAAAGGCATCAATAAAAGGCACTGAAAACATGAAGTATCTTAAAGGCTGTTTTCTTCTTAGTTTCATCAGCCAGCTATAATTCCAAAGTACTTTTGGCAGGGCTACAATGTCAGAAGAGCATATCCACCTTTGCAACAGCAGATATAAAATTCTCAAGCTATGAAGTGATGAATATATCTGAAGTATCTGCTTGTCAATATGTATGGTTAAGATTCCTTGGTGGAGCAGCTGATCAGAAACATGGACCAGTGTCAGGCAGTAAGAGCAGATGGCCATGAGGATTCAGGTTTCCCATACATGATGACATTAATTTTATTGGTGTTTGGGTACTTCTCACCATTACACCCATTTTCAAAATCATTGTCTCTGCTTCAGACTCACTGTCAATGGCAGGAATTCTGAGAAACCCTCACATTGTTTTCCTATAGGAAATTTTATTTACTAGACAATAAGAGAAGCTTTTTTTTCTAGAATTTCCCATTAAGGTGAGCAGAGAGTCAGCAATGACACCTCTCTAATACAGCTTCAAGAGAGCTTGGAGCTACTTGCATCAGCCCATTTCCAATAAACATCAAGTGAAGTTTATGCACTAGAGCAGCTGGGCTGCATTGTGTCAGGAAAGGATAAAAGGAATGTAACCCCCTTCCTCCCATTTATTGCTGCAGTTACACAGTCTGTAGATCTATAAGGCACAAAACCTATAGAAGAGCAGTAACTGACTAATGCCAAGCTGGTATTATATCCTTCCAGAGGGAGTGCGATCTGAGTTTGCCAAAGCGAACTGAGCTAACTTCCCCCAGTCTTGTTGTGTGCAGTAGAACAAAAACCAAAACCACAGTCAGGTCTTTAGTCATGACAAAGGATTGTTTCCAAGCTGTTGCATAGATCTGCTGCCATAGAGGTCAAAATTACTTCCCACAAGAAAAATCACTGTGGTGCAAAAACATTAATTTTAGTATTACAGAAGCCTTGGTAATCTGAGATTTACTTTTTCCTACTGGAATATTTAACCTCAAGACTGAACATGTGAAGCTTAGCCGGAACAAAAAATGCTAAATTCAGAATGACCTGGCAGTGTTTTATAGTGCATTCATCACTTACTACCTCACCAATAGCTCCAGAAGCCCATCTATAGAAAATAGTAAGATAGAAGCTGTTAGAAAAAAAAAAGAAATAAAGAAGCTGTACTGATGTCTGAATTCATGTGGAAGAATAAATAAATAAGAGATTTGTTTAGGACTTTTAAAATGACAGATCTTCTTGTGTATTTTTATATAAAATCTTTGTCTCCAACAGCACTGTAGTTTCTCTGTCTAACAACAACAGTGTTGTACAGATGATACAAAGTCTCTGCAATAGTCTGCTCACCAGACCACATTTCCAAGCTTAGGGCTGCTTCTAGACTGCAAGGCTGGATAACAAAATGGAAAGTCTGTTTGAGGGAAAAACAGCTGTGTATCTTATGTGCCAATGAGGTATGAGTGGCTAATGCGGAACAGAAAAATCTTTAAAGTCTAGAATAGCAGAGTAAATAAACTCGAGCTCCTCATTGCTTTAGCCTTTGCTCTCTTTCATCTGCTATCACAGCAGAAAGCATGGCAGGCACCGCCCTGCACCTCCCAGTCTCCAGCCACCTCCTCAGTCATTAATACATCCTGGCTGTGCCTGTGATTTTAAATAATCCTGCTTACATATTTAAAATCCACGTCTGAATGGTTTTAGTTGGCACTGAGTTAGGATCATCTGAGATCATTGGAATCATAGCATAAACCTGGAATAGCAAGTTTTACTCAAGTGCAGCAGCTTCTGCAATCCATTATCCATTTGCAGCTGGATCCTTGCACAGGCAAGGAGTTCAGCAGAAAACAAAAATACAGCTGTTTGGACCTTTAGCTCTTACTTCTCTTTAGAGTCTTTTAAACCTATATAATGGCGCTTCTAATCATGAGCTGAACAGGAAGGGATGTGCCTGTTCTCTCCCTGACCATACATACAATGTAAGCATGACTCCCTTCTAAAAAGGGAGTGATGCTCTTCACAACAGGCTTTTTAAGACTCAGGGACGTTGTTCTGCCCTCTTCAGTTAACCATGCTATCAGCTCCAAGACCTAAGGTTGTCCTGGTGGCCCATCAGACTCCAGTTCAGCTGAGAGCATTTTGGGAGCTTATCAGGAGTTCCTCACATGCACATCAACTCTTTTCCCCATGCAAGAGTGATTAATGCCTTGGAGTCTGTGCAGGGAGCAGGGGAAGTGGGCTAGGACAGGAACAGAAGGGCTCTAAGTGCATGTTTTTCCTGCCTTTACTAAAAATGCTGAAATTAAACTGAATGGATGAAGTGATGTGAAATGCAAACACAGTCAACATGGGGCAGAGGAGAAGGCCAGAACTCCACAATGGCTAGTGGTGCTAGTGACCATGGTGGTGGTGGTGGAGAGGTGGGTGGGTGCAGGCAGGCAAAGCTGCTCTGCGCAGGCAAGGTTATGTCTAGGCAAGCCACTACCTGAGTGTGGTATGAGTAAAGTCACTGTCTTAATGCTTCTGAAGATTTCTTCTTCCAGTCTATCCCTATAGCTTATATATGGGGTGACCAAGCTACAGTATTCATTCTGTAGCATTAAAAGACAATTTTAAAGCAACTAAAATCTTTACAGTTTACCTCATGTAATGTTTCTGTATCAAGTGCTACAACTCCATTACTCTTTCACCCAGTTACTCTTTCTCACTAATAAACTTTGGTGATGTAAAACACTCCTGCATGCAACCATTTCACTATAATTCTCAATATTGGTGTAGTAAACTGTGCTCACAGCCCCAATCATTAAAGTGTCATTGTGACCATGGGCCTTTCCCTTGCTCAATATCTAATTAACCTGCATTCAGCCATTTGTTTTCTTTTCTTTATGTGTTAGGAGAAGGCAGATATCAATACATTCTCCAAATGACCTACAGTGCCCACCTCAGCAGTAGCACAGAAAATCTGGGACTCCTACCATCACAGCGCCTCACCTTCCCCTGCTTTCCTCTGGAGGAGGGGGTCACTTACACCAAATTATTATGTCAAACTGCTGCAGTTCGTTACATTGCGTTGTTTGGAATAACTGAACTAAGCAAAAAAAAGTCAGGGTTTTCCCACTTCCTGCTCACATCTCAGCACCAACCAGAGCCAGCATGCCCTGAACATGCAGCTGGAGAAGGGCTTCCCTGGCAGGACTCACTAGTTTAAATTGTATCCTAGTGCCATCGCTCTTAATGTAAATGTTCAATAAAATATTTTATTTTTAGCAGATGAATGTTTAAAGGTTCGAATTCTCTGCCATGCAGCAGGCTGTGACCAGTGCTGTATTTTGTGAGCACAGAACCTGTTCTTAACTTACCGGGACAAAATCTCTATTTAGCTGTACTAAACCTCCAGCTCTTTCTTTATACACAATTAGTCCTGGCAAGCTCTTGTAGTACATACACTTTGACATTCATAGCCAGTTTTACTCAAGACTGAGTTTCTTCAGATATCAATGTATTAAACATTCCAGAGGCAAGAATCCAGTTGCAGCATCAGATGGGTTTTAACCTCTATTCCTACTTCCTCTTCCCTCTTCTACCAGAGCATCTTACTGTGTTCCTGTTCCGCAATCCATTCTATATTTATAGGATAAGCTGACCTATACCTTCTCTTCACAAGGAGCAATAGTTGCAGAAGCTCATTCCTGCCATAAGCTAGGCAGGGAAAGAGTTAAGGCCAAGCCCTGAACAACTGCTACTGGAGAAGACAGGAGAGAGAGATAAGCAGACTGATCCTCACAGAATTAGACCCGGAGCATTTCCTTTCTCCTCCTGTCTTTCTCCTTTCCTTTCTTTCTCCTTTCTCCTTTCTCCTTTCTCCTTTCTCCTTTCTCCTTTCTCCTTTCTCCTTTCTCCTTTCTCCTTTCTCCTTTCTCCTTTCCTTTCCTTTCCTTTCCTTTCCTTTCCTTTCCTTTCCTTTCCTTTCCTTTCCTTTCCTTTCCTTTCCTTTCCTTTCCTTTCCTTTCCTTTCCTTTCCTTTCCTTTCTTGTCATTAGTTGCAGGGGTTTATATTATGCCTCACTCTATGTGTTTCTTTAACAGGTCCAGGGAGCTTTGAAGAGGCAATGGACACAGTACAAAACCCAGTGGGGCCAAAGGCGCCGCGAGCACTGTTCCACGCGATCTACCTCCTACACTGCCACATCAATCACAGAGGTCCCTGTTTACCTGTACCACCATGATTCCAACAATGAACAGTTAAATGGAAGATACATAGAGGACTCTGAACTTGTTGCATTAAAATCTGGAGAGACATCTGCCTAGCCCAGCACCAGCCATTGCAAACACATTGTTTCATATTCTGCTTGTGAACAAAGTGGGGAGAAAGGTGGGAGTGTGGAAATTCAAGATGCTGCGTCAGAGTGCAGGCCCAGTGGAAGGACACGTCGTATTCTAACCACATCAGCCTCCCACAGCAACGGTGTAGAGGGAATCTGATGCAGACCTGGGAATAGCATTTCTTCCTGTGCGCTGCAGCAGGGAATGACCATGGACCTGCCTGCCAGGCTGTGTAATCATCACGTCTCCTGAGACCAGCCCTGTGAAGTGACCATCCAATATTAGTAACAACCCCGGGTAGCCCATTGCAAATAGGAAAGAAAGAACCAGTATGTAACAAGTGGAAACTTTCAGCACTTCTTGTTTTCGCTACTTTTCTTTAACACTAGTTTTTAAACTACCAACTTTCATAGGCTGAAGCTGGCTTACTCCCTTATATTTCCCTTTTAATGAGCTTGACGACTGCTTAAAAGATTTGTCACTTTGCAAGACAAATCAAACACATAAACAGCAGAAAGTCATTCCAAAATATTGAAATCCTGATGCTTTCCAAGGGATGCCTCAAAATATTGCTAGCTCCACAGGATACTCCATAATATTATCAACCCATTAGCAGGTGCATAATGCAAATGAAGGTGAAATAGTCATTGCATACCAAGATCTCAGACAGCCTCAGAGAAACAGATCCATTCTTCAGGCTGCATCACACAAATCCTGAAGGCATCTCAAAGTAGATTTTGTTTAACAATATTGGGAGTTCTAAAATCTTTATTTATAGGAAAATTCTTCTCTCTATTACTCAACCCATAAACTCATCATTAAGGCACAGTTTTTTCACTCTGAATAAACTGTGAAATATTTTTGGAAATGTTGGTTTTATATAATGGACATTCTGAGATTAATGTTAATTGAATACTTGTCCCTGCTATAAAATTGTGACCGTGGCAGTAAAAGATCCCATGTAAGAAATGAGAAACTAGTGTCTTGTTTGAATCTGGTTGCTCTCCTGAGTCCCTAATCATTAGATAGTCCCACCAAATATCTTGATAATCTATTTCAGAGTCTATTGAAATTTGCAGACAAGTCCCTGCTAACTTCAACGAGTGGTGAACAACTCCCTTCAATGTTCAGGAATGACTTATGCAATATAGTCCAGTGTTGCCCTCAAAAACAGAAAACTGTTTCATCCACAGTGATTTGAAACCATTTTAAAATATTGTGTCCAGCCAGGATGTTTTTCCTTCCCTGACACAGCTGGATCCTAAGCTTTACCCCTGTCTGTAGATTTTAAATGGAGGGACAATGTACCTGTCTACCTACAGGAGCCACCATCTTACTAGGGAAGTCCCTTCCAGGAATGAGTTCATGAAGGATAGGTGTACACCCAGAACTGAGGTTGCGAACTGAATTCCCACTATTCATACATGAGGCAATGCCTGGTCAGGAAGGGGCTTGGTCCATTTTTGTCACCAGCACACACACACAGCTGCTGTGCACCACCAACCTGTCCTGCCCAGTGCGAGGAGTGAGCTGCTGGCTCTGGCACTGTGGAACGAGAGGGGAGCTGGAAAACAAGAACAAGCTGTCTCTGCAGATCATCACTTGGTTAATCCAGTGGAAAACTTACAAGAAAATACCTTCATGTATATTTTGTTCAAAACATATATGTATTTTTCAGACTTCAAGGGATAAAAAGATGGTTATTTTTTCAGACAACAGTATTTTTTGTTATTTCTGTTTTCACCAGTGAACAATAGGAAGTGGAAGAGTTGGTTGTTAAAGAAAATAAAGTGGCTCTGTTTTGAATGTTCTATTTCTGAATAGCTTTGGGACTGTACTTCCCAGGGGTGCTCCAAAATGCATTCCTGGTTTCTAAAGATACAAATGAGCTGACTGTAAAAGAAGTGTGCATTATATAGGGAGTTTAATAATGAACCTGTTGGTTTTAATGATGTACATGTTGCCAGTTGTTTCACAGTGTGTTATGTTTGTGTGGATGTACAAAATGGAAATGCTTTGCCATTATAATGGTTGTTTTCTTTCTTCACTCATGATACTTTCTTGCTCTTTTTAGTAGAGTTCTCTGAAAAGTCAGGATCTGAGGTTTAGGATCTTGGTTGGAGCTTCAGTGTGGTTTCCTCAGTCTTTGTGGAAGCTTTGGTTTCAGTGGAGAAACAATGATTTGCAGCCACTGAAAATTTGGTCTCACACACTGAGTTTATGGTTGTCATCACCCTTGGGCTTTGTAGGAAAGGCTGAGTTTTAAAGGTATTTACAGAGTAATTTCTAATCAAAGTGCTCGTCAATAGGAAATGCTGATTTTCTTCTTCTCAAGATGGTTTGAAATACTGTCATTGCACACATAAGGTACACTTAATTCTCTGATTTATAATAGTACCATACACTAGTGTCAATAATATTAGGAATGCTGATACAACCTCAGTAATTACAATTATCATAGTGGGGTGGTTTGACTCAAATACATTTCACAAGAACAGCAGAAATGCATAATTAGTACATCAGTGCATCAAAAAGTAGGCAAGGAGCTGACACTTGAATCGGTGGATGCAAGGTGTATTTTAAGAGGAAAGAAACCTTACATTAATCATCTCTGCAGTATCTGTTTCCTCTCAAACACCAGACTCAACACATAAAAACCCAGTTTAGTGAACATCTGCTGTGGCAGAAGACTTTGAGTAGTTGCTTTGTTTGAGCAACTAAATCTATCAGGAAGGTGCTGGCTGTTATTCTTTATGAGGTTCAGAAACACAGTACAAATTAAAAGATTTTTTGTGACATGGGATGTTGAAAGTAAACCTTGATTTTTATTTCCTTAATAAACATATTTTAGCTAAAATAAGGCAGCAACAAGGATAAGACAGTTTTATCTGTATCAAAATTCTTAGCAATAATGCTGCCTTAAAACTATAGAATGTTCATGTAGCAAAGTAACTTTGCTTTGGGTTAAAAACAACTGTGCAAATGTGGTGAATTTCTGTCCTCTTCTCCCATCCTTTGCTAGCATCAATAAAGAAAATCTGAGCAGATTTTCAAAGATGCAAATGAAACACTAACAATGTGAAGGTACCTACATTTCCACTGCCTGAAATTTTAAAAGTTTGACGTGTCTTTGTGAAGCTAAATATGCACAGTTATTTGATTACTGCTCAAAAATATGAGGATTTTTAACCTAAATGTCATTTGCATCGAAACAATAGTTGATCCCAAGCCAATGAGACTCTGTAGTTGCCCTGCCTGGCAAGAAGAAGAGCCCAACCATGTGTAATCTGGACCCAGTGCTGCCACATGGAAAGGTGGGAGGAAATGTTACCAGTCAGCAGTGCAGGAAAGTCAGATCTCCAGTTTGGCATATCTCAGGAGGAAGAACATGATCAGCCCCATAGTCAACTATTTGGTGGCATTTAAGTCCCTGACAAGCCCCGAGATTTAAGATGGTGCCAGAAATGGTGCCAATACTTTGACATCTGTAGTTGTGTGCCAGCTCTAGTTATTAAGGTACCTGTAAGATTTAAGTACAAAGTATCCTTTTCATGACCTGTAGATGTTTCTGTGCAGTACACATATTTTTCATATTTCACAGAATTTTTCATATGTTTCCAGATGGATCCCAAATCTCTATTTAAACATCCCTTTATTGAGATTCAAAGAATCATTGAGAAAATAGAGCAATTGTCAGCATCTCAAATATGTATCAGTATGTCCTCTCATCCTAATAAAGGACAGCTGTTTAAACCAGTGAAATCGGGTGGTAAGAAGGTTACCACTACTGATCATGTCTTACTGCTGTGGCAAAAGAAAGCATCATGGTAAGATGACTAACCAGGATGTTGTATGTGAGCCTCATGAAACACAAATCACCACAGACAGGACTGGGGGTGATTTAGCCCTGACTCACTTGCCTTGGCAGGGGGATCATTTAGATGACCTGCCCAAACCCTGTGTTTTCTATTATTTTATAGCAGCAGAGATGGGCACTGTGCTCTGCTGGAGAGGAAGGTACATAACTCGCACTAAATGCCATTTAAGATTTCCTTCATAATCTGATTTCAGGACCTCACAAGCCTATCTTTAAAAGAAAAAGAAATCACCTATCTTCAGGCAATTTTAAAGGACATCAGATGTCTGCACTAATTTTAATAATCTGATCCTTCTTCTCTCACTGTAAGGAAATGCAACTTGGAGAAGAGACCACACCAGAGGAGATTACTTAGTGTAATGTGCAAATGTGTGACTACATGGAACTCCTCCATTCCCAAGGGCTAGTGATGTTAGTTTGTATAATATGGTCAAATAGATACAGCTCCTTCTCTCATCTGCTCTGCATTTCTCCTCACCTCAACATCATCACCATAAGAAGTGTTTACTTCCCAATCTGTGCATCCTACATGTTTTCAGAAGAAACATTTTTCCTTTACAGTTTTCACCTTATGTTGACTTTCTGGTGATCAAAAGTATACTCATAGCAATCAGACTGTAAAACGTGCTTTTTGATCCAAACCAGATTATAGAATTCAGGTGCTTGGTCCACACTGTTTTTTAAAAACTAGCCACTGAAATTATGGAAATGATAGGTGCAGATTTAAAGCTATGAATAGAAGTCTGAGCACACAGATCAAGTATCTTTAGAAGAAGAGTAACATTACCTTTCTATTTTTGACAGAATGTAATCCTGTCATCTGAAAAACAAAATCTAAAACCATCTCAAGAAGTTGAATGTTAGAAAAAAAGCAGCAAAAAAGGAACCACCTGGAAATTCTAGAGAGCATACATACACATAAATGTATGAATATATGCACAATTAATTATTATAAGAACTGTGTTCAAGTAGAAAGTGACCCATTATCCCACCCCCAAAATGCACAGTCACGATTGGAAGAGACTGTGGTGCAGAGAAGGTATGTAGCCTCCCTTAACGACCTTAACACTTTCCATCTACTTACTCCCGTACCAGACATGTTCATGATGGGAGTGAGTGGGCCAAGAGACATTGGCTACACTGCATTTCTTAGCTTGATAAACCAGTGCTGAGCTGATGAAAAGGGCTGACTGGTAGGTGAGCAGGAATAATCTCTTTTGTAGCTGCATGTCTGCTCTCCAACAGATAACCTCATGTATCTCACCAGCATAAGATCCACTGTTGTGGAGAAGATTGACCTTCAATCAGGCAGCTCCTTGGAATGGAAAACTTTTTATTTCACTTTACTCTGGGTAACACAACAGTAATTCTCACAAACTTCAACCGTGTGGCTAAGGGTGGGATTTCTCCCTCTCTGATTTAGAGGTTATCTAAATACCTAGCAAAAATTGAGAATACTTAGTGTAATACAGTCTCACCCTCATTTTTAACATCAAAATCCTATTTCATCTGTATTATACTACATATAGACTGTTTAAGGTAACAAGATACTATTTTTATATTTTTCTGGGGTTTTTTAGTGAAATGTTTGCTGTCTGCTAGCATCATGTTTATATGTGCTACATGTGTTGGGCAAACTTCATAAATTACTTGGCCATTAATGTGTATTTTCATTGTTATAAGTGAAGAGATAAATGGTTGCTTATGTTAATTGTTTAGAATATAACAGCTTCCAGAAGATCAAAATAAAAAGAATTTAAAAGGCTCTCCTAGTCCGTGTTGAGCACACAGAAAAACCTGAGAGATGGAAACCCCTTGTATCCTACTCTCCTCTCTTATATCCCAGTTATTTCTTTAGTTTTGAGCAAAGTCAAAGTGCCTCAATGCAGATGCTGGCACAAGGTTGATCAGAACGGTGTTGTCTCGATAGGCTTTCTGGGTGGTGACTGGTACACAAGTGTTACACCCCACTCCAAAGCCCCACTTTAATTTCAGGTTTCAAGAGCTTTTTCCCACACAATCTCTTGTAAAGCCATTGGTTCTTTGATACCTTGAGTTCACATCTGGAGAAAAAGTACACACTTTTTTTTCTCTAAGGGATTTCTTTAAATTTGGTGAGAAAATAGGCATTTTGGTTAAAAGGGTTATACAGAAATAAAATGCAACTTCACAAAAGCATTATAACAAATTACTGAGGCTAGCAAGCATTGCTATAGTAGGGAACTTTTGTTACACCTATCAAACCAAAACTCCATGCAACCTAAGTGAAATACTCACAACTTAAATACAGAAAATAGGTGTTTAAGTTACCCAGAAGAGGAAGAAAAGAATAAAGGAAGAGATATTAAGAGAAGAAAGACTAAAGAGTGAAAAGGAGGAAAGAAAAATGCAGTTACTACTTAGAAGGTCACATCTTGACAGCTTCGAGGAGGGCAGGGCGGGATGGGAACCTCATGCCTGTTTACAGACTCTGGCTATGGACCTTTGGTTCACTGACCACTCACTGCCCCCTTAGCCAAAGATAGGGGTGCTGCAGCTGATCAGGAGCTCCAGGAGGCAGACCTTATTGACCCCCATGTCTGCTCCATGCCATGTGGGGCTGACCCCACATGGTCCTGGCTGACCATACGGGCACTGTGCTGGAGGCCTGGTCCCTCCCCTGGCAAACACACACACACACACACACACAAAATGGTCAATTCAACCCATCAGTGACTGAGATATAAATCTGGTCTCTGACAATAAGGAAATGCAGCTTTTCCCACTGATGACTGCAAGAAGATTAACTTTCTCCAGTGTGAGTGTGCACATGTGTGCAAGCAAGATTTTAATGAATAAACTCCTTAAGTATATGTATGATCACAATTAATATTCCTTCTGAGAAGGAGTGGGAGAGATTTCTGCACTATTTTAAAAATCTGTGAAATATAGTCCATCAAGAAAGAGGCTGTATCTCCAGTCCAGAGACAACATCACCAGTATCAGCTTCCACAGGGAAAAAAGTTGCATAAAATAGTTGCCTATTAATGAGTGTTCCTCTATAAATGGTTGGAGCCCATTCTCTGTTTGTTGCAGATTGTGTGGGCAGGTTTATCAAGTTCGGGCCCAGAACAAATGAAGAAGAAATAGCTTAAGAAAAGGGTTTTTTTATTGAATGTTATTGTACTACAGGCTTTTTTCTTTTGTGACTTCTTTTATTGTCTTTGCTTATACAGCAAATCTTTAACCCCCAAGCACTTTGCCAGTGTGCTCACAATTGCCTCTCCAGCAGCAGAAGGGAGGTTTCTCTCTGGGGTGGCTGAAGCTTTGAAGTCAGGGTTAATGAGAGAGGAAGGACAGTGGGTCACTTCAGATGTGCCATCATCTACACGGTCGCTGTGTGCAGAGTGGTGCATCAGGTACCAACCAGTTACCAATGCACATCAGCAGAAGAAAATAATACAATCAGGACAAAGAAACAAAATTAATACATTTCTATCTTCTGTGTATAGTCTTTATATATTAGCAATGCACCTTCACTAATGAAAGCATATACAATAAAATCTGAACAAAATGTAAACAATTCTACATGTATATAAAAAGGGGTGTTTTTGTTTTTTGTTTGTTGGTTTGGTTTTTGGTAATTCATGTCTAGATAGAATATTACTATATGTTCATGGCAGGAAAATTTTATGCAATTACTTTTTATTTAAAGATGCTTTAAATGTATGGTTCACAAAAGAGAAAAGGCTTGAAAATATAGGAAGACTTCCCATGCTGGCAAATCTGAGGCACAGTTGTAAACCAAAAATTCATTGTTCATGACTGATATGAATGAAAACACTATTATAAGTGAATTACCCTCTAGTTTTATATAAGCCAAGGAATTGTCTCTTTTAGTATTTACTGCATAATATGTTTTTATGCCATAAAAGTACCCTGATGATTTTCTACACCTGATGTTTCTGATTGTAAACCAACTATTCTATTGCTCTGTGTGCTGTACATAAGTTGAACCTTGCTGTAGGTGTGAAAAACCTTCCCACAAAGAAATACTGACTGAAGATGTGAGTGAAATCTCAGTCTTACTGAAATCAAAAGCATTAGATGCTTGAGTTCCCCGTTGGGAACAGGGATTTATTTGATCCTTTACAGATCCTGTTTTACCAGAGTTACTGGCTATGGATGGATCAGGAAGGAGATGCTTGATATTGCCCCTGTAACACCCATATCCCCCACAGGGACTGCAAACATGTGGGGACTGCTGTTGTCTTTTCATCCCAAGATCTGGGGAGGTTGATCAGAGAGCAGTGCTGGAGAAAATAATGCAGGTGTTAAGCCTTGCTTTGACATTTCTTTTTGTGGCAGATGCAGGAAGATGGAGCCCTGGGCAGGGTTTTCAGAGACTCTGGGTTACTTGGTCTGCTCTAGCCCTTGGGTCAAGTAGTGCCTGGTTGGATCCATACTGAGCTGGGTGCCAGTCTATCACCCTTTCTTAGTTTAATTTACGTCTTGCACAGGAATGCTTTAGATGCAATTATTTTGGAATAGAACTGAGCATTTGAGAAATGCTGGCTTTGTGAGAGGCTTCTAGTTTTGCAATTAAAGTCAGTCTAATTTTAAAATCATTGGAATGATTATTTTTCTTAAGATTTTCTTAAGATATTCATATATAAATGAACGCCAAGACCCTTATACAGTTGACTATCCCTCACCTCATCAAGACCTTTCTTAAAGTCTCTGATAGGTATGAACTAGTAGAACAACAACGTTAAAGGTCACATAAATATCTATTAAAATCAAGAAAAAAACCTGTGGTTATAAAGCATTGGGCTGCATGGACTTGGCAATCTCTTGTTTGGGTCATGTCCCTGCCACAGACTCACCATGTGGTCCTGAGAAAATGGTTGCAAACAAAGTTCCCGACTCACTGAATCCACCTCAAACTTACACTGATAGATTTAGGCTCCTACACTCAAAATTTAGACTTTTACTCCATACATGTTTTCACTGGTAAAAATTCCCAACCTGTCAACCATTTTATTGTATACATGTACTGTACCTGTCCCTAAGTCCTGACCAAAATTGCCACAATGGTCAGTAGGGAAAAGCTGTACCTTCGTCCCTGCAAGCAGTATATTCCTAAGTGAGTGATCTGTCTTTCTGCTCTCTGACAGGAATACTGTACCAAAAATTTTCTGTACCAAAAATTTTCTGTATCAAAGTGTTGTACTTTGCAGTAGTGCTCAGCCATGAGCACTAATTAATTTCTTCCCTCCGATTGTTGAATTCTTTGAAATATTTAAAACATTTTAAAGAATTAGAAAGAAAAATGTTCAACAATTTCTTCTGAGAAAGCCCTTAGGGAACCTTCTAGAGTCTTGTGATGTAGAGATCACATACATCCATATATTCAAAAATTCACATATAATGCAAAATACCTACTTAGACTCTACACTTGTAGGGACTATCATCTGACTGGGGTTCAAGTGATGCAATTTCAAGTGTTGGTGGGCAGGGAGGGGCTCAGCTCCTACACCTAGTGCTCCAGCAATTCATTTCCTGAAAGGTGGCTACCAGGCTGAGGCACAGCTGGTGTGCAGAAGGGCCTGGATACATTGCACACACTTTTAAATGTCCATGTAGTTGAGAGAGCTGAACCCTTCCCCCTGAATGAAGCCCATCTCCCTACAAAAGTGTTTTTAAAAAATGATAGCTTAGCATGTCAAATGCATGCAATACATACAGTATTATCTGCAGGCTTTGCTAGCAACCTTTTAATGTTCATTTTCTCCTTTTCTGCTGTACAATTTTCTCTCTCTGGTCAAGAAGACAACACTGAAAAACACTGTGCATACCAGTGGTGACACAGTTACTAGGTTAAAATCTTTGTGTCACCTGATGAACACACTTCTGTTGGTACCAGGACAAAATGGACATGGGTAAGGTACTTCTGCGCTGTGTGTGAATGTCAGAATCCCTCAGAAAGACAAAGCCTGAAAGGCCTTTCCCAGATCGGTTCACTAACATTCAAAAATACCAACTCTTCAGCAGAATTTAGTTTTGGCAGAGGTTTTTGTCAATCGGTTAGGAGAGGGCTGTTTCTGAAGAAGTGTTTCACATTAGATGAAGCATCACTAATGAGCAATATATCCAAATAACATTAGGCAATTCTACCTGCATGGAACACCATCATATTCAAACATGTCCCAAGAATGTTTTCAATCAGGTGAGGTGCAAAGCCTTTCAATGGCACCTCCCAAATTAGTTGCATTTGCTGTTCTGCTCAGTAAATTAAAAAGGTGCTCAGGAGAGGCTGGAGAATTGCATTGGGTTCCTTGGGCTGGCAAGTGTAGCTCACAGATCTATGCTGTGTTGGGATCAAGTATCTATTTAATGGAACCTTTTGCACCTAAACACTGTCTGCAAAGATATAGGAAAAAAACTTCTTTTTTTCATATTCTTTGGACAAATTACAAGATTAATGGACTTCTGCTAGCAGTTATCTATCTTAGAAATAGAAAGTCTTCTTCATCTGAGGGACAATCGATGGGCCCAGAGGGTTCTGAGTGTCTGTCTTAGGAGGTATTTTAAGGACATTAGACAAACAAACTCAGAACTGATAGAGATGTACTTAACTGTTGTCTTTGATAATATTGTGATAATAAATAATTGCTTGTTAACAATTTCCCCCCATTTTCAGTGGGGCAACTGTCCTCCAAGCTTCAAACACTTGACCTTTGGAGGAGGCCAAGTAAGCATTCATAATATTGCGCATCAAAATAGACTTTCATCCCTATGGGTATTTTCCCATAATGTTGCCAGTAGTTCTGATTTGAAATGCAGAATAGTGGTGTGTGTCCATACAGTTTAAAAGCAACAGCCAAAGATGATTGCTCCATTTCCAAATCGAAAGCCACTGTGCTTAACACAGAATTTTGTTTATTTCTCTGCTGTCTTCAGATACTGGTCTGAGTTTCTTCTCTGCTGTAAGATATTAGTGACTCACAAATGGCTTTTGAGTGTGAATGGATTTTGTACTGACAAAAAAAACCAAAACCCTCTACACTTTTTCTCATATGGATTTAAAGGAGACAGGTAAGATGTGGTTTGTGTTCAGACTGTGTGACTGACACATGTAGAATGGGCATGAAGCCTTTTGCATGTAACAGCAACAGGCCTAGCTATTCAAAGGTATTTTAGTACATGAATTTCTAAAATTCATTTAAGGATGGGCTCATGCTTAGAACATTGTCCCTCTGACTTCGCTAGATCAAATATCTGAACTCTTGTTTGTTCTGCTAAGTATCTCACAGTTTCACAATGCCATGTGGCACAGCATGGAAAAGGTTATGCCAGAATAATAATCTCCAAACCAAGACTCTGGTCCTTGATAGTGTTGGAGCAAGACAGCAAATACTTCTACAAGTCTAAAATTAACCCCTCAAATAATCTGCCATAGCCAGATGGATTCATAATACATTGATACCTCTACTGTGACTACAGCCTTTGCCCACTGCCTCCAAACAGCCGCTTTATTTCCTCTAAAAGTCCAAACTCTTTCCTATCATGAAAACCCTGAAAAATTCCCACTGCTACATGCTGGAAAACCTCCATCTTTTTGCCATTTTCAGGTTAATTTAACATTAAATGAATGGCACATTCCATTTATGATGGAAAGTCCTGATTTGTCCTGTGCTGGCAAGAACCACAGCAGCAGAAGTCTTGGTTGACTTCATCTGCTTCCTTTGGGTTTGGAATCCATCTCCATTATTTGTGTGTTAGTTGTGAGGGATCCAGAATAGACATGGACTAAGCAATTTTCCTGAACTTTTCTGTTTTCTCAAAACCAGGTTGTGTTGGATGCAGAACCTTGGAAAATATATCTGAAATCAACAGACTTCTGCTATTTTTGTTGCACTTCAAAAGACATGGCTCATTGGATTCCTTGGGAAACATATCTGAGTAAATAGTAAGACCAAGTTTCAGTGTGGTCAGATTAGAAGCAGCTGCAATATTAAACGTTATTTTCCAAGTTGAAAACTACAGTAAGCGAAATACAATGTTACAGATCATACTAAGAAGAAACTGGGATTTCAGAGAAACCACGGTCGTAGAATATAGGTGTTCTAGTTGCATTTTTGCACAGATTCATAACAATCACATTTTGGGCATCTCTTCTTACAGCATAATTTTCCCTTTCTTCATCTCTATCTCTCAGAAAACTGACATTGTCATCCAAATTCTTTGTTACAAGTGACAGTCAAAAAGTGGTTTGCAAGTGTCAGGATTTCCAGAGATCATACACATGAGTAGGGTCACCTCACTTCTAAGTTTCCTTCAATTACAGCACCACAAAACAAGAAAGAAACTCCACTGCAAATACCTTTTCTAGCTCTAAAATGTGTGCTGTGGGGCATGTTATGAGGTTATTTTCTTTTTCAGGCTTGTCAGGGTCCTATAAAAGGAGCATCAAACCACTTTAATGCACAGCCCATGCAAAAGTCACAAGCAATCTCTGTAAAGCTGAGAAATCCTCACTGAGCCATAGAGAGATTTGGAAGGTTTAATTTTTCTGACAATCTCACTGTAACTGAACCTATACAAGTTAACACATTTGTATTTATCTACTGTTTAAAAAACATGGAATCTAAATGGAGCATTTTTCCTATTCAAAAAGACAGGCTTGAAAGCTTTCAAATCCCACTGGTGTCACTGTTGTCCAGAAACAATTTGGCTGCATGACAATGGTGTTGACAAAACTTGTGTTGGTCTGTTTCTATTTTGGTTGAGTTAGAAATATCTCTAAAGAATCCAGAACACATGTCTATCTATCCAGACTTCTTTAGCTAAGTTATTCATCCTGCCCATCAATTTAACTGCTCGATTCATGTTTTTTCTACTGATAGCCAGTAGGAAAAGAAAATTATGACATTTTCTGTACTGCTCCCAAACATGAGTATTATATTGTCCTTCACTACTCATGACTATCTTTTAGGTTTTGTCTAAGGTGATTGAGACAATCATAGTCTTTATTATGATCATTAGTTATTTAAGTATTTTCAACACCAAAAGATCCTAGGCAAAGCATAGGAGTGCCTGCATACAGCAAGGCAAAGTCAACAGAAGAGTCTGCTCCGTGAAGAGCTCAGGAGTCTGCCCTCAGACAATGTTTTCACATCACATGCTGAAATTACTCAGTGCAGGTGAGCAAAGGACTGATGCCTGGGCACACTGCACTTCATACTTTGAGGAAGGGACACTGAGAGATCAGTCTGTAGAGTGCAGAATCAATGCAAATTAAAAAAAAAAATGCTTTCTGACAAATACGGATATATTTACATGTAAATGTGTGTACGTTGTAACACTTGAACAAATTTCATTGAGGCCCTATGCAAGCTGTTCTCTACATGCACCTCAATGGTAATGGGTGTCAGGGACCTGCCATTTTTGGAGCAGGCAAAGTAACCAGGAGTTGGGTTAGTCTGCCATGCAGCCAACTACCCTCAGAATGATACAGTGGCCTGGGTTGACTAAACTGCTATTTTGCTGTAATTAAGCTTTCTTTTTTGACTGGCAATAACTATCTTATGAGGGGTTTTTCTGTTTGTTTTGTTTGGGACTGTTCTCATCCGTCCTGCACCTGGGGTTCAGGGAGTTCTTAGACACTGCAGCAGTAGGAGAGTCTTGCCCACAGCTGCTTCCACTCCAGCTTGCAGCTTGGTGTTTTTCCACCTGACATGATTTATTTTACAGAAGTGCCAGCAGAGGTTAACATTTTGTTAACAAATTTCACTACTTCATTAAGGAGTATTTTTGTTATTTTTGAAATCTCTCACTTCCTAATTAATTCCTCTGTCATCTTTTTTTCACAGTGCCTCAGCCAGGGGAGTATAGTCTTTAATGAATTAAACAACATCATATTTTTTTAATAGGGCTCCAGATATATTGGATATTTAATTCTGGTGTATATTAATCTAGTCCACCCTCCTCTTAGGCAAGATTAATAACTGCATTTGTTACCAAGCAGACCAATGGAAATTTATAAAAGTACCTGAAGTGTTTCCTCTCCTCCCTCTACCTGCTCTTTAGCCTTTTCTACATGCCCAGTTTGAATAATTTTTTCTAACAATAAATAACTAACTAAATAAATTGCAAACTTAAATTTTTTTTCTTGTATCTATCTCAGCCATTTGATAGATTTGGTTGAAGCCAGAGAGGTGAGAGGATGGTAAGGTGCAATGTGGAAAAGGAGGGGGGAAAGGAAGACCCTAGCATTGGCTTTGATTCCAGAAAAAATATATAATGGATCCACTTCTTGTGCTTAATTTCCTTCATAATGAATGATGAACTGGTGAACAACTTTCTTCAGTTATGGTCGGGACAGAAAAACCACAATTCAGACCCAGGGCAAATGGCAGCAAGGGAAGGGTTGATACCACCCGTGAAAGAGAAGATGTACTTGTAAAAGATGAGTATGGAGAAAAATTTATGGTAAATTGAAACCTCTACTTTTGTTGAGGCACTTTGATGGTTAATACTCTAATCCTCAAGCTCAGTTTTTGAAGATATTTCATACTCTAATAATATGGGTTGTAAAGAGACAACACAGACTCTCAGCATGGACAAACCATGTAACAAAGAGGAAGGGAGCACCTGTTACATGGTCATCTGGAAGTTATGGTAATAAATCTAGAAGTAAGGACTTAGGAATAAGTTTTTCTCCCTGAAAATAAAATGTGGTCTTTCTCAAAGCCTCTTTTGTAATTTCTTGTCCAGTTGAAGACTCTAACAAACCACTCATTCTCCATTTCCCACTATTAAAAAGTCTGAACTGTTGATTTCTAACATAAATGTTCTACAGTTCATTGTAAACAACCTGTCTCCAGAATTTCACTATGATCTGAAAACTTCAGCAATTGTTCGAGTTACAAATCTTTTGGTTATGCCTTCAGATCTATGGATCCAAACACTGTGACTGTAATTTTGCAAAAGAGGCTTCAGAGATGAAAAACTATTGGTTTCTGTAACAGTGAAGCACAGGAATTTTACATTGCTGCAATTTATGATTAAAGTGGTCAGGATCTATCAGGACTGAAAGGCCGAGACTCGATATGAATGACCATCTTAATTATCCACTTTCTTAATTGGTTTACTTCAGTTTACTTCTCTCTCTGTTTTCAAGAGTTTCAGTATTACAATCCAGACAGATCCAAAACCCACTCTGAGTTATTTGAAAAATATGTCCCTGTGTAAGCCATATTATAAATTCACCAAAGATTTGGAACAGACTGATAGGACCAAAATTAGTTCAGCTTCCAAGCACTGAAATCAAGGATTTTGGTAGACAGGTTCTAGAAATTATTATTCCCAGGTAGCCTACCCCTCCTTCTGCCAGATATTGGCATCCCAACAGCTCATAAAGCAATATATCCTTTTCCTGATCACCATTAAATCAAACCGCTATCAATTTTAGGTCTCAGGAAAAGCTGTAAGAACTGTCTCTGATTTAGAGACACTACACTTAAGGACCGAAAATGATTGTCAATGCTTTAAGTGATAAGTTAAGATTAAGTGTATTCTATGAATTTTCTGTTGAAAGAAGTTCAAGAAAACTGAAGCTTTGTATAACTGTTGTTTTCTTTCAGTCATTTAGCCAGCTGTACCAATAACATAAACCAAAATAAGTAGTTTTAGAAACAAAAATCACTATACATTGTTTAGTATACATTAAGAGAAAATCACATTCTATGAACGTATTTTCAATCATTTTACCAAACTGGAAAACTATTAATACTATGTCAAAAGGCTAATACAATAATTATTTTGGTTATATGTTTCAAATCTCTGTAATTTGGGAAAAAAACACTCATCATTTCAAGAAAATAAACAGTGGCAACCATTTTTATTCAGAAATCTTTCAAAGGAAGCCAATAAACAGTATTTTATCCTGGGTAACAAAACATACAATATTCATCACAAAAATGTTCTTACCATGAATCTCAACTAAAAATGAAAATTCTTCCATGATTGCCTTTTGTAAACAAAGGGAAAATATTTGCATAGATCTTAGAAAGGAAGAAACAGGAAGGCTTTTTTCCAGTAGTTATTGGTGACTTTGGATTACTGCAATTAGGATTCACAGACTTGGATTTTACCTTAAAAGAGCTACAGTTTTCACAGGTCAAATTCTCAACAGAGTCTAGATTGGGTACATCTGCTCTGAAGGGTATCTCTAGGAAGATGTAATATAACATACAGTGAAATATAATACAATATTATATGTCAATGTACTATATATTATACAGTAATATTATGTATTGTAATAGCTTAATATGTAATATAGTACAATATTATATAATTTGGGACAAATATTTGCAAATCCAGTGGAAACAACCCTCATCAAATTCCAGCAATAATTTTGCTTTGGAGAAAGATACCCAATAGAGGGAGTTAGAGAGAGAACTGCAGAGTAATTCACCAGTCATGCTACCAAGGGAGAGAAACCGCAGTTGTAAATACAGTGCGAATCAGGACTTCCTCCAGAATCATGGAGTTGTTGGGGTTGGAACGGACCTTAAGGATCATCTAGTTCCAACCTCCATGTCATGTGAAGGGACACCTTTCACTATACCAGATTGCTCAGGACCCCAACTAACCTGGCTTTGAACCCTTCCAGTGATGGGATATCCATAGCTTCTTTGGACAACCTGTTGCAGGGTCTCACCACCATCACAGTAAAGGATTTCTCCCAACTATCTAATGTAAACTTATGCTCTTTCAGTTTAAAGCCTTTTACCCTTGTTTTATCACTATATGCTCCTGCCACCTTTTGGGGCCTGCCCCAGCTCGTGTTACAGGTGTGGCTGCAGTGCCACATTTGTGTCATTCAGCGGCAGAGAGGACAAGGTGAGGTCTTCCCCTGGTGCTCTGACCCACGTGGGCTCCCAGGATTGCTCAACAGCCTGACATTATTGCTTTGCTGTTTGTATGTTACACTTGAGAGGCGGCGGGCGTTGGCCGAGGGGCGTAGGCCGCCGCCTGTGGAGCCGGCTCCTCCTCTGAGGACGCCGGTTCGAATCCTGAGGAACTCGCTGTCAACCGTCCGAGCTGCTCGGCCGTGGCAAAATGAACCTCAGGAGTAAAGGGAGTGGGGCCAGTTCTGCGCACACTGGGCCTCACTTAAAAAATCCATTGCGCAGGCTTATCCCAAGATCTTCGTTCGCGAAGTCCAGCCAACAACAACAATCACTATATGCATTTGTATAAGGTCCCTCTCTGGCAGTCTTGTGGGCCCCATTTAGATATTGGAAGGCTACAATAAGATCTCCCTGCAGACTTCTCCAGGCTTAAAACCTCAACTCTCTCAACCTGTCTTAATAAGAGAGGTGCTCCAGCCCTCTGCTCACTTTCATGGCACCCACCAGGCTTGCTCCAAAAAATCCATGTCCTTCTAGATTGGTGGCCCCAGCTGAATGCCGGGCAAAATGAGGCAGAGCCACTGCTGCCCAAACCTCCCTGCAGTTCGCTCAACAAGCTGGCAACATTTGCAGCACCTCCCTGCTCAAATCCTTGCTTTGCTGCATGTGGGGCAGGCATATCCATGAGCAATTGCTACGCTGTTCCTGAGAAGGAGGAAATAAGCACTAGCACTTCACTTGGTTCCTGAACCCTGGAGGGGTTTGCTGCCTTATATAAGACTTCTGGTTGTCATCAGGGAAAAGCACTACAAATGTGATTTGGGATGAAAAAAATCAGTATTGCAGTTTTTGTGGGGAAAACACACATTAAAATTATTTTATTTCTCAGGCATGGCCTCAAAGTGGTGAGTCAGCAGAACAGGAAGCAGTCATGTTGGAAAACAATCTGGGATAAATTGCTCACAGAAAAGAAATCCACTTCAAACACATGAAAAGGAATGTTGCATCCAACCCATTTTCCCTTTGCCTGTACCCACCTGGGCATTGGGAGAGGAACTCCCTTGCTTGGACTCCTGATTTCCAATGACCTGAGCAAAGATACAGTATTTGCATATTCCATGTGCTTGAGAGGAGATGGTTAGATTAGGATCCAATCTCTACAGCTGTACTGCAATGCACTGAGTTCAGTCAGAGGGGTAAAAAAGGGGCTTGCATAGCTTCACTCTACTTGAGATGAAAGTCATGTCTCACGTGAACTCAAAGCTTCATTAAAACAAAGAAGAGCAAGCAGATTCCTGACTCATTCAAAGGTCTGTAGGAGTGAGGAACCCAGCTAGCTGGAGAATGGCTGAACTGATGTACACCACCTAAGGTAGTACAGCATAGAGGATGGGCAGGATCTGACTCAGAGCTGGGTGTGAAGCTGGAAGCACATTCCATCAGCGGACATGGCAAAGCAGCTAGTGTGCAAGGCAGCACAAGGCACCAAAACTGCCTCCTCATCAGAGAGGTAACTTGGATCTTGTCACTGTGTTTTATGAGCAAGACAGTCCATCTTTGAATGACAGCAGTTGTTCTCATCCCTGCTGACCCATACACTATGTATATCGTGCCAGCTAGTCCATGGAAAAGGGGGGGGACTACAAAATTTGGTGGAACAGATAGGAAGGGGCAGGAAAAGCAAAGTCATATTTGCTGAGACTCAGAGCTCTTACTCCTGTGGTAGAGCCACACAGTGCCACATAGGCATATGGAAGCAGCAGCAGTGGCAGACTCCAGCCCTTGGCTCCAGCTCCCACACAGCCCTCAGCAGTTTGGCAGCTGCTGCTGAGACAAGTAGGGAAGAAGAGCTAGAAACCCTATCCCTCAGCCCTGATATCTTCTGTTTCAGATATGGGGTTGACAAAGGAGGAGGAAAACATTGGATCTTTTACCCAGTGGGCTGCAAAGCTATTCAGAGCAAAGAAGTCGCTGCTGGGGAGTTAAGTGATGTCCAGAAGCCCCTTCTGCCACTTCAGCAAAGGTGAATTGAAAGTTTTAAGGCATAAATAACAAAAAGAACAGGCTATCTGGATTCACTAAACAATGCTTAATCTCACCCTGCTGTTGCAGTTTTCTGCAGTTTTATTTGAGAAAAACATACCATCTTCATCTGACAGCAGGTAACAGATATCTGTGAGATTCCCACAGGACCCCAGAGGCTTTTCTACAAATCTCCAGGGAGCTCTTCAATACACCTCGAACAAATCTTCAATACACCTCGAACAAATATCTCCTCATAAACCTGGCAAGTGACACAGAGGGCACTTGGAGCAGCAGTGAGAGCAGGAAATCAGATGGACAAGCAACCCAACTGTCAGCGCAGGTTTCTGTTGCAGACATGGCAAGAACTGCTACATGTGGATGCTGCTGCAGAGTATACCTTGTCTTCAGCAGAACAGCTTTAAGTCTGCTTTTGCAATTGTATGATTTTCTCTTTATCAAAGAGAAACAGAACTTTTGTGTCTGCAAAAGAATTTTCTGAGGCTATTTAACATTACTTCAAGAGCTCAATTATTCTTAACAAAATCTTGACAATTTTACCCCTGCCTTTAAGACGAATGAACAAGTAATCCCTCAATAAAGATAGAAAAAAATCAGATAACTAGTCCAAGAGAAACAAACACTTTCTGAGGTTTCATTTGGCCAAACACTGAGGCAGGTTAAGAGTGATGCAAAGGCAGGAATCTCACATAGCAGAATTATCCCCTCTCCTTGCAACACCCTTGTCTTCAAAAATCCACTAGATTAAGCACCAAATACTCCCGTTCATTAGTGTTAGAAAGAAACAATGATAATGACTGTTCTCTAACTAGTTTGCTGAAACTCTTGCTATGTTTTTTCATTCCCAGAGTGGTAACAGTAACTCAAACACCAGACACACGAGCAGTGTGGTCCCTGCTACAGCTGCCTCTGCAGCAGTATCTCCTGCTCTTTCCTTCTGATCTGTGATCTGCTTGAAGATAATATAGCCATGTTCACCCCCAGCTGTAGACAGGACCATAGGCTTCCCTAAAGAAGAGGGGTGCCAGAGCAGGGGTGGGATGAATCACCAAGTGGAGATATATCCTATGGAAAGGGAAAAAATTTCCTTTGCCCATTTTATTCTTTTTATTTTATAGCTTACACCAGAGCATAATACATCTTCTGGTGCCTATGTAAGAAGCACACCCCACTGGGACAAACAGGCTTAATAACTATTCCATAACCAAGAGGATAAATGAAAACAGAAGGGCATTTTAAGGGCAAGTTATATTTTTCCCTGAAGCTTTGCAAATTTGATATGCCTTACAAAAGTTACCAAGAATTAGGGAAGTTTACTGTCTTTGGATCATTTACAGATAAAGTCAATGACAAGGTGTAGGAAAAATGTTTCAGTTTGCTGACTCCACAATCAGCCACGTGGACAGAGCCTTAGGACTGAAACACTGCAATTGCTGAACTGCATTGATTTTGGATCTAATGCCCCCTTAGGTAAAAATCAGCTTTCCATTTTTCCATTGCCTTCAAAGAACATCTTAACAAGGGAGAATGTGGCAGTTGCAATTAATGGGGTGAAGAGAAAAAGCTGTTGATTTTGTCTCCAAGAAATTTTCCTAAATGGCTCAGTTACTGAATCAGTGAGGAGTATTATTTCAGTCAGCAGTACAAAGGCCTGGTATGTTTGCCAGCTTTGATCAAGATTGATGGCTCTGGCAACAAACAGCACAAGGGGACACCTCCCAGCTTCCACAGCTGTTAAAACCCGTGATGGCTCGGTGCAGCAAGGCTGAAAGAAAAATGACAGTTATAACCTTTAATCTAAATAACACATTTTATTTACCACAAAAAAAAAAAAAAAAAAAAAAAGTAGTTGATGAAAAAGGCTTCAAAAGTCTGAATTATTCCTCTGAATATCCATCCCATTTGGTTCTTCGTGCAATATACCTGAAGCTACAAACTTGAAAACTGTTCTGTGCACTGAAAGAAGGTACTTATTTAATAGTCCGGGTCAGATAAACAGTGTAGTGGTCCCTAAACACTTTCTTTTTTTTTCTGTTTAAAGTTTAGCTAAGTGCTTTCTCAGGCACTTCAATCAAGTGAGATTCTAATTATTATTTTTCAAAATACAGTGGTTGTACTATAAAACGTGTTAATTTTCCCTGCCTAGAGGCAAATGAAAGAAGCTGCTGTTGCATGTCCTGAGGTCTTTTAAGGAGGGACTAAGTTCTCCCTGATTTCAGCAGTGGCCCTTTGTGGCCTTTAAGCATGGGCTACAGTCCACATGGTTCAGATCAAATGCTCCCAGAATTAACAGAGGAGAGAAAAAAATATTTAATAAACAAGCCTCTGGAAGATTTACAGGGACTCTGCTAAAAATACAAAGTGATAATACTCCTGTGAATTTTTTTCTTCATCATCCTATTGTCACAAGCTATCTGGTAAAATGAGAGACAATTTTACTTCATCCATCTGATATCTGCAGAGCAGAAATGCTATATAACAACAAGGAACTATAAATCATTCAAGTCTCTTCCAGGACTGCTTACCCTAGCAAATATTTTTCCAATAAAAATAGGTTGAAATTTGATGGGAAAAGCAATATTTATTGATTTCATTTTCTCACAATATTTTGAAAGGCTTTGAAGGAATAATTATTTTTAAGTGTAGAAGAGAAAAAAATCCCAGTTTCTTCTAATTTTTTAGGAGAAACATTTTACTGTTCCCTCCATCTGAGGGCCAATCCATGCATTTTGTAATTTTCCACTAGATCTGCCTTCATCTCATTGGCTCCCTCACTCGGACTGAGAATATCTTAAGGATCATAATTATTTGTTTATAACTCTTTCTTCTTGAGGGCTGCCATTCAACAGGAGACCCACTCTAGGTTGGACTTCTCCAATGCAGTGAGCTCATTCTGGTGTGCACATGGCCAGAGGAAAGTAAGAAGCTGCCTGTGCTGTTCCCTACCTCTCAAGGCTGATAGAGAACACCCTTCCTACATGCTTTTCTCAGATATGAAATTAATTTTTGTGTCCTTATTCACAATGAGCCATGCCTGATCCATCAGGAGTCCCATTTGAGAGGACAACAGATTGGGACCAAGGTGTGACTGCTTCCAGTTTGCCATCATTGCATCTGCCCTGTTTGTCTTCTTATGCTTCTGGCCCCTTCTCTGCTTCTTCTACCCCTTCTGTACACACACTGATACACACAGAGTAAAATAACCCAAAATATAAAATATCTTTATATTCAATGTCAGGATTCCTGAAGGAATCTACTCAATCATCTCTCTGAGCTCCTGATTAAGTCTGCATGAAGTTAAGCTCTCTCATTATTACATGCTAAATGAAGCATTTAATGATCCCATCATTTGTCCTGAAAGTAATTTTTCACATGATGCAGCTTCAGCGAAGTATAAATTATCTTATAGTAAAATAGTATTAAAAAGACACAAAAACCCGAAACCAAAACCACAAAACCAGAAAAACAAAACAAAACAAACAACAGAAACAAAAAACAAACAAACAAAAAAGTTTCTAAACAAAACATAGAAAGATATAGAGGGATTCAAAAAGTGACAGTGGCATGTGTTACTTTTTAGCTGGGCATGCAGACATAGGATGCTGTGTTTGGTATCATATGGATTTTCTTCAGCTAAAAATCACAACATCCTGAAATAGCATTTTAATGGCTGGCACTTGAAAACAGCAGTCATCAAAGTCGACAATAACTTGCAGACAATGATGGATTTAAAACCTCATTGCTAAAGCAATTTCACAGAAAGATCTGGATTTTTTTTCCCATAAAACCTCCTGTTTGCTTAAAGCCCAAAATCAAGGTCTAGAAAAAGAAAGCAATTCTATTATTCATTGCACAAGTCATACCTAGCACTAAGTTAGATCCCCTGGTATACTCTGGTCAGATGTTGCCCCTTCAGAAAGGTATGGATTTTCTGTAGATTCTATATTGTTCCTGCCAGTACCAGTCAGACATCTCAGCTGTGTTCATCTGATCAATGACTTTTTAGTGATACACTTTTTCTTTTCTGTCTGCAATTTCGTTTTTGTGACACTGATTGACCTCAGCTTTCCACTGCACCACTTGACACAAAGCATCTCCACTTTATTCCTATACTCTGCCCACAGTGCAGAGGTGGGCTTATAGTAGTGTCTAGTTAGAAAAACACTTCCCTAAGTTGCTCAGCTGTGACATCTGCAGTCATAAAAGATGACTAGGCAGTGGCAAAAGGATTGTATACAAAGACTGAACTTAGTCAACAAGGCTCCCAAATGTTTCTGGGAACCTGCCTTCCTCCAGAAAAATCTGTGTGGTGACAGTTCTCCATCAAAGCACATACCTTTAGTCTGTGAACATCACACAGTTGTTCTTCAGTAAGTATCCCAAGTTGTGTTTTTCCTCTGCTCTGTTCTGTCCTCTTCCTATTGGAACAAGCCAAACACCTAAGCTTTCCATCTTTCCCCTCACCTGTCTTAATAGATACTTTTATCTTAACTGCTGTTCTATTACTGTACAAGGTTAATATAAATTACTGGTTTTTACAATTGTTATAATTTCTGTGTCATTCTGCTGTGTAGATGTCATGAGAAGCCACTGTTCTCAGCTCTGCAGAAAGGCAAGTACAAACAGGGAGTTCAGGAAATCAGGGAGGCAGTGCTGGTCACTATGACAGACACTAGACTTGGCACTTAAGGAACGTTCTAAGTTTCTTATGTTTTGAAAATGTAAAAGCAAAGGAAATAATTTTAGGGAGTGACTTGCAGAAGAGCAGCATGGTCAGCAGGAGCATGTTATTAGGAAGTAAGTTTTCCCCAGACACAAGGCACAGAATAAGAGAACACGCAAAGATGGTTATTTGGAAAGCAGCCAACACGAGGACAGTGGGCATTGTGGGAAAGGTATAGGCCATGGCAAATTTCTTGGGCTCAAAGTGAACACTGGCAAATCAGATTTGATATTTTAGAGACCTGGAGAGCAGCAAAGAATGAAGAAGGAGAAGATGCCCGCTCAGTGCAGACCCTTGCTGCAGCTCATTGCATATGTCACTGGTTGTACCAGAGGTAGTCTAGGAGAGAGCTATGCAGGTCTCATTTTACACATACCCTGTTTCAACTCACATAGCTACACTGACTAAAGTCTGCAGTGAGGTTACAGCATGCAGAACGGACATGATAGGCAGTTTCCTAGAAAGCTCTGCTGAAAGGATTAAGGGATTTAATGAAAAAACCCACTGCTGATGTGTTTTGATACAGGTTAGCATGGCTACAAACTGCATTGGTAGCACAACGGTAGGTTGGATGTAGTGATAACATTCTACATTTCTACATGCACTAGTTTTCACACGAGGTGGGTGCTCATTGTTGAGACACTTTACTCTCAGAGAAACCCACAATAACCTATAGAAACACCATATGAAACCTGAGTGAACCCAGTGCTGCGGTGGGAAAGGTGGAGAGCCACGAACTAACACAGTGCCTGAGAGCCAGAAACCCCTGCCAGCTCTCATACCACAGTGATTTATGCAGAAGTTTTCTAGAAGTACTTCTCCCCAATATTTATTCATAAGACAGCCCTGAGGTTTCAAAAGCATTCAAAATTCTTGGAACAGGCACTTCCCCTTTTAGGGAATTTTCACTTAGAGTAGCTAAATATTTACCTATCAGGCTTTTCAATCTAATACCTCAAAGGTAGTTTTATGAGACTTGGGTATAATTGATAGTTCTTAATGTTGTTAATAATTTTAACGTGCAACACTAAGGATATGCTTCAGCTCATGGAATAACAACTTAATTAACTTCATTAACTATAATGCCTACTTCTGTTCTCACCAGTTCATACCAGCAACACATACAAATGAATTTGCACTAGAACATATTCCATTTTTGAGCTGGGAGAGATTCACTTTCAACTCAGATCATCCCTTACCAGCCTTACTTCTCCGCTCACCATCCTGTAAGTAAAGAGAACAACATCGTAAAATATCAAAATCACAAATACTAGACATTCCACTGAAGTTATAACTCTGTCATGAAATTTTCACTTGTTTGATTTGAGGACATTTTTCCTTTAAGAGCTCCTGGACGTGTAAAGCAACTGTAAAGTTTTTCTGAAAGTGTTCCAGAAAACAGCAGACACATCTTTGGTAAGTTCACTCAGAAGCTCATTAGTTTTCTCTGTCATTCTTAATTCCATGACAAGAATAATCTGAGCCTGCCAGGGTTCTCAAAGAGCTTTTACCAGTTGTTTGATTCAAAATTTGGCTGTATTGTCAAAATGTTTCTTCCAGCCCTCACTGATGCATGTTTCGTTACTATAGCATAAGACAGTCTTCAAAAACAGACAGATTTGCAAACAGAACCCAAATCTCTATGCAGCTTTTATCCCAAGGAAAGTCTTGGCTCCAATAGCATAAGCCCTAGATTTCTAATTTTGTTAATCACTTGTTAACAGTTTCGGGTCTGAGCCAAAATAATTTATGTTGACAGAGAACGGCCCCACAATGACAGCAGTAGTGTTTGGAGCAGCAGTGCTGCAGTACTGGTACTGTCTATATATGAAAAAGTGTGACAGAACAGAGCAGTCAGAACCTGTGGATACACAAATGGCTGAGTTTATAGTTAATGCACAAATATAAGTCATGAATTTTATCCCTCAGTTTCTTCATTCCATTTTTTCATTTGTAGCAAACATGAATGTTATTACTCATTAAAAAATGTTGATTATTTTTATTGCAGTAGGTTTAAAATATAATAGTTTTGATACAATGACAGAAGTACTTCTATTTACAATATGAACCTCAGTATCTTCAAAATTGTGCAATATAGTGTTCTACATAAACATATAATTTAATTCTTTAAATGACAATACATTAAAATTTCTTCAGGCATAATAAAATATGAAATAAGTAAGGAATATGTTATTATTATTGTGAGTAGGAAAAGAAAGTGTCAATTCTAAAACATGTTATCATTCTCTAAGCTCCACTTTAAGCACCTAAGTTCAAAGTGGAGAACCTGAAAATCCGTTTTGTCCTGAAGATCTGCCATAACTACATGCTTTATTGTTGGCAGTAAATGGCTTTTAAGAGTTTAAATTTATTCAGGTACTTATTTGCACAGTAACCCATGGGCCAGAATATCAGACTTTCCCCACACTTCATAGCTGTGAATTACATAGAGCAGAAGGACTGCTTAAAGTTAAAGGCTGTGGTCATGATCTTACATCCTCATTGTCCACCTAGTTCTGGGTGGGTTTTTTTCCACATTAAATGGCAAGATTTTTTGTTTAATTTTTGAACAGGACCTCTGCCACCGGTTTCTGAATCACTGACATCTGTAGGGTTTCTGATGCAGATTTTAGGATGGACAAAAGAAAACCAAGAATTCTGGCCTTGAAACACATCAATACCAAAGTAAAAACTCCTGTTGACTTACTCAAGCCTTGGAATCAGTTCTTATTCATTCATCTTCACTAATTCCTGTATATGAGTTGTGGGTTGTGTCTGACTGTTTTGGACAAGTTTGGTTTAATGTTGTGCTGAGGCTGTAGTTAGTACTTCAGAACTTGATAGGTTTTACTATTATTTAGCTTGTTGAGAGTCATTTATTTCAGGTATCATTTACCTTCAATTATGTATTAAATGTAGTTACAGTTTCTTTATTTGGTCTTTCATTTAACAGCTGCTGTTTGGGCAAAACTGAATGAAAAATGCTCCACCTGCTTTTAGAGACACCAGCAAATCAGCATTCTAAAATCTCCTTGAAAAGAAAGATAGAAGTAGCACCATGCAGCAAACCAAACTCCAGTTAAATGACAGGAGTTTCATTACTGAAATTTTGATCCAAGTGACCACAGAAAAGCAGTGTTTCTTTATAGAAGGTCTTTCAGCTGCTGGGCTTATCTCATCCACAATTACACCCCAGGACCCCAGGGCCTCATTCCTCCTGTTGACTAATAAAGTAGATGAGGATAATTTTTAGACAGCCACAACTTTCAGATGTGAAATGTAAATCTTTTACCAGTGTCTGTGAATGACAACAAACAACATTAGAAGAAGGATGAAATGGACATGCAGAATGAGTTATAAAATGGCCATGTTTTGCAGAAATTATGACTCTAGCTCCTAGGAAACTGAGAAAGGTTGCATTTCTATATCTGGGAAGTGACCTTAGAAAATCATTGAAATGCAGGGTGTGAGTCTGTTGCCCAGGGTAGGCATTCTAATAGGGGCTGGTATTAGAGGACTCTGATGCTACTTGCTCTCACTGTGTTTCACATGATCTATCTACACCAAATTTTTACCCACAATTACTTCAGCCAGTCTTTCCCTGTGCACTACCTGCTCCTACTGCATTAGCAGCCCCACCTGACAACCAGGTGCCAACACCTTTGAGTTCTTTGTTTGAAGCAGGTTGAATGGGGACCTGCTCTCACCTGACCAGGTTGCTGCTATCTGTTCTGCAAGGGTGGTCTCTGATGAATGATTCTAGACTTTTGTATACAATGCATATTGATATTGAGTCCATTAATACAGGCAGTCTGTCATAAGTGGGAAAATTGGGATTAGGTGCATCATCACGGCTAGACTTCGTGAACAAAGATTTGGGAGGGTTTTACCCACACTGGCTGCAAGCGCGCTGATGGCTGTGCCCTCAAGCCTGCACAGTGGATTTTTTAGGGGAGGCACAGTGTGAGCAGAACTGGCCCCACCCTTTACTCCTGAGGTTCATCTGCCAGGGCCTAGCAAGCTTGGACAGTGACAGCGAGGTCCTCAGGATGTAGGTTTGGTTAGAGTATCCTTCTCTTAGATGGATGGCCTTACAGGGCTAAGCGAGCTCCATCTGCCCGGGTTTGGAGTTACAGTTGTCCTTCTCCTAGGAAGGCTGCTGGGGGGCTGACGAGCCCATCCTGCCTGAGGACACACTTTGTCTGACTCCTCAGATCAGACCTGACCAGCATGGGAGACCCTACCGGAGGCATAAACCACCGCCAGTACAGCTCACAACCTCGTAAGGGTACACAAGCTTCTCCCCCATGACAAGGGGGTGTCTGTGGAGAAGGATTAGGTGCATAACACCAGGAGCAGTCCACAGCAATAAAAAGCAGAGGACAGCACAGGCTGGTCCCCGGACTTACCATCTGAGTCCATCCCTTTTCCAGGACACTTTATTCCCACCTCGTCTAGCCGTATGGGGCACTAAGGCATCCTGTATGCACTATGTGGCATACAGATAAAAATCATAATAAAGGACTAAAGAACCTGCTCTGTCCAGCTGTGTCTAAGACCTGGGCTGCTCCCTCTGCCCTCACTTAGTTTTTCCTCCTGACTCACCCTAGGTCACTGGTTTACCTGTATTTAATAAAGTAGTGATTTATCTTGACTATGTATTGTGCAGCTCAAGTTTTCTAGAGATCATTATATAACATTTTCTCCCTTAAATTACACTCTGATTCAGCAAAGTACCTAAAGAAACATCTAAAGTTAATTGCTTGAATGGTCCCATTTCTTTCAGCACAAAGTCAAAAGATTTGAAGCATACACTGCAGTACTTTGCAGTTAAGTGCAAATGAATGTCACAAGAGCTGCCTCTCTGTTGGTGGCCATTGAAGCTACTCCTTTTTACATCAAACACTTTGCTGAAACGGAAACAGAGTAAAAATATGCTCATATAATGAGGAAAATAGCATGATATTAAGCATTCAAATGTTATACAAATGGATGTACTTGAAACACTTGTGCACAAAGCATCAAAACCAATTTAGAACTAATTTATGCTTTTGAAATTTTGTCTTACAAGGTACCATACATTTATTTGAGAAATAAGGAATATGAAGCTAACTTGACTTTAATACAAGAAAGGTTCCTGTGAGGGTTATATTCCCACAAATTTGCTGCTTTGGGGTTTGTTTTGTTTGTTTGTTGCTTTATGCCTTTGCCATGCCTGAACTCCTAGGGTTGGTTTCTCTGTCTGGGGCTTCACAGAAGTTTTCAGTCTGAAACCCAACAAGAGTCACACTCCAAGCAGAAACATAAAATAGTCTACAGTCTGTCTGCTCCCAACTTGCTTATCCTTCAGTAAATATACACAAAACAGGGAAATGGATCCAAAAGGGTAAGCATTCCTCTACATAAAGAAAATTAATCAACCTATCTGGTTCAACAGCAGCAATTGAGATTGCAGAGAAGGAAATAAGAATCAGCTGTAAGGCAGTAGCATTCACAAGATCTTGCTCTGGGTCTATTGCTCTTCTTTTGTATGAACTCTCTATGTTACTCCACTAAGTGAAACAGTGAACAGAACCTGGCTGCTACAGTCAAAGCCAAAGACTTTGAGGATTTAGGGTTTGATATTGGTCTCCACTGAATCCATATATTCTGAATCAGCCACTCAGCAGTGATTATCTAAAACACAACCAACACAACTAATTGATTTTATTATGTACTCAAGGGATCAGACTTGTTTCAAAAGCTACCATTCAGCTTACACTCATAAATAATCGTTATCTGAAAAAAATGCAACAGTAACCTATAGAATTATGCAATCCACTATGCACATACAAATTTACCCTCAGATTTCAGACTGACTTGGACTGACCAAGGATAATGGTAATCTGAGTCCTAATATGAGTGCATTAAAACAAGATCTACTGAAGGTCAAGGACCCAAGCCTCTCCACAGAACATCAGACAAGTTTTGAAAAAGGGAAGAGCAAAGAGGAAGAAAAAAGCAAATTAAAAAAAAAAAAAAATTGATAGTGTATTTAAAATAAATGACGTAAGGTTGATTGGTACTTCACTGACTCAATTTTCAAATGCATTATGATAGAGAAAAGTGTCTTTCTGACAGAGTTCACATTTAGCAGTAGTCCTGAGCACACAGGTCTCTCTATGGAATAAAAAGGACATTTGGCTTTCTTTAGAAGAAACTACTACTTCCTTCTCACTTTACTAATGGGTTTCATCTCAAAAGCTTGTTTCAGAGTTCACTGTATCTAACTGGATCTAAATTCATTTGCTGAATTTACTATTCCAAGGCATATTCTGATGGAAGGTTGGATTTCAATACATTGTTCAGTGTTGTGTCCTCCCAATCCTTCCTTGCAAAGTCAGTTGTTTTCCTTGCTGGCTTTTGGTTGGCTGAAACCAGGCTCTGCCACCTTCCTATTCCTTCTGCACTCTGCTGGTGTTCTGGAGAAACAATTCTGGACTTTGACTGCTTCAGTCATTTTGCCTTTATCTCAGTCGTGATTGTCTTCTCTGTATTTTGGGATTTTTTTTTTCTACTTTTGAGAAACTGTGAAAGCTTGTGTCATACTCCTTTCTGACCCACAACAGCACAGTGACACTGAAGCTATACCATATTGCAGAACATCACAGAACAGTTCTGTAGAGAAAACTCAATGACCTCATCTGCAAGGTTGCAGGAAACAGGGACCCTCACCATTTCCTCTGGTCTCCTCCACATTTGTGGGTCATCCAAGCTGGCTGACTGGTTTTAGCTTCTGGCCAGCATTGTGCATTTCTATAAAGGACTAAATGCCCTGGTGTTCTGAAAAGTGTCCCATTTTCAGACACTTAAGACCCTGTTCAGGTTTCTTCCTCACTTCCTCCAGTTAAGGGCATGCAATTGAACCTTGAAGGGACATTGTCAACAGCCTGATTGCTGCTGGTTGCAAGGGCAATGACATCTGCCTGATCCCACCTCTCCTCTACATGCAGAACTGTTTGGAACCTTCAAATTTCACAAGGAAAATACAGGCCATGATAGTGCAGTAAACCTTCAGGCCCACATTTAGGAACATAATGGGAGGTATACATGTACAGCAAAATCGCTATTTGAGTAAAATCAAGGTTGGAGGTGGGTGGCTGAGTCAGAAGGAAGAATGACTTGTCACCATGCATCAAAAAAAAAGTCTGTCTTTTGTCCATGAACTACTGTAGGAAGCAAAATAAAAGTGAATTGTCAAAGTAGTCCCTTTTGTGCTCAGGTTAACTTGCTCTTAGAGACTGTAATAGGAGCAATGAAATTTTAACTCTTCTCCCAGAGCACATTCAGCCTTTTTGTAGTACCTAGATGCTTAATCTTCATTAAACCTAATTATTTGAACTAGCCTAATTTTCACAAAACAAGCATTCTAAACAACAGACATCACACACAAACCCCTTCTACAAATGACTTTTCACTGATAGCCCAGGTGGGCATACAATGCACAGTGAAGAATGACTGCTTATATAAACATAATGTTTTCTGTACCTTCTAGAAGCAACTGTTCAACATAATCTTCATTTCCATTTATATGGATACCTTTGAACACAAAATAATGGTTTGAGATGGATATGTAAAGTATTAGGCTGACTTAACAGATTAGAAAGGAGGAACTAGAAGGGTTATTGTTCCCTCTCCCTGGCAAATGACAGAGACACCACTCAGCTCAATTTTCCTCCTCCTCTCCATATACTGCAGCAGAACACGGGACATCCCACCAAACACAGGAGCAGAGTATTTTCCATTTCTCTGGTCCCTCACTGCATTAATCCTGAATCTCATCACCACAAAACCAATATAAAAGTTCACCCATTTTGTAGAGGGATTTTTACCACCTGTTCCCTTCTCCAGCCCAGGAACATATTGGAAATACTGTCCCCGCAAGGTGGTGACTCTGTTTGGCTCATGGCGGAGCTACTCTTGTCATTCTACATCATAGACCCTGCTGATACTCTCAGTCAGCCTTGCTCCAGCGCTGGCATGAAAATGCTTCTGTAGCCAGAACCAAATTGCAGCACATGCTGAAAGGCAAGTCCTCATTGCCTCCTTGGAGTATTCTTTCAAAACTAAGATCAGATGCATCAGATTGGATTAATTTCCTCCTTTGATTATATTTGCGTCTCTTCATCTGTCACTACCAAAGAGAGGCTGGTGCTTCAGAGCGACAGCTTAATTCAAACTTCATTAATATGAAGGGCATGCAGCAGAGACTGGCTGGTGATTTCATTAGAATAGATGTCCTCCCTGGGCACTGCAGGTGAAAGCTCATGACTCAGTGAGAGGCAGCCCTCTGAGTGGTCCCTCAGGTTACTCCCCTGCTTCAACAGTGTGGGGAAGGGAACAAAACAAACCAGGTGACTTTTTCTTGGCAGCCAGGTCTCTGGTCACCAGCCCCTGAGTCCTTGTCAGCCAATCTGGTTTTTTGCCCAGTGTCCTGCAACCTTTCTCTGGCCAGCTGCCACAACACTTCCAGCCCTCCAGTTTGGCACAATGGAGAAAGTCACAAAGGTCCCATGGAGGCACAGCTCAACACCTCAACAATCGCAGGGCTGCATTCTGCTTTCCACTCCAAGGGCTGATGTTTCCACCCTCACTGACACCTGTGCTCAACCTCGTTGTCTTGACAGAAGGTGCTCACAAGCAGGCAGCACAGGCTCAGAGGTTGGTCTCTGGGGAGAGAGGTGGCTCCACTGGGTGACTTGGCAACTCTGTGGGGGGGGATGGGAGGAAGGATGAGGGGGATTTCATGCTGTGGTTATATACAAGTCAATGGAGGTTGTCCAAATACGGCCTGCTACTTATGTTATTCTTCAATCCAAGCCCTACTGAGGCAACAGAAACAATTCATTCCACATTTTTGACTGAAACCTCAGCAGAGTGATGATGGGGTCCATGACCAAAGCTCCCAAGTGCTGTTACAAGACTCACAGCAGTTGGAAGTAATGCCAAAGAAAAGAGTTACCCCCAGGCTGCCCCTGACCATTATGATGTTCTCTTTGCAGGTACAGTAGAATGAAAAAAAAAAAAAAGCGCCAAAAATTAACTCACCAGTTTTACATATTCTCCTCCATACTGCAGAGGTAAAGCAAGGTGAAAATATTAATATTTAAATATGCCCAGTCTTCTGCTTTTTTAATAATTTTCTTTTCCTAAAAAAATCAATGTTTATAAAAGAGTAAATATGAACATTATTCTGTTTTCAGGAAAAAATGTGAGAGCAGAGTAAAAGAGTTCAGCCTGAAAATCCTTCACTGACCTCATGAAATAGCGAGAGCAAAAAGGTTCATCATGAAGTACCAGATAACCCCAGAGAGTATTTTACTTCTATTCTTCAGGCTGTGATCCAGACATGTATTAACCTCCAGAAAGTTATTAATCAACTTCAGGATTTTTTTTTCTCATTCTTACCAAGAGTAGCCTTCAAAATTTCCCACATACATGTCACTCAGTCCAATTCCCAATCTTACTGACCATTCATTAGAGGTTAATAAATGTGTTTTAATAATTCATACAGTTCACTCCTTTCAAATGTAGGAAACTGAAATTTAATACAGAAATTAGTCGCAACATAAAGATATAAGAGCACACAGGTTCATGGGTACTAATCACAATCTTAAACAGAGCCTACCAGCTTAGAGTCTGCACACTCAACCAGGCAACCGAAGCTAGTCAATTTAACGCCCCACCAAAAAAGAGCCTAGAAATATCACTCCACCGTTTCTCATTATTGAATACATAGGTCTTAAAAAACATGGATGGCATTGGAAAAAATATTCCCAAATCTCTCACAGCCAGGGAAACCATGAACACCAAGAGCTCTCTTAGCACACACAGGTAAAACACATGTGCATCACCCAGAGCTCTGCATCTCACCAAAGGGATTTTGAGCAGTAGAAAGCAGAGGTAAACATCTCACTAAAAATAAAATAAACAGACTTCAGCTTAAAGGTCTGAGAAGTGCCTTGTCAAACAGCAGAGACACCAGCACAACACTGGGCTGTGTGTGCAAGGGGGGAAGGAAGGGCTAACAGCTTTGATGCATTATTATTCGTAGCAAAAATTTTCTCTAGTTGAAATGCAGCCCATTATAAACCATTCATGAACAGTCAGCTGGTTGGAATATTTGGCTGCTTAAATATTCTGTGATGGAGGAGACAGCTGAGCTGGCAGCTCAGGGCCAGGAATTGGCCCCTGGTCAAACTCATTTACATCAATGACATTTTCCTACGTTTCTAGAAATAAATGGTCCTGAAAAATCACAGATGCTTAGTAGTGTGCTAATTACTTCATCAGGCATCTGACAATTCCTGCACTTCTTGAGGTTCCAGGTTTCAAGAGGTCAGCAAGCTGTCCCAGACCAAGCTACATGTTTCCCCATGCTGCTGTACCCCACCTTTCAGCTTGATTCTGCCTATCCTTCAACCTAGTTTTTGGAGCAGGTGCCACCCAGAAGCCAGGACAGCAAGCATGATTATCCTTGCTTAAGCTCTCCTTAAGGGCAGGAGCAACATGCTTCACAGCAACAGTGCCCAACCTGATGCTTCCAGTGTTTTGGACAGTGCTGGAACTCCTTTGAAGCAGGCTCCTCCATGGTGCTTCCTACACAGCTCACATCAAGGGCAGATACAGGCAGTGGGAGCAGTATGGTAATTCAGGTGTACTCAAAGCTCAGAATTCAGACCTACATTATGAGTTTGTCCTCAAGGGACACCAGTTACGCCCACAAGGAAGCATCTTCACACTACCTACCCAGGTTTCACTGTCAACCATTAATGTAAGTGACAGCAGAGAAACTGATTGTTGCATATTCAATTTTGCTAAACTTTCTTTGTGGTCTTAAGGGTTGAACTACATCGCACACAAAGCTCTGTGCATGCATATATTTATGTTATAATATATGGATGAATTTCAAGGAACAGTTTTGTGCTGCATATTCCATATGCCATCCCTGCAGCTCTCAGACAGCAGCCCCAGGATAATTTTTTTCCTGTGCAAGGGTTCTTTTTATTTTAAGGCTCAGGTGAAAATCCTTTTTTATTTTTTACTGGAATGCAATGAATGGAAATATTTATGTATGAATAAAAATTACTAGTGATATAGAACAGGAAGTACATACAATTATGAACCTTGGATTCATTTGTAAAAAAGATCTACAGAAATACTTGCAGCCATTTCATACACCTGACCATCAATTCTGAGCTTAGTGGCAAGAGGTACTTCACTCTCTTCCCCCAGATCTTCTACTTGCCCATATATTTTATTTTTCAAAGATTATTTGCCAGTCTTAAATCTGCCCGTGTTAAAATCTGTGCAAGGCAATCTAGAAATGTATTACATAGATCTATGCATCTCTGCTCTGAAAGCTGTTTTTCTTTCACTTACGCATTAAGATCCAGAGCTCCAGATCAAACCAGCACAGCTGAGAGATACTGTGGGGATTTTGTTTAGGATAGCCAAGTAGACTCAGGTTTAGTTCATCCAATAGTTTTTAATTTAGCTTGTGCATATGAACTCTCCAGGACTGGACAGAGTACTCCACTAATTAAAACTGAGCAGAAACAGAAAAACAAGTTACTCCTGTTCACCATTATTTTCTCAGGCATGTACTTGATCATATGCCATGCTACTGATTTAACACCTACTTAAAACCAAATAACGACAGTATGTGTTCTGTGAAGTCTTGAGTACTATTTAAAGATGCTGTCTTACATCACACTTCAGGATCTCATGTACGAGCAGAAGATCCTTAAAAACCAAGTATCTGCTGTGATGAAAACCAGTTCTGGCACTGAAAAACAAAACGTTCACAAATATCCTTAAATAGCCAGCAAGCACAGAAACCTTGCTGCTTCAAATTACATTTCCATACTTACACCATAATCCTAGAATGTTTAGTCTTTATGCTATGGTGTTTCAAGCAGTGGTTATAAATAAAATAGATAGCATCACACACACAATAAATCTGCAATTTTTGTCCATCTCCATTTGCATCATTTTCAGTACAGTAAGGCTTAAAAATGAAAGACCCAGATATATCCCTTTCGTAGTAAGAAGAGGGATCTTTATAATTTTGGGCATTCTGTGGCACAATAGCAAGTCAAGAGCACAACTCACATCCACAGCTTTTCATTTGGTATCTATCGCAAGACATGACTTTGTCATTCACATTTGCAAAAACTAAAAGGGAACGCAAACCTTCACAGAAGCTTTGAGGCTGCCATTGATCACTTGCCCCTTTTTCTCCCCTAAGGGTGAGGGGGCAAAAGAAGAGAGGCTGAAAGAACTTTCAGTGAACAAGCTATAATCATGAACATAAGCTATAATCTAGACCCTGCATCCAGGGTTTGCTAAGCAGATCTGGACACGGCTTGTTTTTTCCCACTGCAGATCAGAAGCAAGTCAAGCTTTCATTTTACACATGGGAAGACTCTTAGCCATGTGGGAACAATGGAATTCTCAACAGTCAGTTACCTGAAAATATAGCTACTCATCTGAAATGATGGAGTGATCTTGTACATACCCAGATCACTTGAATTAACACATCCAGGGGGGCTCTCTGTGCACCATCCCATCAGCTGAAGCACTGCTGTTTCAAGGTGAACTTTCCCATCAATGCCACTCTGATTTGAATAATTAAACCCACACCAAACCAAAGACTTCAATCTTACACCACAGCCAAGGCAAGAAATCAGTTGGCTTCCCCCTATTTTTGTCCCAGTAACTGCTTCTTTGGAGAACAGTGTGACCATGAGATGTAACTGAAAGAAGCTGACTGTAGAAAAGTCAGTTGTGCACTGATCAGTGCAGGGATAGACCTTTTCTAATTAGAGACTGCTCCACCTGTGCTCCAGCTGAGATTGACAAACACCAGATTACTTATTGCCTGAGGATCAGGAATTCAAGTCTTCATTAGGATAAACAGATGCATTGCCCACCTCTGCACTGCTGGCAATTCTTCTTGGAGGCTGAAGGAAATCTTCCTCTATTATTACAGCATTCCAAAATTCTCCTTTAAAACATAAACAATATTTAAGCCACAATCTCTATGGCAGAAAAAAAACAGTATAAGATGTTTCTTATTGCAGAGGAGAATGAAGATGCAAAGAGATGCTCAAAAATCAACGGTTTGTAAAGAATTTTCATATCAGAGGATGGAAACTACCAAATAGACCCTTAACTAGTTAACAATCCAGCATTCAGAGGAGACTTGGCTTCATTAGTCACTCAGGACCAAGGAATATAGAATATCCTGAGCTGGAATGGACCGACAACAATCTTTGAGTCCAACTCCTGACTCCATACAGGGCAACCTGAAAGTTAAGTCACATATCTAAGAGTACATGCAGGCCACTATGTGGTTTCTTCCTTCACATCAGTTGTGGGCAGCAGAGGTTCCTGTGGAAAACACAATAATCTCTGAGGCATATATGAATGAAGATCAAACAGTTGTTGCATAGGTTTAACACTGCATCTTTCACATTCTTTTATTTGGGGGCTTACTTAAAAATAACAAGTCAAACTATAGATACACTTACAAAAAAAAAATCACTCCTGACTGTGGTCCATGCACTTGCTCACATTGACCCTACATTCCAATCAATACCCCTACCTTTTGGTAAGCAATCAAATTACAGTGACCTAAGCGGTTTAGAAGAAATGAACCATGTGTTCAGCCTACCAATGCGCTGGTAAAGATATTTGAATTTCTTATTTCATCCAGGAGAAGAAAACTGAAGCACATTTTACACTAATAGTCTTCGACATGTTTCTGTTTCTTCTGAGAGCTCTCGCTCAGGTTGTGACTTCAGGGCAGGTGTGCTGACGCAAAATGCCACACTGTCATTTGAACCACCTTTTTAATGAGGGCAAAAGTGATTCAGTGTCAACACATACAGTGACCAACCACTAAGCAAGCTCTAAGCGGAACTAGACATGACAGCATGGTCAATAAAGAACAGTATTAAATTTTGTTTTAAATCTTATTTCCTTCGACATACAGATAAAAAAGGAAGTTGAATACCACACAGTCAATATCTAAAATGCAAATGCTATCATTCTTCTAGAACTCTATACAGGCTGTTTTTGAACTCACACAGTGATGCTCAGTACACTTTGGAAGAGGACATTAAGCCACAGAAAAAGAGTAATTCAAATGATCTGACGGGCCATTTTCTGTTACTAGTTTACTGCTGTCGTTTGGCATGTCCCGATTCTCCCATGTCTGAATTAAAAGTACAATGGCAAGCATAAATCCCAAACTGAGAACTTAGTATATTTAGTAACATTAATGGATTGTAGTCTATGTAAATTATTTTACCTATTAGCTCAATGTTTCCTTTTAAAATATCTGAGAGCACTGCAAAAGGTTTATTATGCAACAAAAACTAAAATTTCTAAAACTTTACATACTGAAAACCAAAAACCTGAAAACTTCAGTGGAGTCAGTGAAGCTCGACAAATTCATTTCTAGGACAAATAAGCAGCCAAGCCATTTTGCTTTGTTCAGGATCACTTAGGATGTCTACAGCAGAGCAGGAAACAGGAGGATTATCTTAGTATCAACCCAAAACTTCAGCCAGAAAAACATTATTCCAATTACCTGGCATTATTGTTGACATTTTTCATTGTTGAACTGGAAAAACAGTCTCACAAAGAAATCGTATTAGTGTACAGTATTTATTACCTTCTATTAATCTGGTCAATAATTTTGATATGACTAAATTAATTCTGAAATAATCAGACATTTTTAAATACATATAAAGATGTGAGGCTTTAAAATGACAGTATTTAGTTGATCCATACTCTTTATCCACATGCAGGATATATCAATCAAATATTGTACATTTTCTTTCATTTTACACTGGTCCATCACACAGCACAATTTCAGAGGGTGAAAGCAAAGAGGAAAGAAATAATATTTTCAAGTAGCTCTTTTTATTTACAAAGAGCATCAATGATATATTAAGCCAGTGTGTTTCTCTCTGATTTTGATTTTACTTACAGTATAAGTTTTGCAAAATATACAGCTGATACACAATGATACACAAACAGTAGCCCTTTACTAAGGGCAAGTAACAACAAAAAAAATAAAAAGAAGACATACGAGGGAAAAGAATTCTACAGATTAGAAAAGTCATATTTTAGAATATCATGTCACTTCAGAGTGCCTTCAATGTTGGTAAGAAAGATCATACACCACATTTCTAAGGTTGTCATTAGTCCATGAGAAATTTGTCTGCATGCTTAACACGTACAGAAAAAGGTACAAGTCACAAGAAAAGCGGCTTTCTCCAGTTATCTTTTAGGCCTGTCTATGTCGTCAATGGCAGCTAACAACTTCTGTCTTGCCTTTTTGTTGATGTGGGAGCCCAGACAAACATTCACCAGATTGGTCAACTGCTTTGTGGAATACTCCTGGCAAACACAAACAGATCATGTTATGGCAGAATAAAACATGAGATAAAGATAGAAAATTTAAAAAAATCAGACATACTCAGCGTGGACTTTCTAACTGAGAGAAGCAGTCAGCACACAAAGCAGATTCAAAGCAACAGTTAGGTCAGGTCTGGATAGTTTTCACAGTTGAGGCAAAGGACAAAACTGTACATTGCTACATGGCAGATTAAAATGGAAAATGCTTATGGCTTTAGAAGAGCTGGACAGTTTACAGAAAGTAACTCTGAATATGTATACAAGTCAATTTTTAATATATTTTCCATTCTTTGGGAGGTATGGTGGGAAATATGTATGCAAATCATTATGTTTTTAACACAAACTGTGACAAAAGTTGGTATTTTTTATTTTGACTTCTCATTTCCAATAAGTTTTAAACGCTTCTGTCTACAGAGTCTCCAAATAATGTCAAATTCAGTACATGATAAATGAGGGCAAAATGGCAGAAATGTTAAGAATTCTTGAAGTCTGTGAAAACACCCTATTTGTCAGAATTACCTTTATATCTAACACTATCCAAAACATAGCTTCCACTAATGGATTTAAACAAGAGTTGTTTCACACAGGTCATCAAACAACAGCTCACAATCTCTCTCGTGACTCCAGGTAAAACAAGGAAAATTACATTAAAGACAAATTTCTTTCATCCATTTCTAATGGGGTTGAAAGTAAACCCAAAATACAGATTACAATTGCTCAACTTTAAAAGATCTTTCACTGCAACAATGGACATCTCCAATAGTACATGGCCCACCACTTATAGACCTGTTAAAATTGCTAGTTTATGCTATCATGAAAGCATGTAACGTTCTCAAAACACAAAGACTTATCTCAGAGAACAATGTTAATCCTGATTTTGCACCATTAAATAAGGTAAGAAAAAGGAGTAATTATTCATTGTGCCTTACAACTTAGTTTAAGCAATCTATTCCTAAACGCAAGGCAAAAATTCGTGGTGTGATTTCAAAGTCTACTTCTTGATGATTGAGTTGTGCACTTGGCATATTCTGAACAGCTCACACATGTTTTCAATTTCACTTTGCTCTAGTTCTCTACATTTTTTGCTATACAGTATATATACATTTCGTATATATATATATATTTGGTATACAGTCACATCTATACAGTAGGTAGATGTGATCGGCTTAGTCTTCCTTCTCAGTCATCAGCCATCGAACCAATACAAACACATACTGATTTCATATGATCAAAATAAACACATACATGCACACATACAATTATATTTATACTCCTTCCCATATATGTTTTATTATTATAAATTAATATATACATATATGTATATATTAATTTTTAACAAATACAGGCATTCAACATTTATAATTGTTAGCATGACATCATGGAAAATTTTCTTGATAGACAGTAAAAGAATGCAAATTTAGGTCTTACTCTATGTTCTTTTATCCAGCGTTCCATGTCATTTTCTGTCAGGTAGTATGCTTTGATGTAGGTCTCCACAAATTCTTTATCTGGAATAGGCCTAATGTCTGTTAACTTTTCTAACTTCATTAAGAACTGCTGAAAGTCCAGCTGCATCAAGGCACGTCCTTCATTGCTGCACTTCTTTACATTTGCATAACTAAAAGAACCAGCAGAAAGCAAAACTTAGAAGGAAATAAAAATTACTTTCACTTCTCAAAGTTGTTTAACGTAATCTTTTGAACCTTGAGGAGGAACATAATTACGGTTTTAAGTTAAAAGCAGACAAGAACTCTTAGGATGTCTTCTGCAGAGCTTTATTTGTCCTAGTATGATAAGTTTTAGCCCCAGTCATAAAACAGAACCCCACTTTACCCAGTGATATTTATAAAAAGAATGTTCCTCCCCCCAAAGCCACTAGAAATCCTACATTGACAACTTACTGTAAGTGGTTTAGAGGAAATTAAACCAATGCTCATCAGCACGCTGGACAGAGGTTTCACATGACCATAACCACTGAAGTCTGAAAGGTACTATGGAAGCTTAAGAAGTGGTCACCAGGAGCTTGTTGAACCAAGTGGGATCATCAAAGAAACAAAATCAGCCACAATAACCAAAGGATAAAGGGTGGCAGCACAGCACAATCTCTGAGAAGTTAATATGTTAATGAGAGTAGATTGACAGAAAACTGGTGACAGATTAGCAGAGACAGTAGATGAGTTTAAGGACAGGGTAATGCTAGCAAGGACTACAGTGGGGTGATGGACAACAAATGAGGAAAATGATCTTTGCAGTTTTTAAAATAGATAAAGAATTGCATTTGCCAAGATTAAAGGAAATGACACTGCAATGCCCTTAACAATGCCAATTTCAGCTGTGTACAGGGAATAAAAAGGCTCTGGTCTGGGGCACAGTCCCTTGAGACACAATGCAGCTCACTCTCAGGCTGCTGACACAAGTAACAATCCTGCCCTGCTCTTCCCCTCTACCAAACTTAAAACAAGCTCGGTTTTCCATCAATCCATGAAGTTGACCCTAATTATTTTACAGTCAGTAGATTACTAGGTATGATGCAATGGAGACAGCAGAAACATGCAGCTGGAAACTAGATGCACAGCAAGATCAGGTTAAGAAGAAATTTCACACAGTCACTATGTAGAAAGAATTTGAGAATGCATAAATAGAGGCAAAAAGAGAGGTAACAAAGATAAAAGTCTTCTGGAGCTTCACAGATTACAAAATGATTCTCAATAGGCCCAAGAAGCCAGCTAGGAAACAAGAGAGCACACCGAACTAGGAGATAGGGAAGGTCAAAATTTAAGGAAAGGTATAGCAGACTGTAGTAGAAATGACTCTTCACTCAACAAAGAGCCTGATGAGAGCAATTTCAGTTGACTGGCTGACTGGAGGAAAACCACCTCCTTCATGACTTTTAATTCTGTATATTCATGGAATTCAGAGATGAAAAGTTATGAAGGTATTCAGAGAGTCAGCTGTTCAGAGTACCTCCCTTCCCTTTCCCCAGAAAACAGACAATACAAGATGTGAGAAAAAAAGAACTGGGCAAGAATGAGAAATTACAGGCAAATATCTGGAAGGAGATGATAATGAGTACTCGTTACACTCTCTGAAAGGGCACTGGAAAAATTGTATCTGCCAGGTATTCCCAGTCCACCCTGGTCAGTCAGTGAAATGCTTAGGTCAAAGTAAAGACAAAAATTTCACGCTAAGTCATACATATGAATCAAAATTGCAGTGTGGAGCAAGACATATGAGTGATAATCTTCAGAGCTAAGAATTAAGGGTTCGTGAACACTGAAGTAACAAAAGATGAGTGAGATTGTGAGGCAAGAAAAGGAAAAAAGTTCAAAATAAACATGAAGACTGAGGTAGAGGAGAGGCTGAGAGTGACTGACAGTTTGATGGAAACAATGAAATATGACGCTCCTCAACAGACAGTTAACACTTGGAAAAGAAGGATGCTTGTTGAGGTCCTAATTTAGAGCAGACAGCAGAAGAGTGGGATGTAAAATAGTAAAATAGGTAGTAGGGAGTGCATAAGATAAAGATAACCAGGGAAGACACACAGAAACATATGTAGAAGGAGTGGAAGACAGCACATACTCTATGATGCAGAAGTTGTGATGAGAGCCCAGATGTATGCAGCAAGGAGACAAATTCACAAAAATAAATGCAGTGGATGAAATGTCTGCAATATTCGGGCTACAATGTTGCATCTGAAAAGACTGGGACACTGATTAAAAAAGAGAGGGGTGAGCAAGTTGCTGCAGTTCTTGACTAAGGTGTTTGAGACCTCTCTGTTTCTGATGCATTTGGAAAAATCCTGTTCCATGGCTGCTCTAAGATGACTGCTAGGTTTGACAACTCCACCTTTCTTCCTGGTTAAGATAAATAGTATCACCATCAAGGTGATGACAATTAAATTTTTAACTTCCTTCTCTGTTGGGAAATGATTATTTTCATATAAAAACTACTCACCCTTCCACAAGAGTTCTGTTGGCCAAGCGTATGCAGTGTTCCCAAAGGATGTTGGACACTGGCAGTGGAATACGAACTCTCTTAGACACCTCATTCAACCTTCTGTTAAATTCTTCAAATTCCTGATAGAACACAAAATATGTTTATTCCTTTAGCAAAAAAATGGGTCATACTCTATACATCATACAACAACACCAAAGAATTAGAAATGCACATAAAAGAGAATACTGAAAAATAAGAGGAAAGCAGAGAAACTCAGTAGGCACAGACTGTGGAGACATGACTAATGTGTAAAGCAGAAAACATGCCACCTTCTAGTATATCATTCGCAACATCTCCTCAGCAATTTTTTTTTTTTAAAGGAAATGCTGCTCTGCTCCCCAGGGCTGTAGTTCTCTGTGAAAATGACATCTCTGAAAATGAACCAAGCAGCTTATCCTTCAAATGCCATTTTCATTGCCTCACTCCCTAAACTCATATTTAACTTCTTGAAATAAACATACAGCCACTAAAGGAAATCCAGTGGTGATCTCTTTATCCCTCTAAATACCTGCTGCATCAGCTTTCAAAGAGAAGCTTAGAAATATTGTAACCATACTTCAACCTTTCAGATTAGATAGTTCCTCAATGCTTTAAAAGGAGCTCAGAGGACCCATAAAAGAGGCCAAATCTAACAGTTTAGGAGCACACTGAATCACTAGAAAACAATTCTGGTGCATCTGTTTTCCACACGAAACATCAATGGCCTGGATGGATTTGAGCTGATACTATGAGTAAGAAACTAGTTATAACTGAATGTAATTACTGCTACAATGACTTTCTGACCTAAATAAAGTGAAACTGAAGTCTGTTGTCAGTGACTAATGCTTCTATCATTTAAAAAAGGTATCAAATTAAATAGAAAGCAGACTGGTAATGAACTATTCTGAATAACCAGAAAAAGCAGTTTGTAGTGCAGCGTATTAAGACAATATTTGTCCAACAAAGGGTTTTCATTTCAAGGCTGTTAATTTAGGGGTTGTTTTTTTTGCAATTTTTTTTCTTATATTCTCCCCCATCAAAAATTCAGTGAGTGAAGAAAATCAGAAGGGAATTTCAGTAATAAACTGGCATTTAGCAAAATTTTCTGAAAGATGAATTCAGCAAGAAGAAGCAGGGTATCACAATGTCATGCTTTAACTGGCATACAACTCACTCTTCTGAAGATGAATATGCCTAATGCTTTGTGATAATCAATTTCTTGAACAATCATATTTCCACACTTTATCTGCTTCCATACAAGCTCTGACAGAACACAGACTTTTGCATACGTGTGCACATGGCTGAAAATAGTTGATTATTAAACACTGTGCTTAAATCTGACATTCCTGGAGTCCTACTGTACACAGCAAATCCCTAATTGCTTAGCAGTAATCTAAAAACTTCTGTAGTAAATAGGACTGGCTATATGATGCAGACATCAGAAGTGGTTCAAATGGTATTAGCCCTGATTGTCCTGAAGCAAATTCATCAGCAGTTGCACATTCACAAAAGGAAAAAGTCCTACTCCAGAGATCAACTATTTTAAGTGCAAACTGATGCCAAAAAACCATGCCAGCATAAACAATAGTAATTACAAAGACTCTGTCAAATTCAGTACAATGTTATATCCTCTGTCGAGTATTTTCTTCTTTGCGTTGATTTTTTTTATGCAGAGAAGAGCTACAAAGTACAAAGCTGTTATCAAAACTGTTATTCAACACAGATGTGTAGCCTTTTCTCTGATACACACTTCACAAATCTTTAAAACAAAATTTTCAGTTTCCTTGTAAGAATTATTAGTATTATAAACTTCCCTATGAAGACCTTTGGAAACATTATTTAGGCATATATAAAACAATGAGATTGCCCCAAGAACAGGTTCCATAAAACACAGCAATTGTACAACTACTTCTACTGCATGCAATTGGGAAGCTGGGTGAATAACTTCTCTTTACTTTCCTTTTCAAATGTTAACATCTAAATATAAAAACTTCCATTATATACTGTATGATCATTATTGGTGGTGATTTGACCTACAGCCCCTATGATACACCTCAAAGACAATCACCAGAATTATTCAGAACAGCAAACAGCCTTTGTTAAAAAAATTAAGTACTTCACCTCTAGCCACTGGATTTTCTTCAGTGTTACTCTGTTTATTACATGCCTCTCTACAATTTTAGATTTAGACATAAGACTCATACGTCATGTAATGGGTGTTCTCATGAAACAATGCACCAGTAGAAAGAATAATGAAACTTCTGGATAGACCTCCTTATAATAATTCTCCATTTGTCAGGATGCTGTATTGTTCTAGCAATATTGTTCTATTGTTTACCAGTTTTAGCGAAGTACTACAGGAATTTAATGCTTATATAAACTCTAGCACACCATTTCCCATAAGGTATTCACCTTTAAAAGCGCATCTACATATACATTGTGCTGCGACATGATTTCCTTCACATCCCATTTCACATTAGCCATGAGGAGCAGCATTTGTTCATAATCAATGGCTTTAGCAGCAACAATCCAATAAACTGGCTTACGGAGTTCACTGGCAGTTGATACTGTCTGAAACAGAATATAAATAAAATCCAATTTAGTACATTTCTGACTAGTAGAAGCAATACATAACTATTATGTACAAGTTTTGCCCCATAACATAAAAGTTTCAAATCTTCTGTTTAAAAATCAGCTGTGAATTACACATTTCTGACCTGAGAATAGAACTGCTGAAGAAAAGGCTTCTTGGCAGCTGGCATCACTGCATCAAGATGAGGTTGAAGAAATTCAAACTGCTCAGCCAGAAATACCCTTTGAAAGTGAAAACAATTTACTGTGAACTAAATGCAATGTTTGGCATGTCTCTTTACAATTTTTACTCTATGGTTGACATATTTGACAATAACAATATGTAATTGTAGAAAATTTAGTCTTAAGAAAAACCATATCAGTTTCATGACAGCATAACAACAAGTATACTCAATTCTTACAATTTTAAAATATGCTTACTAGCAAGAAAATGATTGAATAAAGAGACTAAGGTTTGAACATCAACATTTCATATTTCTCTTTTACTCAGGATACACTGCAAAAGTCTGATGCAAGGTCTAGTTAAGTCAGTAACCAAGTATCAAGCAATTTTCATTCTGTGGGACAGTCAACAATAACATTAATAACTCCATGTCAGAACTCAAAAAAACCCCATTCCTAATCACTTATATATTAGTGAATCTATAGGATAGAATTTGATCTCGTAGGTATTCTCAGGGGTAGAATTTGTGAATAATAACAAGGAGATACATTTCTAACTAATTATAAATGGAAAATATATTTTTTTAAATGAACTTCTTTAAGTGTCATCTCAAGTAGGGAAGAAAATAATTCCTAGATGACACTATTATTTTGATCAAAAAAACCCCACTTTGTAACTTTAGTGTTACTTGCTTATTAGAATCTCTTCCTCACAGGTCCACTTCCACCCATTGCAAAGAACATCCAAGCCAAACCAATATGAACTAAGCAGTTTTGAGTCTTAGTCATCACTACCTGAGTACTTAAGGTTAAAATGAACCATCCAGATTAAATTAGCCTCTTTAAGCGTTTTTTCCTGTTACATTTGGCCCTCGGATGGTCACAAATTTAATTGCTTCTGCTTGCAGGTTGTTAAACCAAATGGTTAGGCCCCACTACCTTTAATAATTACCTGTATCACTCATATTTAAAACCACATTGAAAAGTTGGTCTTTTTAAGCTCTCAAAAAGGTTTTGGCTTGTAATCACAATTTCTTGAACAATCCACAGCTTTCAGTGATCACAAAATATATTGTACAGTAAACAACCTACAAGGACTCTGTAGCCACCACTCTCTCTGCCAAACCATACAGAGAATTGCCAGATGTCAAAACTACAAGATGACTGAGATGTGGGCTTGGCACCTTCTCTTTTCTCTCTTCAGCAGCAGTGAGAGTTCCTGAAGGATCACCAGAGACCTCCTAAAACAAAGAATTAAACAGCTGAAACACCACAAAAATAGCATGGATGGCTACAGCTGAGTAGTTTCAGATGCCAGATAAGATGAAGGAATGTTTCAGATTCTAAGGTGTAATTTAAATAGAGCTTGAATTTCAGAATAACCACTATTTGAACAGTGTAGGGCTCAAATGTGAAAAAAAGTGAAATTTGGATCTGTATTTAGGGAAAAATTAAAAGAAAGGCAGAGAATAAACTTTGCACTACACCTTAACCCAAAAAGGCTAAAAGCCTGCCTTTTGTGAGACAGACTTCTCACCTTTGCAGACAGTGTCTTCAATCTGACAGCAACCAAATAAAGAGGCATATCAAAAGAATGTTACTTATGCATGGGCTTTACACCTTATGTGAGCTGTGGTCAGTGTAAGTAAAATATAACTGATGTTCTCAATCCAGCTACCATTCCATAAACACTTCTATCCTGCAGACATATTGTTGGCAGAAAACAAAGAAGGAACAGAAACTCTAGTAAGAAACAGGTTACACCAATGCACTGTTGTAAAATTAGAAGGGAAAAAAAAAAAAAAAAGGAAAAACCCCACTTCCACATTTGAGCAATATAAGTACACATTACAGCTAGAAGAGGAATCACACAAGTAAGAAATTCCCAGAGCTACCATATTGGTCTAAGTGGGTGTATAAATGGACACTCTCTGAAACTTGGCTACTTCTCAAAACTGCATCAGGACATGAAAACATAAATGTAGTTCAGGCTTTGGATTAATTTCTCACACCATGCTTACACGTTGGTTATAAAAAGATGACAAATGCTACAAAGTAAAGGTAATATAGAACTCAGACCAGATAAAGAAGATAGGCATGATACAGAACTGATTTATTGAGAGCCTTTCATGACTCTGGGAATAGAAACTGTGGCCACACAGGTGCTACAACATACCAGTCTGCAGGTATTGAATGAAAACAAGTCACAATAACAGAGACAAAGTAGTGGTAAAAATAATTTCTTCAAAAGCAAGATCAGTGGCACAACATAAGAGCTGTAAAGCAGCATACGAAAACACAACCAATGTGACAACAATAATGCCTAAACATTTATGGTTGGACAAATTAGTGTAATTCTCAAACAGCTATAAAAAACTGGACAAAGATGGAGCCAAAAACAAGACAATCATAAAAAGAAATTTAAAAAACAAAAACAAAAAACCCCCACAAAAACAAACAAAACACCCAAAACCAAAAACAAGCCAAACAAACAAAAACCAAAAACAAAACAACAAACAAACAACCAAAAAAAAACCAAACCAACCAACCAACTAAAAAAAAAAAACACAAACCAAAACCACAAAAAAACCCCACAGTTTCGACATTTCTGCATTATTTGTTTTGTTGTGTTTTTTTTGTTTTTTTTTTTCAACTGGAGATAGAAATAAAATGAGAGGAAATTGCAGTGAGGTAACTAAAGAAGGAGGAAGAAAAATAGGCTCATCCTGACCACAATAGTCACCATGAGTTTCTTCCAGGCCTCAAAGCAGAGGACAACTGTGAGAAGAGACCTGAAATAGAATAATTGCTATGCACACATTTTTTTTTCAGACACTTTAGCCTAAGGAGATAAGGAGAGCAATGAGCATCAGAAACACTGATGGAACTTAGTGGTGGTATAATTCATTTTATATGTCAAGACTGAGACAAGGAGGAAAATACATTGAAGACCTTGAAAAGCCAAAAGGTACTACACAGATTATCAGGTGAAAAGAGGAAAACCACCAGGGAGGTTATTCTGATAGGAAAAAAAAATATATCTGACAGACCACTGTGGTTATATTGCAGCAATTAAAGGTAGAGCAGGTGAAAATTGACCATGTCAAAATGTGTAAGGACTTGGTGAAAATTAAGCGATACAGAATGAGCAGAAAGATCAAAACTTTGCTGCTATAGACAAAGCAGCATCAGAATGTGCTTACTGCTTGGATGAAAGCCAAGCCAAAAGTGACATTAAGAATATAAGATAATTGAGAAGATAATAGTGTCCAAGCTGTTAAAAATGGTTTGAGGTGTGGAGGAAAAAAAATTCACAAGTTCCACTTTGACTACCTTGGATTTTAGTTGACAGTTTCCTCCTGTGGTGTGGCAACTCAAGGCAACAGGGAGGTGGATTTGCTAAATCAAGAAGGCTATTTCAGTTCTTCATCCTCCAAAGATGTCAAGCACAAAGATAAAAACAGGCTACAGCAGATGGAACAACGAACACACTGGGAAAGCAGAGTTCTCACTAACAAGGGTGAGGAAAGTAGCCTCAGACTTAAGACAAAAATTTTGTAATAAAGTTACAGAATCAAAAAACCAGTAAAGCAGGGAGTCTTGATGGAGCCCCACAGAAATCCTGACACTAAAAACAAGGGCTGCTGACTGAGCAATACCATCAACACAGCACTTGTAGTGCTAAAAGGTCTCACAGAAATAGATCAATGAGAAGATACAACTTCCAAAAGAAGGTGATGGTAAATGCTATCAGACACAGTAGCACTGAGCACAGGAATGATTATAAAGGCTAGCAATGATGCTACATTATTTGAAAAATGAATTTTCACTGCTCTGACCTTATTCACATTCAGCCTGATAAATGTGCAATTAAACTGACCAGGTGCTTCACCATACTATAAAGTTTGTATTCTGTTGAATCTATCAGAATGGGTAAAAAAGCCAAAAGGCCTGGATATTTCCTAAAGCTCATGTAACCTCTTTCAGACAGCTCTAAGATACCTATTGAGCACATCCAGAAGGATACTGCACGTGAGCAATGGCATTTAATTACCGAGGCATAACAGTCAGTTATCTAAAAACATTAACTGAGCCAAAGACACCACTGATTAACTATTAAAATTCCCTCTTTATCTCCTTTTCTTTTTTCACTTCATTCTCAAAATCCCAAAACAAACTACCAGAAAAAAACACAAACAAAAAAATCCCAACAAAACAAAACAAACAAACAAAAAAAAAACCCAAACAAACAAAAAAGAGAGAGAGAAGCTTTGAAATGTTTACATAGGACAAAAAGAAACAAACACACAGCCCATCAAACAACTCTCTATTCTTAGGAGAGAAAAAGAGCCACAGAGCTTAAATAAGAGTACTAGTGTTGAAGATTTAAGCAGCTTTCTTTCTTTCAAAGACTAAATGCAAATTATATAAAAAACAAATATTAGAAAGACTTAATCTAGTACATATCACACTTCATAGTTGCCTGCCACTTCAGACACATTTTAAATAATTTTTTTAATTCCGGCCTGCTTCCCATGAAGGAAAATAACTTATGAATCTTTTAAATGCCAAAACTGTGATGCATCTGAAGACACAAAATGCACGTGAGAACTTGCTTAGTCAAAGATATGCTGGAGTTCCACTAGGGAGTCAAACTCTGCTTCAAATACACATGCCAAACACAGCATGAACATTTCATTCTCCTAATTTGTTCTAAAAACCATGTTGGTAACAAAAAGAAAGCCCAAAGAAGCAGTTGGTGTGCCAACGCCCAAAAAAAAAAAAAAACCAACACACAAGATCATTCTGAGAGGGCCCCAGTGATACATGTGTGTTTTCCTCCTGCCTTCATTAACAGAAATGATCAAATGACTGAAAGCAGCAATAAAGGGGTAAAACACACAGGTTGGAACAGGAAAAAAGGTTACAGTCTATTAAAAAAAANAAAAAAAAAAAAAAAAAAAAAAAAAAAAAAAGCTTTTCAATGCACTGGACACGTTAAAGTTAACCCTTCCAGTAATTCAGAAAATCTGCAAGACAGTATCCGTTGCCAGTGACTCCCTTTGAGTACCATAACAAAGAGGTGAAGGCCTGTAAGACTGAAAGTAAGTGCCAGTTTGAAGAGAAGTCGGAGGAGGATGAAAGGAGAAGCCAGGACATTAAATAGCAGCCAACCAAATTTTAATTTCAAGAAATGTCAAGCTACACTGAGAACATATTGCAGCACCTAGCATCAAGCACGAAGAAAGTAATACCAAAGCAGAACAAACTTCCTTAGCTTTTCCCTGAATCAGACTAGCAGGTCTTGCTGATGAAGCAGAACTGTGAGGTATCAAAGACATATCACAGCCCACACAACAACCTTGTAAGCAACCCGGGGAAAATAGATTTGATAAAATAATTTCAAGATAAACAAGAAACTGATGCAAATTACAACATACTCTTATCTCCTTCCTTGCAATGCAGGAAGAACCCAAAGTGTTGAAAAAAATTAAAAAAATAAAACCTAACAAACAAAAAACCCCATACAAAACACACACCCCAAAAAATACCCCCAAAACCACCATTAAAAGCACCAAACTTATCTGAGCAATAATCAAATGAATTGTAGTAGGCACAGCAGGACAGGTTAACCAGCACTCCATGCAGACACTTTACAGTGGGTCTATTTAATTTTCTATAGTCTTAGTCTAGTTTTGTCATATTGTCATAGAAAATAAAGTGGGTTTTCTACTGGCAATTATTTATAAAAGCTGCTTTGCTATGAAGGCCTGAAAATATCAGCATCAGGAAGTGCTGCTTTATCTACTTAAGGGGTTGTAGTAGCATGAGTGATAGTGTGTGCTTTGGGAAGTATCTTCATGATAGATCTGTATTTGAATTAAATTTCATCTGGAACATGTTTTTACAGAAGAAAAGCCTGTATTAGCAAATAATAGCTATCAAATTCATGGGAGCATTGTATTGTTTAGTTGATGGGTATTTTACTTTAGCATTGAATTATTTACTCCAAAGAAGAAAATTTTTATTAACAGGAAGCAAAAAAGAAACATGTAAGGAAAAAGCCTCGCCTTCAAACCTCTTCCTCCAAAAAATGTCATCTGTAACAAGAGAACATTGTCATTTCAACAGTTAGGCTGAACCCAGTAGCAAACCTCTGTTCAGCCTTCTATCTTAGTGGGAAGAGGAGACTGTGAATTAATTACCTAAATCAGAAGTATAAACTAAGTTATCTATGTCAAAAATCTGACATGCAATTTGCAAGAGAGACATTTTTATGGGGCCTGATTTCATCGTGAGAAAAGAAACATGTACTTATTTCAGTTATCCAACAGAACTTACAGCCAAAATAACTGATTATCTGCCAATTACAGTGAAGACAGTTGACAGTTATTCACAATAATTCACTTCCACTACCTTTAAATATAAACCAGTAAAGGCCACAACCTGTCTCCAGCACACAAAGTCCAGCAGATCACAGTGATAACAAATAACCTTTCAAAACTGTGCTTCTTCTGACCTAATACTTTCTGCATAAGACTTTATTTTTAGAGTTGTTTTGATTTAATATACATATACAGTAGTAAAAATTATAGTTTTGATTTTGCAATACTTCTTTATGCTACTGAAATCCCAACCTTAAAGCAATCAGTTGTGTTTGAAAGGCATGGACAAAACCGTACTGTCTGAAAAGGTTCTGGAAGTAGAACAGTCTACAGCAACTCTGTCTACAGCAACTCTGACATACCAACACTGTTACCAAGAATTTATGTGTGCTGAAGGACAAGGAAAAGCAGAAAGCAGAACAACCCCAAAAGCTTACACAAAACAGGGTAGATCTATCATCTCTGTTTATGAAATTGTAATTGATAGCTTCTGTAATACAAGCATAGATCACAAGAAAATAAACTCAAAGAAAGCGTAATGCCTTATTGTATTCAAAAGCCACCTCAAAATAGCTCAACTAACTCCAAGTAGTTACAAGAATTTTTAGCACAATAAATGTTCCAAAAGCAACAAATCAAGTTTTTCCTCCCCCTTGAACTTACAAATCCCTAACTGTTCTTGAAACTTAATGCTGAAAATTATAGGCAAGGGCAATTGTAATAGCATACTGCTTTCAAGGTAAAAGTACTTTTTGAATATGATGTAAATGTGTTAAGGTTTAAAAATGATACTTTGCGATACGGCTACTACATTCTAAGTTGCAAGATTAGTATTTTCTTGCTGAGGGGCACAAAGCTTACCAAACAGGTAATCTTGACTTAACCTTTAGGAAAATAAATCAAGTGTAAACAATGTAAGCTACTACAACGATCATCACTCTACAGACTTGAAGAAAGATCATTAAAAACCAAACAAAAAAATCATCTTGATAAACCTTCAGAGCATTACGAGGAGCTATGCAAGGGAACTCCAAGCTTCCAAACAGACACGGTCCACACATTTTACACTGGCCTCGGGGCTGAGTTGATCAGCATTGCCTCACAGCAGGCATGAGGTCCTGATTTAAAGATCCTCCATGCTCTTTGTCACAAAACAAGCATGGCCCAAACCTCAGTTGGGTCAGTTCCACTTCAGTAAAGGAGCATAAAGCATAAAAGAAAATAAAGTTTGCACAGAAACTTCTAGGATATTTGCATTTCTTTTATGACTTTAGTGTTCAAAGTCAACAGGTAGACTTTTTGCAAAAAAAAATTAACAGAAGGAAGAAAGTTTATTTACTATCTTGTCTGACCCAATGCAACAAAGCCTCTAACTGCTGACAAAGAAATGAGAAAATAAGTCATTGACTACACTCACAAAAAATAAATGTCAAATGAGACTCCAGAGAAAAGCATGCTCACTGCCATGGCCTTGGGAGCTTGAACCAATACCTTATAAAAAAACATGCAAGAAAATCTGGTCTGCTCACACACATTTTTATTGCAGCACTTTCTCATACAAAGAAAGTTTTTCAGGAGAAGCTGCTCCTGGTTCCCAGGTGCTCAGCTGTGACCCTGTGGACATCTGCATTCCTCTGGAACCAGTCCATTTTGAGTGCCCAGCAAGAAGAGTCTGAACTGACTAAAATAAGATGGCTCAGACTGCCCAAAACCTGGAAAATTTGCCAAAACCCAGAAAATTTATTCAATTAAATAAGGTAGAAAACTTCAGTAAATTATTTCAAGTAAACAAAAAAAGCTGTATGAAGAACTCTAAATAACCTGAGGAAGCAAAGCAACTGCAGAAGTCCTAGCATAACTTCACAGTGCTTATCATGTCAGAACTTTCTTTTGTATACACAGATTTTTCTTCCTTGGAAAAGTAATTCATACAACACCTTAAACACCGCCATTACATACATGATAGACACCTTTTTCAGAGAGGAACAAAAAAATGCACACAAATTGTGTTTTCTTTTTATCTTCAGGGTTATTTTTTCTTTTAAGTAGAAGGAGAACGAGCAGGGATTAAAAAAATTGCAGAAATTATCTTCAGCCAAGCGAAACCTCACCAAGAAGCACAACTACCATTTCACTGATGACCTTAGCTATGACCTTTAAGAGCTGCATACTGTGCTAGGCACTGCCATGTTAAGCAACAAATTGCACAGCAAGACTCTCCAGAGCTTGTCATTGGTATGCCAAGTCATACATAATAGGGTACATGTCCATACCAAGAAATGCAGGACTGTGCTGTGACATTTCAGTAAAACTGAATTGTTTGTTCCCATAACTGGGACTAACGTAACTAAATTGCACCTTTCCACAACATCAAACAGTCAAAGCCAAAATTGGTTGGAAAGTCAGGCAAAAAAAAATAAAAAAATAAAAAAAATAAAAATAAAAATAAAAATAATAAAAAAAAAAAAAATCGATCTTACCAATCCTTATCTTATTTGTACTGCTGAAAGATCTACATTTTTCCATCTCTGCACCACCAATCTCTAAACTACTGACTCTGCCAAAAGACACATACTTTCTGGGAAAAGAGCCCAAAAGCCAAACTAAAGACAGAATATAAAATATATTGACCAATGCTTACTTATATCAGTAATCCCTTCCATCTGTTCTTCTATACATTGCATTGCAATGTTCATACACTTTACCACAATAAATTATAGCTACTGCTCTAAGGTGTAGTAACTTTGAGAAACTTCATTCTGAATTTCAGTTTTGCTTGAGCAAATCTGTTTCCAATGAAATATTTATCAGTATTCCATGGTTTTTTTGCCCCCAAAATCTCTTTTGAATGCAGCAATATCACTCAAAGCAGCTATTTATATACACAGGTCGTTCACAAACAACATCTAGGTAATGGCAGTATCACGACTACATTACATTTTGTGAACATACGGAAGCTGCTTAGAAACAGATAAAGCAAGGAATCACAAGTAGCAATTTTTCTTTTGAGCTACTAGTTATCACAGATCACTCCAATCTGATTGATGCCTTGTAACTACCTCATTGCTCTGTAAAAACACATTCATGTTAGAAATTACAAATACAGGGACCAAATGTGTGTAGGTATCCCTACATACCCCACTGAGGAGATACAGGAAACTCAGAAACAGGGACTTGTTTTGATGTATTTAGCCTAATCAAAACCATATCTTAGTGAAACTGAAAGTATAACACCTCTTCAGCCCCTTTTCACTCTTCTTTTTCTGTGGTTTCTTTTTAATGCATCCTGCTGATATGAACGAGTAGAGTGCTTTTAAGAGTGCTGTTTCTAGAGGATCCAAATTATTAACTCTGACACTGCTTCAGAGTGTTTCTGTAGGAAAGCTATTTTGTCCTAGCTGTGCAAAGGCCTGACTTTGAAGCTCAGATACACATAAGAAGTTCAGTACAATGTAGCCAAACAAATTCTTGAAATTCAAACTGTTCTCGTATGTCTCAGAAAATAAACTGGACCCTAAGTGACTACAAAACAAATACTCAAAGTGTTTTTATATTTTATACTTCTGAGTTAGCCTACAAGTATTTTTTTAAGACAAACACAAGGAGGTCATATACAGAGAAGTGTTTACTCAATCACTATAAGCTGCCAGCACACTTCCAAGTAATTTACTATAAGAAAGTAAATAAACTGTTTTACCAGTTGGTGGGCTCCTTTTATTTATTTTTCACTAAACCTATTCCATTTATTTATCAAAATAAATTTCAGATCATACTTAAATCAGTATCTGTATTAGTAAGGCAGAGATAAAAAAGAGCCACAATTGGACAAAACTTCACTACTAGTATGTTTGTAACAGTTTGAAATCAGAAGCATATCTAAAGCAGTAGCACCTAAAGAATGTTTGCTCAATTGCAAAGAATTAAGTTCTTTCATGATTGTTATCATGAGGTCCCCTCATGACTGTAATTTTGATTATATCACACAGAACATTCAAATTAAAAAGCATCCAAATTAAGAACATGCTTTGGCAACATAATTACAAGCAGAAGGGGCACATTTGCCTCCAACTGAAATCATGAGGTAGGTCACTGTTTATTGTTTGGGGCTTTTTGTTTACTATAATGTGGTTTATTATTTATTAATGTAGGAGTGGCATATGTGCATGGAATAATATGTATTGCAGCTGAGGTGTCACATTACTGCCCTGTAACAAAGTTAACAAGATTTAACACATGTTCATAGCTCAGCTATTTCCTGTTCACAGTCTAAAACATTGATCTAAACTGCAGGTGGATTTAACGTAGTTTATAAATTGTATCTGGCTTTGCCATGAAGTATCAGACTGCAAAACAGTGAAGAAGTGATTCAGCTGTAGTTGAGTACTGCTTAGACGGTACAAGGACCTTCAGCAGAAGAAGGAGGTATGTAATAATTGAGAAGGGATGCAGGGAAGAGGAGAGAAGGTGTTTTAAACGGCAATTCCTTTTTTTCTCACTGACATTGAGTCAGAAGAGACTTTATCTCTCAGTGGTCCAAATAAAAAATAGGACAGTACTCTTTTTCAAGTATGGTGAGTATACTGTAAGTACAGTATATATTAAAGGACAGAAATTTCTTGCACTGTAATTATAGGAATGTATAAACTTAGACCAGAGCAGCTCCATAAGGAGTCACAGGCAGTGCCTCCAATCGACATCCACACTCTTCTTACTGAACGTGCTACAAAGATGCAAGAAAAGAACAGGAAGTGCAGCTCAGCCTTAAGTTTGCCAGAAGTGGAACTCCCATTCCACTGTGCTTTTTCCTTCACAAAGGAAGCTTAAAATTCAGTGGAATAATAATAAAAGTAGTGTTCTAAAAAGGTAACTGGTATAAACTTGATAGCATTAATTTGATCCCAAACAGAAACTACCAAAAGTCTACAAAAAGCTGGAAGAGATGGCTAAGTCTTCCAATTGTTCCTCTAACTCCTGACAATAAATATAAAGAGGCTTTCATCCACTGGTATATCGAAAAAAGGAATAGAAAAAGTCCAAGAGGAAAGCTAGAAATGATTCAGTCTAAATTACTAAAGTGTCTTGAGACAGATCATAGAGCTCAACCTTCACCAGCACTGACAGATTTTGGAACTATTCCAATCTACACACAAGTCCAGCAGAGCTTTAGTCACAGACTCAAAACTGTCAAATTCAGACTATCTTTATGAAAATAAAACATTGATGCTGCCGTCAGGAACTGAAATGTGACACAAATGAAGCTCTTAATGAAGTTAACATGGATAGAAAACAAGGTAAAAACCTTAAATTCCCAAAAGGCCATGAGACAACCCTACAACGAAAAGATGATTGTTTTCAGAAAGTAATTTACAAAAATTTAAGATAAAATATAAGAATCCTGAAAGCAGCACAGAACTGTCCATAAAATCTTGAAAAATACCCATTTTATGACACAGTAAAAATTAACCTTGACTACCACAAACTCTTAAAAATAAGTAAAAATACTCAGAAGACTTTCACTTCCTCATAAATCAAAAAGTGAAAAATTTCCATTTTTAGTATAAGATCAGCATAAGTTCATAAGATAGTATTAATATCTGAGTGACTTCAAATCAATAGCAGCTAAAATTTCTTCCTCTTTTTGAATCTTACCTTGAACATAGCTATTAATTTCAATTGACAATAACATTATTTGTTACTGTACTGTTAATGATCGAGGGAGAAAAAAACCTTACTGTTATTTTTCCATTTTACTCATAGAAATGCTTGGGGGTTTTGGTTGGGGTTTTTTCTAATTTTTTTAACAGCTAAAAAACTCAAGTCTGTCAAACACTGTCAGGTACCATCACTAAAGAGTAAACTAAAAAATTTAATTCCATAACTTAACCATGTTTTCATAATCTTTAACTGACTCTTCTGCAAGTTCTTCCTAGAATTAGGATTTTTCTCTCTGAAGACACTGTCTTTGAGAATGCTACCAAGATGACTAACCTTTTCCTGTTTTATAGAGGCCTAGGTTTATTAATTATCCTATGCTCCCTCTACTGACTCTGTAAGAAATGGCCACAGAATTCTTTAAAATGCTTCTCTGAGAGAACAGTTTAGGATTCAATATAATACTTCAAGGAATTAAAAAGGTATAAAGTAAATTTGTGTGGTGTGTTAAATCTTTGCAAAAGTCAGAATAGAGCATGTCTTCTTTCTAAAGTAAAAGCCTTAGAAAATAAAACCTTCCTGTAGGCACCTACAGTATTAACTATTATACAAGCCATTTATGATACCCTTTAGGAAATTTATTCATAATGTTTCAAGGGTTCTATATTTTGTTGGAAAAAAAAGAACTTCAAATTTCCATTTCTGGTGTAGTTCTTAGCAATATTTCTTTATAACTTCTGCTGAAGTTCTGCTGAATTTACCGAATCTCCTTTACTACGCTCCTTGAAGGACAGTAATCTACTACCAGTGTGACATGAGCACCATATTTACTACTCACATTTTGAATATAAGTCATGAAATGACCAATGAGATAAAATGTAAAAAATATATCAGGGAAAGTTCTCCAAAATTAAGAGATGACTTCAGGAAAAACTTAGTATACTACCTCTACTATCCTGAAAGGCAAATGATCTTCAGGATGGCTTACTGTTACACTATTCTTTCACTGAAGAAAAATGAGTCTCCTATTGTGTTGTTAAGAGTTTTCTTTTTATAAAATCTCTCTTAATAATACTAATTGTCTCTATTACATGAACTGTAATAGAAGATTTAAATATAGAATTTCATTGTTACGTCTAGCAAAAGCTATTAAATTGTGTATATATATTGCTGCATATTAGAAACAAGTGATGTCATACAATAATGATCTCTGCATCATGAAACCAAGTTTTCTCATTACAAACACTGAACATGAAAAGAGAAAAAAATAAATCAAAAAGCCACAATGAAAATTAAGTTTCCTAAATGTTGTACACAAACCTCTATACCACTGAGCATTAACAAAATCCAGGTACTTACCAGATCAATCAGACTCTCCTGGATTCTGTTCAGTGTGGTGCGTAATCTGCTGCTACTGAGGCCCAATCCTGTTGATTCAAACTGGAAGAAATACATTCTATTTAAATTAGGAAAGGAAAACTCATTGGCTTTACACTTATACAGAAAAACTGTATAGTTTGCAAAGACTATGTACAATTTACTTAAAGTTTTAGCACATAATCACAACCATACAAAATGAAAATTAAATAAACAGAGGTCATGGCACTCAATTTTGCACTGGTGTAAGGAATGTCACAAGTATCTTTCATGAAGATGACAGTTTATCATTCATACCAATAAAACAACTGGTATCCTTCATTTTTAATACTGTATTTGGCTGCAGGACTCTTATGTTTTCTCATCTGGGCAACGAGCCTAGCATGGCTCACAACAATGTCCCCTTAGAGACCTGCACGCATACCACACCTAAGCCAAATGGTCTTCACTCTTCTTTCTCTCTAGCTATAAAATCGTATGTAATTATCAATTCTGTATCCTGTATATGTAAAAAGTATAACCATTAATTTTCACAAAACAGTCAGTATTACCTAATGCTTATAAAGATCTACCTAAGAAGTGTGCCATCTTCATGTTAGTGGCTCAGGAGTGTGAGACAGAAGCTCAGCTGGGATAAATCAATATAGCTACACCAACTACCTGCTGAGTGCAATGAATTATACCAGCTGAGGGTCTGATTTGACATGCATAATTATTGTAACTACTTATCTTCTAATTAAAAAAACACCCAACAAAGTAACACAACAGTGAAAGTGGGAACGGACACTTAAGAAACACACATTTAAGTCAACAATCTGGAAGGATTTAAATACAGTTCTGGTATGTGATTCACACCAAAAAGCAATTTACTGAACAATATTTAGAGCACTGTTGTGTCTTGTATTATTAGACTTCCTTCAATGGGCTGCTTCAGGAAAGGAAATGTTTGAGTTCATGTCATCTCCTTTGTTCCTTTTAAATACAAAACAGTATAATTTAGGTCCCCATTTACTGAATCTAAAGTTTCTGACTTAAGATGTCCATCTGCCCCAATTCTCCTATGCATTGAATGAAAATTTACATCTGAGCTGAATTCCCCCTAGCAGTACAGTCTGATGAAACCTAGAACCTGATCTAGGAGATGTAATAACTATCCCATTTGATAAATTGATAAACCAATAAATAGAAATGCCTTTGTTCATGCCTTTGTTTTTCTGCAAGCGAAGTAAGCTTTTTAACAAGCACAATTGGTATTTTTCTCCAAATTTTTACTGTAGGAGCATGAGTTCTGAACTGCCTTTGATTTTGCAGGTGTGTGTTTGAAAAATAACTTTTTTCCCTTTAAGAAATACACATCCTTAATTTTCCAAATTTTCTTTTCTTCTTAACATTGGAGAGTACTTGTTCAAGATACAGACTGCAAACTCAAGACTGACTATTCTTTCTGTTAAGGCAAAAAAAAACAGGAAAAGAAACTCTGCTTAAAAGAAAAATGTATGTATATTAAAAATAAATTTGAAAGTTACAGGCATTAAATGTTAAAATATTTGCACCATGAAAACTATGTATCATGCAATCTACTACTAATTCTTTTCCTGTCTTTTGACTGCCAACTTTCAGTAGCTATCAATAACTTGTACTTATTTCTTCTATAATGATGTATTTCCTTCTGAAAAATGCTAAGTTCATATTTGAAACATATCTGACTGAAAAGGAATGTAAGAACAACTTAAATTCCCATGAAACGCTACTTATCTAGTACTCCCAATTTATGAGGCAGCCAGTCGCAGCTTGAAGTCAAAATCATGTAGCCATATGTATGAGGGGGGGAAAAATGAAGAAGCAAGCAAATAAACAAAAACATTGTTGCTCAGAATTTTTCCACAAAGACAGAACATGTCACTCATCAGTACATCTGAATTTCTTCACAGAAGTTTCTGCTATTTCTAGATGCAAAATGATAGGTATTTAAATTTCACAAAATGATGACCTAGTAAGGCTAGTAAGCAGAAAACTAGAAATTTCCAGAATAATGCTACTGATCACCAATTTTACATAACCTCTTTTAGCTATTAAAAAAAAAAAAAAAGCGCTTACAAATTGGTGTAATGTCCTGTCAAAAAAATTAAAATTCATGTCATGTTTTCAGCTTGGAAGGACAAGGAAGAACATTTTGTGGCATGTTCATGTATGTCTTACACTTCAGTGAGCAGGTATAAAATACAGTCAATTCCTTTTAATTTTATATTGGGTTCCTCCATAATTTGAGATAAGGCAGCCTTAAGTGCATCTCACAAATAAAAAAAAATGTGTTAGAAGAGCAATTCTGGTTACAACAATGTTCGACTTTTGACAGTGAAGAAAGCTAAATACTGACTACTTAGGATGATGATTCTAAAGAGGTCTGGAACGAACAATGTCTTAGCATCGTGAGTGGACACAGAACTGAACACATGTATTTTAAATCCCTGGTTTTCACGGAACTGGCAATGAGCACAATATTCACAAATAATTTCAAGCATTTAAGGAAGTCATACCAGTGTACTCTAAGAATCCCATTTGAATTTATTTTGTAAATAAAAATAAACCAGGAACATTCTCAGTGGTCTAAATCACATACCATCACCCGACTCTACTTTCTAAATGTTTATAAACACCATGGGTTTATAAGTCAGGACATTTAAGCAGCATTACAAGAGGGTTTATACAATCATAAACCCTTGTAAGCATTGTGTTTCCCATGGAAAATCATCTGTCAAAACAAATACTAGGCACACTATGAAAACATTACAGTTTTACCACCATCTGCTATAATGTTTACCTGCCTAGCACTGTGCTGTTCTCTATTAGAAGCACACAGTGAGGAAGTCGGTATGAGCTTTGGAAACACAAAATGGGAGGTGCAAAAGAAACAAAATGAAAGAAAGGCAGCAAAATGTGAATAGCAGAGCAACTGACTAAGCCAATGGAAATCTATTATCTCCATAAGAAAAAGAAGAAAAAAAAAAGCCAAAACAACCAAACAAAAAAATTCAAAAAACAAAACACCCATTTTGTAAACACAAATTGCAAACATTTGTTCTGCCAAACAGAACAGCTCAAAAACATGCTGAGTCTGAAAATCCATTATAATTTGCCAACAGATGATGATGAATTTGGAACCCCTTGATATTATTACTTGTGGAGTAATTTAGGGGCCAAGAGAGGAGAAAATTGTTTTTACATGCAGTTATTCATAAACACTTTAAGACAATTCAATTGAAAGTTGATCTATGTTAGAAGATCCAACAAGTATCTATTTCAACTACAGGATCACTCAAAAAAAGTTATTAGACCAAGTAGTTCAACAGAAGAATACTAGATCTGAAAAAGTGTCTTGCAAACCTCTTTGTAACTTGAGTTACAACTTAACTTTCATGGCACCCTTCTCATCCTTTCGCTATTTTTATGTAAGAGAAGTACATAATGAAAAATTAAATCACCTCATATTCTCTAGGCTCAAAACCACCACACTCCTTCTGCAGACTGCTCCTTTGCTACCCACTTTCTGACACTACTTAGAGGTATTTCACTGTTTCTTTCCTCCTTTCCAATACTGCTGGAAAAGAGAATAGAGAATCTATCTATTCAAAATATAATATTATTAATGTCCTAGTGACAATAATGCTCTCAGTAGTTATTTCCCTTATGGCTGATCTAGTCAGGTTTTTCCTGACTCCTACATTCAAATTCATTCTGTTGCCACTAATTTTTCAAGGGATTACATATTGGGTAGCATTTTAAGCAAAGAAATCCCCTCTGTATTTTCATTCTGTGTGTACAGCGATGCTTGAAAATGAAAAATATTTCTACCTACCGTGTCATTTCGGCCAAAAAATGTATAGACTGCGTACAGATAGTAATCGAAGAGCTGGGACATGAAGTGGATCACATCAAATGCAATTGGTTTCAGAATATTCATCATTTGCATGTATTTCCCTTAAAAATTAAATACAGGAGATCGGTTTTCTCAGCACAAATGCTACAAAGATAGTGCCACATTTGAAAAACTCAAAATCACCTTCACAAAGTGTGTTATTTAGCCTTAAATATTAACAACTTAGTAATTGCTTAGACACTGGGAGCACAAAAATAAAAAACATTTATGAAAAACTACAATTGTTCTACATACCAACAAGCCTTATTACATTCAGTGTAGTGTTTGTTAGAATAGGTGCATTCACTTTACTGAGGTTATAATCTGATCTCTTTCTGCTCCTCAGAGTTTCTCGAGAAATGCTTTAAAGAAAACAAAATACACCAAATGTCACAAGATTCAAGGACATACAAATGAAATTTAGTAGAAAATAAATTATTTCTTCCCCATTTTTTAACATGACAGAATGTCTTCCAGTGTAGCACTTTATTTCTGCCCAAGCATAACTGGGTTAGGATTCTAACATTTAAGAGAAAAGCCTGACCTAATTTATATGGAATTGTTCTAGAGACAGGAGTTTCTGACTTGTAAATTCAAGGCATGAGTTCTGCAGGCCTCTGCCTTGCCCTACCAATCATTTTAATCATTCTGATTCATGCCCACAGTTCATGAAGTACAGAAAATGAAAACAACACAAGTCACATCAAAACAGGGGCAGATTAGTCATCTACAGATAAAAATTACTATCTGATAATGGAAGCAATTTTGAGGAAGATAAAGGTAAAAAAGTCATTGAATTTTTCATTAACTGTAGTACTGCAAATGGTAGTGAGTTGGACTCAATGATACTTTATAGATCCCTTGCAACTCCAGACATTCTATTTTTCTATAAGAGAAACCTTCTGCCAGCTGCCATAGCTCAAAATAATATTCCAAAAATTCAGAATGCTTCAATTTCAGAGCTCAAACTTACTGACAGTAACTCCTGTTTGTTTCAATTAAGGTGTTTTTAAATATATCTTCATCACTTCTTCGAAATTAAGTAGTCTACATAATGTATCTTACAGAATCATGCTAACAATATTTTATCCTAAGGAGTTATTCTGTAAAAAACCCATTACTCTGCTTTGACCTCAGTGACAGTATTTTAGTTCTCCAGCAATCCCTGTATAAAAATAATGCTAGCCTGCTTCACAAAGTCTGAAAGGACATCTAAGTTATAGAGTGTACTAGACAGAAATTTCAGATACTTCTAAAGGCTACAGAGTTTGCTATTGCTTATATGAATATACATAAAAATTTTAATATATTACTTGAAACAGACTATGTATGTTCATTTATATATGTGTGTGTATATATTCTTAAAGAAAAAGAGAATTTTAAATTCCAAAGGAATATCTTTAAGCTATGGAAGAAGCTAATTTTTTTTTCTTAATCTGTAGAAGTTTACTGTTCTGCAGAAGCCCATAAATCACGCAATTTGTCCGAAAACAACTGCTTTTGACACAACAGAAATTATACATAAGCACAACAGCTCCTACAGAAGAACCTTCAGTTAACATCTAGTCCTTGCTAATCAGTTTTCCACTACCTGTTTCAGAGAGCTTTTATCCTCTTTCAAAATGTAGCTTCCTGCAGCTTGATGAGCAGTTTTATGTTCCTCTCCATTCAGGAGATCTAAGTGCTGAGCCCTTTTAACTGTTTAAGCAGCATAAAGATTGTTTGATTATCATTGCACTGTCGTAGATTCTAGAAAGTGAACTAATTAGAGTACTGAGATGAAAAGCATGTAAATTAGACCAACAACTCACACAGCCTACTTACCTTTTTATTGGGGCATCTCCAGTCTGCTCATCCACATAATCTCTTTTCAACTCTTCAGGAACATCACTGTCACTATCATACTCTTGATATGCACTTTTTTCTTGCTCGTCTGATTCATACTGTTTTAAATAAACAAATAAATAAACAGACTTTTTTCTTATAATATTATCACTAATTTCAAATGGCACTTTGATAATTTCTTGGCTTTTACCTTGATCAGGATACAAATAACTTTGATGGTTGAAAGGCTGCTGACAATGATCATTTAAAATGCAGCAGGCAAATTATACAAAGCCATTTTTAAGTGCATTTCTATTTTCAGATAGTGATTAAATATTCATCCTATTTCTCCTAGGTACTGATAATTCTTTTTGTTTTGCTTTCTAGTTGCTGTATCAAGTATCCACATTTCTGAGATTTTATTATTTTCTTTATAATCTGAAAAATAGTACTAGAACCTCAAAATTCATCCCTATAGTGGCAATAAAACAAAACTCCTGGCATTACACAATCCTACCTATTGCAAGGACTACTACTGCTTCACAAAAATACTTATTTATACTGTATGCATTAAAAAAAAAAATACACCACCAGAAAAACCAACTTGCAGTTGTTTGCAAAATTGACTTAAGTACACTCCAAAAGACATTTGACTCAGTCTTTCAATCGCTTAACCTGTTAGAGACCAATATGATTTTGACTATGCACAAACACTGCAAGAAAACAATGCTTCTGAGGGCACTTGGTCTATTCAGCCTGGAGAAGAGGAGACTGAGGGGAGACCTCATTGCAGTTACTTCCTTGTGAGGGGAAGAGCAGGGGCAAGCACTCATCCTTCTCTGTGGTGCCCAGTGACAGGTCCCGAGGCAACCTGAAATTGTGTCAGAGGAGGTTTAGGTTGGATATTAGAAAGCGCTTCTTAACCCAGCTGCTGGTTGAGCACTGGAGTAGGCTTCCCAGGGAAGTGGTCACAGGACCAAGCCTGACAGAGTTCAAGAAGCGTTTGGATGACATTCTCAGGCATATGGTGCGACGCTTGGGGATGGTCCTTGTTATAGGTTCAGAATCTAATGGAATTTTTCTTCCCCCACCGCCAGAATGAGGCGCAAATGGGCCTACCCCAGTCCATTTGCCTCTAACAAAGAAGCAAGACTGACCGGTGATTTAGGGTGGGGGGAAGCAGAGAGACTGGTTTTTGGAGAGTCAGCAGCGGGGGAGACGGGCTGAGAGAGAAACCCGCTGCGTTTGGTTTTTCTTTCTTTGCCTTTCCTGCTTTTTCTGTTTTCCCATATCTGGATTTTACAGAGCCTTTTGGATTGTTTTCTTTTTTGACTTTGCCCGAGAGAGAGGAAGACATCACTAGCCGGGGGGGGCCCTTACATCGGGCCTTCTGTGAGGGAGCCAGCGGCGGCCAGCCCAAACGTGAGAGAATTTTTACATCGGAAGCCCCAGTCTAAAGGCCAGCAGACGACAAGCCGAGCTTCTCGGAGGGACACACCGGAGCTTTTCTTCCCATCCACCAACCCCCGGGGGCATCCCAGCATCAGTCACTCATCTCCTCGCTTGCAGCCCGTGGATACCACTGAGCCCGGTAGGGACAGACTCTGTATGTGTTTGTGTGTGGGGGGTGTTTGATTCAGGAGTTTTTTTATTCGTTCAGTCTTGGTTGTTCTGTTTTTCTCTTGAATATACATATATATATCATAGCTAGGAACTGTTATCCTTCCATTTATCATACCTTAATTAAAATTTGTTTTGAAATTAAAGGAGACTTGTCTCTCTGTTTTAGTTATAAATTTTTCTAAGTTCTCTAAACTTAGACAGTCCTCTGCAGGGCTGAGGGTTGGACTCGATGATCCTTTGGGATCCCTTCCAACTCAGCATACTCTGTGATTCTGTGAAATGCTACTACAATATAAGTATTTCTCATGGCTCTATAACCATGTAATTTTTTTCACGAATTTTTTTGCACTGTATGCTGTTCTATCCACATCAACAGGAAGGTGGATAACTTTGCATACATCTGCATTCTCTATCCATATAAACTTTGCACTGGCATGGAACAACCAAAACTTGCTGAGTACATGAGGAACAGGATTCTACAACCCAAACAGACATACCTTTCCTCACAGAGAACAAAAACTACAACAAAACCCAAAATCACAGCACACTACATGATTCTAAGAAGCATTCTAATGATATAATTCAACTGCATCAGTAAAATAAATCCCTGGGTCCTAGATTAAAAGTATTTTCCATTCCTGCCCAGCCCTGCTTTCTGAGAAAACTTGAACAGGTGTTTGCAGCATGCTTGCATTCATTGGTGCATATTAGTTCTCAGTTTTGTTTTGAAACACACATGATCACTTATCTAGATAAAGGCACAGAATCCTGATATTTAAAATATTGATGTAATTATCAATGAAACAAATTCTATTTGATGGAAGAAAGTCCCATGCACCATTTGCTTAATTTGTCACAATTCTAGAATAACCCTACAAAAAACGTGAATGCATAGATAAATTAATCACATATACCTGTTTCAAGACGTGCATTCTTATACATTTGATGGTAATTGCACCTTTTGAAAACTAAGAAACTGAAGCAGATACAGACAACTACTGCCTCCAAACACTGATCTGCATTTTTGATTTTGTGGAACTGTTTCATTCTGTTCAATTGTTGAATTACACTTGAGAGATCATAAGAGAATTATTTTCAGCTCAAGGACACAAGGCAGAAGCCTAAAAGATGATGTCTGAAAAAAATTAGCAACACAAGCTACTGCATATATAATACAGTTTAGCATTTCCATGCTAGACATCTATTATTATAGCTAGAGAATGAGTTTTCTGGCTAAACAATAGCCACAAATAAATATAATAAATGCTTTTTATCAATATGAAGTCACATATAGATATTAAAAGTGTGCAATTAGGATTTTTTTTAAACATCTGTAATTTGCAATCTTTTTTCACTCCAATTAAAAGCAGTATTTAGTGTCAATCTCTTTATCAGGCATTCTAGGTTGTTTCCTAGCATGCATGCTTCAGACACTTCAAAAATAACGAAATAATTTTTTTAAAAAGTAGATTTCTTAAACCAGAAATTATTAAAGAAAAACAAATAGTTGATGCTCTGATACAACCCTTTTTCCTGCTATCACCATGTTAACCACATCCATACATCAGGCTTCAGAATTCATCTGCACTTGAAGAGAGACCTCATTACTTTTCCTTTTACCATTTCCTTAATGTGTACATTGCTTTGAAGCCTTCATTGAAGCAGTCTATAGAGATACATCTGACAGTCTGGTTCCAGGGTCCTTAAGAACTGGCATGTTTTTTAAGGATAAAACCTCTCCAGAGGGGAAAACTCAGTCTCTCCATCATGCAAAACACTAGGAAATACATTTTTTCAGTCATGCATGGCAATTCTCAGCCCCAGTCCCAAGTTGCTGAGACTTTTAAAGCCTGGCACTATGAAAGCACTGTATTATAAACGCAAGAATCCCACAGAACAAACAAATTCAAAGCAAAAAAACAGGTCAGATGGAAAAAAAAGAAGGTAGCATGAGATACATTCTAAAAGGAAATGTCTATATCATTAGTATTCACAGGCAAAATTTCTGCCTTGTGAACATTTTAGGCAAAAGAAAGCTGTAATAAAAGTAGCTCATTTCAGAAACAAGTTGAATTCAGCCTTGACTAAGGACAGTTTAACTAACTTGGTGTGGAGAATTACCATCACCTATTATGCCTTATATACAAATTACATACTGATTCCATTAAAATTCAGTGACAGTAAAATAATAAATTGAGTACAAATCATTGACTACAAATCCTATTGATAGATGAATCTGACAGTTGACATTAACTGTCTCAACATCATAGAATACAAAGATTTTGAGGAAAAAAATTAGCATGGAAAAATAATTGTGTCCTCAATATACTGTTATTAATGATGTGGGAAAGTTATTTAATGAGATAAACATCTGTATTTTAAAGTATGCAGTAACTCACAACTGTTAAATAGCAAACTCACCCCAAAGAGATCTTGTAAATCTATTTTGAATATGCACAGTCTTCAGTAAAATTTTAAAGCAATAAAATAAATTCAGGTTTCTTGTAGCAATAATCAGGTCACCAGTGTTTAGGCAATCAGCCCAAACAAACCCATAGGAAGTGGTAGCATTCATCAGAGTTGAGGAGTGTTACAATACTGTAAACTAACTGTATCCCAACAAAGACATCTTAAGAAGCTACAAAAAAGAGACATAAAGCACCCCACTGAAGCTCAAGACAGAGCTGAGGTGACTGGGTCCAGCAGCCCATTTTCAGTTGTCCAGAACTGCAACAAATAAGCATTTACAAAGACTTTAAAATTCTCAGAAGAAATCCTGACAGTTCTTACCACCCACCACCCTACAGATCATTTGACAAGTAAGTTAATTGCTTACGTCATTGTTGTGCTATGTCTTGAAATATTCGGAAACATGTCTGCATTCTCTGGAAACAAAATTTTGCAACCTGCATCTGAAATAATTTCAATTTTACGTGCTAAAGTGTGGAAATTTTATCCCACATTACCAAAGCAAGTTACTTCTCTTTATATGTAAAGGATAATGAAATAGGTGTGACTTCTATGACACCAGAGGATGACCACAACACACCAACCTTTTTAGCAACAAGCTGGTTTTTGAGCCATGTTAGGGAAGAGGCCAGTAAGAAGCAGATCCTGTGAGATGAGATAATGCACTTTACCATGTCCATGTCCTACTCAGAAGGAGGTTATCACAAAAGCCTGAAGGTATTCATACCTTCTGATAAGGCATAACTGCCTCAACTATGCAAACAGCCATCGTGTCATTTAGAAGGGGTCATAAACCATCAAAGACCCTCAAAGTGCCTTCAGACTCATCAGTGGGGCTTTCCACCAGAGGACTGCACACAATCCACACTGTAGTATCAAACAGTGTAAAACTCTCCCCCTAGGGTATTCTCACTTGAACCTGAACGTGTATTAACCCAATGAACTTCAATGTTCAGTGTGTTCCCTCCACCCCTGACTGATCAAGACTGTGACCATCATTTTGTCCACTAGACATAAAAAAATGCAACAACCGAGTCTCATTGCTGGATCCGTAGGTACTAATATCTTTCCTCTTCACTCTTTACTCTTATCCTTTCTTTTTCTTCCTTTTCGTTATATAATTTCTTCTTGATACCTCTATATTGTTATATTACTATAGATAGTAACCAAAATGGCTACATACCTCCTTTCCATTGTAACCAAATTATTCTAATATAAACCTGCCATATATATATGTGTGTGTGTGTGTGTATATATATATATATACACACACATACACACATTGATCATTCAGTGGCACTTCACTCTTTCTCCTCCCAGGAGACCTATTAACAAGAATTTCAGTTACTTGTTGCCTCTGGGGTGGGTCATAACAGTAACAGGGAAAAATTAAAATGTCAAAAGGGAAAGTAGGATGGGCATCCACAGTGCATACTCACTTGCATCACAAAAAACCTTAGTTCCAATACCAGCCCTGTGAGATATCCTGTACAACTACTGACAAGTTAATTAACCTGTCCTGTGACTCAATTCTCTATGTAAATGCACATAAAACTTTCCCGGCACACAAAAGTATCAGAAAGGATTTTAGCATTCCCGTGACCAAGTTTACAGTTCATATACTGATAATAACCAAGTACCTCCTTAGCATAGTTGAACACCCTCAAGTTATATGGAATAAACTTGTTTATATTCAATATTGCTAGAAACACGGTGAACAAAGCAAATGTTCACAACTGATTTCCACAATGGGGGAAGAAAAATCAAAAGCATCATCCTCCATAATCAATTTTAAATTACTGTGAGAAAACCAAAACTTCACTTTTTTTTTCACATAGAAAAAGAGAAAAAAGTTAGTTCTATAGACTGTTCCTAAATTCTCCAAATACCACTATATTTAAGGCTAAAAAAATGTTACAATATGTATGTCTGTATACCTATATTTCAAAAGAAAAATGCATAATAAATCATATTATTGGTATTCCCTTTTCCATACTGAACATTCTGTCTCTCTGATATCAATGGAATGCCAAAATTCATCATAGTTCTTCACCAGACACAAAATCAGATTTTATCAATTTAAAATATTTTAAGGTTTCACTAAAAAAAGAACACTATGTTGGCACATAGCTTTGAAAAAGGGGACAATGCAGCCAGCCTTAAAGTCCCTGACAATGCGCAAGCCTACCAAATAGGACACTGCTCCAAATTAAAGACCGGGAAACCACTGCCTCGACTTTGCTACGTGTGACACATCAGCCTATTGCCAGTTCATGGGATCACAACTTACCCTAGCCTGTTTCCCCAAAACCACAGCCTGCCACTGCAGAACTGCTGAGGCAGCCACCCTTAGCCTGAGCAGAGCAGATATATGGCATCCTGGCAGTGATCTACTGGGACCCATTTCCACCACAGTGCTTGCAGTTATATCAGCACCTATGTGCAGAGCATGAGACAATCCTTTACTAGCAAATTAATACTTACTCTCTGAAGTAGTAGGCTGAGCTTCACACATCTTCAAAAAACAGATACCAGTGAACAACCAGTATGAAAACAGTAACTTTAACATATAGATACTTTTTCCAATGGCTAAAGACAAATTCAGAATTCAAAAAAAACCATATTTTTACTCAGGATCATTAGATGGTCAAATTCATTTTCTTCTTATGGTAATTAGGTAACAAAGATAACAGATAACTTTCTGGATAACACTATTACAATAAAGGAGGTGGGTTTCGGGTGGGGGTGCTACTCTGCATATTTCTCAAGACAATTCTGGAACAAGAAGAGGAAAACCACCCCACACATTTACATTTTGTAATTGGATGCATATTACAGACTGCCAGTAAGACCTGCAGGACCACTACCTCTCATGAGCCCACAATGCCTGTGTTTACTGCCACCAGAAGTGGGAATCTGTATGATCTTTTAAGCTCTAATACTCCTCCAAAAAGGTTCATCTTTGGAGAAGATAATACACAGCTGAAGTCAGAAGAGGATATTATAAGTTGCTACTGGAAAATGTCCACTGAAGAGCCACAAAGATGATTAGGGGGTCTCTCTTACAAGAAAGGACTGCAGGAGCTGGGCCTGTCTAGTCAAGAGAAGACCAAGAGGGGATCTCATTAATACTGATAGATATCTCAAAGGCAGGTAGCAAGAGGATGACATCCCTCTTCAAGAGGAGCCCAGCAACAGGAAGAGGAGTAATGGACGTAAACCAAAACACAACAAGTTTCACTTCGACATGATGAAGAACTTCTTTATGTTGAGGGTGGCACAGCACTGGAACAGGCTGTCCATGGAGTCTCCCCCTCTGGAGAAATTCAAAATCCCCCTACATGTTCCTGTGTAACTTGCTCTAGGTGACACTGCCTTGGCAGGGGGGTTGGACTAATCTCCAGAGGCCCATTCTAACCCTAACCATTCAGTGATTCTGTGCTTACTGATACTAGTCTGATTCTTGTACTATGGCATTTTGCCGTCATTGCTACACAAAATAAATCAGCATTTATTTAAAGCACGATTTGCTTAGTCTGTTTTTTTTAATTCCCTGAAGCACTTCATACCCCATTGGAAGCTAACACATCCTCTGTCTCATCATCTTTGCTGTCAGCCTGAATTTCAAATGGGTTTCCTCCATTACAGTACTGTTCAAATAATGTTACCGTTGCTGAAATTGCTGAAGCAGGCTGCTTACTAGGTGACACCGTTGGGGAACGTGACTGCTCCATGAACTTAAATTCCTGTGAACAGAAATAAAACACAGCTTCAACCAGACAGTTTCAGTATTATTATGATTCCAGTTCCATAAAAACAGAGGATAACAAGAAACTTGTGGACAATTAACTTTTAGCCAAAGTTTGCTGCTTATTTAAACATGCTCTTCATGCTGGGTAAAGTTAGCCTTGAAAGTGGCGATCTTAGACTTGCTCATCTTGGCAATTTTTGCAGTTTTTTGTTATGACATGCAACACATCTACATTCATAAAGTATTCCAGTCCAAAAACTAGGTGAAAACTGAGTTTTTTATTTCACAGAAAAGGAGATAAACAAGACTTAAATTCTATCCAAAAATGTAGTTTTCATTACACAAGTTACCGAGTAATTTACTAAAGATGAAATTTTCTAGTTGATAACTTATTTTTTAAAAGTTCTTTACAAATTTTTTTTATTTCTCAAGCCCACTGCACATAAGGTTTCTGATCACTGGGTGTGTGAATAAACTTTTGCAAATGTATGGACCAAGTAGGACATGTAAAGCATGATTTTTGACCTTTTTTTTCCAAAAACCTTGACTTGCCTCAGTTGATACATGATTTTTATCTATTAAACTCTAGCTATTGATTTTCAACAGTGGCAAAATGCACATTTTCATTTAACTTAAGGTTAAAGATCAAAACACATGCAGTTAAAAAGACTACAATATTAGATTTCTGTTTGCTCTAGTTCCTCGAGCAGTATGTATGGATTTATAATCCCATTTATCTATTAAAAATATTATTTCTTTCATGCCACTACGGGTCGTCCTTCCTCTTCCCTCTGTAGTATTACTGCCCCAGTAGTCTATTGCTTCTTTTTACAGTTAACTCTACAGAAGTTGAAAAACTGTCTTTTTCAACACAGTGTCTTTTTCAAGATTGCTCCACTAAATCATTTTTGCACTTCAGTTACAGTTTTAATTACAGGCACCATGTTCCGTTTGGCAAAACAAGTGAATTTCATTCATCACATGCTAAACTTCACAAAAATCACTTTAGGACAGAAAGTGAGCACACCAATTACATGCTTTCAGTTGGACTTCACCACAGAAGAATATTTTTTTTCCTTTCCAAATGAGCCAAGTATGACCTATGTTTCCAGAAACATGCCAGACTGGTACAAGCTAGTGAGCACTAATGCAACTACTTTACGGCACTCATCTTTTAGTATCTGACTAAATAATAATTTAAAAATTGAAAAGACATTTTAACAGTCAATTAAAATATAAAAACTAATGACTAATTTTATACTTACAACTCTAGCATCTTCCATAAACCTCTTTTATACTTACAACTCTAGCATCTTCCATAAACCTCTACCTGGCTGAAACAGAAAGACTACTGTTTTACAACCATTTAGTTCTTAAGTTTCCAATATCATGAAGCAAAATACAGGAATTTTTAGAATCCATTTGAACAGTAGTTCATGGATCTTACTACTTCTTAGAAAACCTGGACTCTTAGTTGTTCAAGTATTCATACATTTGTTTGTTTTATTCACAAGAACGTACATGAAGCTGCAGAATACTAAAGCTTGATTTAACAGGACAAAGTTCCCAGGTCTCATTCTCCAAAAACATTCTTAGTTCTTCAAGACGAGTTCTGTAATACAACAAATGAACTTTTAATCGGCAGGAAGAGTAAATCAGAAAATAGACAATTACTTATGCAGTAAAAAAACCCTTCTAAAACTGTACAAAAAGTCCTGAAAACAGGTATTTAAGTAATTCTTTCAAAGTGACAGTGTCTTTTTAAGACACCTCTGGAGAAAGTCTCTAAGAATGTCATCTCCAAAATTTTGAACTGAATTTTTTTGGTGAAAACCGTTACAAACTACAGAGGGACATCCATGATTATGTAGAAACACTCAACTTTTTTTCCTCTAGGTAAACTATAGAAAGCAATAGTAAATACTAACACCCTATTACAGCACAACAGCTTCTAAAAGCCCAGACTGGATGCTTTTTTCTAACACCCTGAAGCCAACAGATAGCAAAAGGAAGTGGAAAGCACTCATGTTCATGAGGCATTTCAACTTTTCAGAGAATAAAAAAATTAAATGGCTGTTAATTTGCATTTTTCTTCATAACTTAGCTTTACCTTGGTACCAATATTGAAAATGTAATAAGGAAAAGTAATCAAGCCATTACATATCTCCATTGTTTCTGATAGGTGTTTAATCACGAGAACACCCTCCATTTGGTCATAAATAGAAATACCTTTAATAAAGAAAAATGTTGCCAAATAGGTGGAACACATACAGGAAAAGACAGCAATGAGTGCTTATTGAAGTCACATAGATCTTCTCTTAATATCTGGTACACTGCTTTGTTTAACAAGTATCAGTTGGTAATTTATGCACTGGATTTCTAGTTAGGCAGTAAGATCTTCTAGAAATATCACTACTTCAGTAATGAACTACAGTCACCACCATCACTAAAATGTGTTCAACTATGACTACAGTTTGCTGTGTCTTTTTAAATTCACCAGTTAAACGCAAATACACTTCCAGTGCTATTTTCAGTGCACTGAGCACCCTTAGTTTCCAGATTTCAGAGCAGCAAAGCCAACAGAAACAACAGACAGAGATGCTGTGAAAGCCAGCATTAGAATAAAATTTTTTGTGAGGGAGACTAAGGTGAAAGAGTCATAGTAAAGCAAACATTTAAAAGCCACATAGCAACAGGTTTTGCCTCACTTCAAAGATGAAATCAAGGCTCTGACAAACTACTTAAACTCTCTTTCTTCATTTTCACCAGCATATAAATCTAGAAAGGGGCACATATGGAAGACGATGTATTCTCTGAAAAGCTTTAGTGATCAGACACACCTTTTTACAAATGTATCAGTACAAAAAGTAAATTGCATTCCAAAGAGCACCTTACTGATGCTCTTCACCAAAAGCCCATTCAAATTTTTCAAAATAATAAAAAAGGTTTCATGTATGCTCCAGTACTACATTCTCTTCTATATTTTTGAATAACATGGTCAATTCCTTTAAATGTTTTATGTTGGCAGTTCTCTATGATGACACAGTGCTCAGGAGGCCACATATGTCAAATTACAGAAAGAAAGAACTGATTACTCCTGGACACTAAGCATTTCAGCTCTATGTAGCTTTTATGTACTAATGAATCCTTAAAAGCACTAATGCTTTTTTTCTTCCCTTCCAATTAAACAAACAAGAGGAGAGAAAATCACATTAGCTTGATCTGAAAAGGCAAGATACTTAAAGCTTTCAAATGAATAACCTGAAAGATACAGCTGTGAGACAGGTTTTTTTTATATTTCTCCTTCTGAAGATGAAAATATCAGCCAATTATACTCCACAATACCCACAAAACATAAAACATGTAAAAATATTAAAAGGTTCACATAATAAGTCATATTAATATTTCCTTTTATTTTCACAAGATTTATGTTACCTTAATAAAAAAGACAATAAAAAAGACCTTATTTTAAAAAAAGGTTTTCTTTAGACATTCCATCAGTGTTCCTTAACCTTTATTTTACCCAAAGACAATTCAGAAAATTAGTCCCTCAGCAGTTAAACATAAGGAAAATTGTAACAGTCAAAATTACATTTTCTTAACCAAGTAAGGCATTACGTGGTAAGTCAGTGTAGTAAAAGATGGTTAGATGGACAAAAATATGCTCACAAAATTCAGTTTCAGATTCAGAAATGTTTTCAAGAAATAAAGATAGATGGCATCTCCTGACCAGACATAATGTGGATCTGATTAAGGCTCAGGTTTTCCAGACAACTGCAACTGAGCTCTTCATCAAATGTTTAAAAAGAAACCCTAGATATAAACTACCAAAGCTGGAAGACATTCCAAACCATATTCTCATTTTCTAAATTTAGACACTGTCTCAAGTTCTCCTGCCATAATCTTCATACTTTATGGATTTTAGGCAGAAAGTCTCAGACCAAATGAGTCTGACTGTATTACTTGTATGACAGAGGACAACATATCAAGACTAGAAAAGTAGGAGTTTCTTAGAGCATGGAACGCTGTGCTTCTTCTCATATCTTCCTAGGTTTTAATACCCAGAAAGAAAATAATAGACAACTGGAATAAAAATGGTCCTCATCATCCAAAAGAAAATATTTGGAAAACCAAAGCAGTTAAAACAAATAAACAGAAAGTCTCAAGCTGTCATAGCCATATATGGTATTTGAGTCCAGAGACTGCCTGTCAATGACAGGACATATAACTGCCCTCAGGTATAACAACAGAGTTGACTGAAATGTAACTAAATAATGCTAATGAAAAAGTCACAAGAACGTGACTTAAAAGGATGGACTCAATTGTAAATATCTGATTTGATGCAAGACAAAATTGCACATGGAAAAAAAAACATTTCATAGTCATACATGATCACTTTTCAAGCAACGGCATAGATAAAGAAGTAACAATTTTGCTACAGAAATTGGATGTCAGAGGCATTCACCCTAGGGATGCCAGGGGACAACTTAAGATGCAAACAGCAAAACTACTGAAATTCTACATTAAAAAGTTGTTCATGTTTATCTGGCTTGCCTGCTACATAACTGAGGTTTTCCACAACCACAGAGGAAGCAAAGACTTCTCATTTGGAATAGCATTTACCCAATAAAATAAATGCCATCAGAATCATTCACTACACATATAGTAGTCTCACCTGTGGTATGTTTTGAAATAGTTAACACTTTGTTTTCTGATAGATTCTTGCAAAACTTCAGACTTACTGCCACAAAATTCTTCTCCAACTTGCATTAGCCTACAGTAATAAAACAAAGTTTAAAAATATTTATTGATTTAGTAATACTGCTGTTCCAACCGTGACTGTACAACACGTATCTCCATAAAAGCAGAGCACCCATGTTACAGTGCAATGTTAAGGCTGCATTCCACAAAAGTCCATGTCTCATTTCCCTCCAAATCCTACCATTATGTCCCATACACATAGAGACAAAGAGTCATAAGCAAAATTAATGTCTTTTTGAGATCCCATTATGCATGGCAAGCTGTCAGCTCACATTCTCAATGTCAATTTATTACCAAAACAGAAGGATATAATACAGTACAGGTTGGTAGTAACACAGTATTCTTCTGCTCTTGACTGATAGTCCCTTTAAAAGCTCTTAGAAACAAAATTGTTAGATCTGCACATCTCAGATTTTAAAGGTAGATGACACTGAAATCATACCACACTTAAGCACTACTTGAGCAGCAAAGCAATTCATGCTACCTCTCCCAAATACATCCTCATGAACTCCCACACAAAGAAGAACTGCTCTTCAAGCTATCAGCACACGTGAATGAAGTTGGCATCAAAACATGACTATCAGCCTGCATCTACTTTGCTATCTTATCTGAGTTCAAGTCAGTGGACATGCATTAAATGGTCTTACAACCACATCACTATACCTGCTGATAACATCAAGTACAAATATGAAGTCGTCGTATTTGAAGTTAGACAGATCCGTTCCCAGAAGGTACGTTTTCACTTTCAATTGAACATCCTACAAAACATAAACAAGTTTTTGTATACCTAATACACTAAAGACAAAAAGTGAAGTCTCAGATGCCTGGTTCATTAGCACTTTTTCGTTGCTTGCACTTAAAATTTGTTTTTTTGAGATTTAGAATAGAACTCTATTTTCTGTAACATGAATGATTTATCTAAAATAATTCTATAATCTTTGTTTTTAACACTCTGTAACACAAGGTCAATCTCAGATGTTCTATTGTCAGTGCAAAAGCAGAGCTCAGGATTATAACTTTTCCAGCGTACATCTGGGTGTCGCTGACATTGAGTTGATCCAGCAGTCAGACGAGGAATACTGTGAACCAGGCAGGTTCACAAGACTTCAGGTTCTCCACATCTGGTTATACCAGAAATATAAAGCAGTATGACTGTGCTAACAGAATGCATCTCATTAAAAGAAAATAGATTGTGTGGCAGCACACGGGTTGTGAGAAATGGAATCAGACTGAAAGCCCTGTTACTATGTTTTGGTATCTTGACTGAGTTTGTAAGCACAGTAACCAAGTAGCAAATGAGTTACAGACATTTTATTTCTATGGTTTCAATATTCTCAAATCAAAACAAGTTACTTTTTTTAAAAAATCCCTGGAGACATTTCTTTAAAACTATTAGTATAAAAGTAACAGTAATTAATAACATAGAAGTGAGGAAAGGAAGATAATAAATATTATAATTAAATTTATATAATTATATAATTTAATTATCATTAATATAATATTATATAATTAAATTATAATTAAATTATAATAAATATATATTGAGGGTGTTAAAAAAGTCAAAAAACATACCTGCCATATTCGTGAAAGTCCATGTTCCAATTTCTTTTTTACATAGTTGCGGTCAAAACTGTTCTCTTCAGTTCCAATCACATTGTTGCCATCTGAAACTTAGGTGAAAGGCATTGTTGATAGTTTCAAAGGCTTTGAAATGTATCCTATTTTTCTATCCATAATGAAAGTTCTGCTTTAGCTATTGCCATATTATCCATTAGGCAAACACTAGAAGAGCTACTTTGCTGTAAACTTTTGAATGGAAATAAATAATGCACGTATAAGTATTATATGCTAGTGCAGACCAGGAAAGTTTCTGATGACTTTTATGTGAGAAATAGATCCCATTCAATAAAAATCAAAAAAAGACATGAGTAACATACACTGATACTTCAAATAAAGAAGTTAAATGCTTAAGTGAGCACTGCTTATCCTCTACAAGCTTCTCTAAGAAACTGACATTCTACCTTTGTAAACAAGAATTATGAACTTAAAAGTTTCAGAAGCAAGATTTTTAACTTTCGCTACAGTAAATTCTTACTGCAACCCTGAAGAAAAAGATTGAAACCTTTTCCATGAACTATGCAAACAATACGGAATGTTCTTTCCTTTTTTCTCCCTCACACTAGCCCATGCTTATGCGTGAAATAATGTCAACCACACAATCATCGCCACAGCACGGCATCACTTTCCAAAAAACCACTGTAACGTATGACAAACTGCTCCTGCATGTGGTCCCCTCTCTTTTCAATGAAGAAATGTACTCTATTGCCATTTTAAAAAAGAGGAAGTAATATTTTATATGCAGTTCGTGAGCCGATAGGTGTGGTTACACCTGCAGTCAGTGATGTCAGAGTGTCATGTAGTTTGCTTCACAGCCTATGACTGACCACAAGATAGCTCTGGTTTAGCCAGTCTATACAGATAAACTTTCCCCATGATAACTCTTCTTTCCTGACAAGACAAAAAGCTATACATGCCCTTAAAAGCATACAGCCCTCCTTCCACTCCATCATTCAAGAGGCTGCAAACATAAAAAGAATTAAGATTGCCTGTAGTACCCCAGCATGGCTGGCCAGTTCAGACTTGTCCTTCTTTCTCTTCTGCAGCCTGCAGTATTTTCAGTATTTGGGAAGACTATTGACTCCCTTGTTCCTGGCTCAGTTGGTCACATCTCTCTACCTCCACACAAAGGCTCCTAACTCAAAGCCATTTCTTTACCTTACTCCTGATCCCAGCATTTCAAAAAACTCCATCCAGCCCATAGCTATCGCTTTGCACACACATCAGGAATTCTCCTCCCCTCTGCCTATGAGTCACAGGAACTGGCAGCACAAAGCTCAGATCCTACAGGTGTGCAAAGAGGGACCTGCAGAAAACTAAATAAAGAAGCAAATAAAAGCAGTTGTTTATGGTATCATGGGAAAGACAATCCCGATCTATAATTTGAGATTACTTGGAAAGAAAAAGGACATGTCTAACTGATTACGGCATGCCTAACGTGCTTGCCTTAGATTACATTCCTGAAAGATAGACTCTTTTCTAATCTGTCAGACTTCATGGCCAGGCAGATACTACACTGCTGCAATGAAGACAAGAAAGTAAAGGAAAGAGTAGAACACATAACAGCTCCTCTATGACCAGCAGTAAGGTCTTGGTCAGCCCTAACTTGTAGAAAACATTATGTGGAAAAGAAAGTAAATAATTTCTTTCTAGCATCAACAGGGAATTTGGAAGCAATCCAAAGGCACAGATTGAATTGCTTCAGTGGGATTACGTATAGCTTCCACCCATGGACACAGCACTAAGGTTGTACAGCCAACTCAGCTGCTAAACTGGGTGATGCTGCCAGATGCCTTAGGTGCAGCTCCAGCAGCTTTTCATTCATGAGCTGACTTCATCAGTACATGGATGGGATTTCATGTGGTCATTCAAAACTAGCAAGGACAAAAACAGCACCTGCATACCAAACACCTGTTACAGCAGTGTTCCTTAGACAGTAATGTGCTACCAGGACCACAGTGAGAGCTGACTGACCTTTGCAGTTCTTCATTACTAGGCTTCACAACTTTTTCCAGAAACACTCCTGGCTTAGTCTCACTTTCCACAGAGAAAACAGCAATTTTTCCATGTCTAATTTGTTTTCTACTGAAGAAGAGTCCAGAAGTATAAAGAACCTATGTCTGCCCTCTGTCTGTCAGCACTAAGAAATTTCTGTCAACAACATAAGTTCTCTTTCCTTGCCAAGCCTTGCCCTGAATCCAGACCTTGCAGGCTAGATGGATATCACATAAATATTGTGAGCACACTATTAATGAACCAAATAAGGAATGGGCAGCCAGATACAAGACTTTGATCAACCTTTTCAGATGTTTGCAGAACAGAACTGTGTGGCGTTGCCTGGATTACCACGTATCTAAGAGACATAAGGAAAGGCATCCACTACCAGGAATGGTTATGACTGGTATCAGACACTGACAATTCAATTAAAGCAAAATACAAAATAGCACAGCAGTCTGATCATGTTCTGATCATACCTTTTTCAGATCATCCAGCTCTCACAGTCAAGTGAGTAGAGTTTCCTTCTGTAACAATTATTAATAATAAATAGCACTTACAGGTGTTTCATACTCCCAGTCTCTCTGTAAGCAGAAGAGCATGATACACGTTTTCTCCCCCTAAACCATCTGGTTTCTGCTTTGAACCTTTCCAGAGTATTCTCCTCAGAATAAGAACTATTACCTATTATATGAATGTTTATATAACATATAAGCATAATGGGAACAATGAAAATACAAAACCGTCAACATCTGTAGCTCCATTTAAATTTTAAAAATGTGGTGAATATGAATACTGAGAAGGATGCTGGCTTTGCTTAATTTCTTTCAGATGGAGCTATAGGGTGTATCTGTACATGTTATTAAATTAGGAACTTTATCAAACACTGATAAACCTCCATCTGCAAGCCAAAGGACTATGGTAGTGAACATACGAACATTACCAAGAAGAACTGGCTAGCCAGTATGTCTGCCCACAAGGTTAGAACTTAAGAATACAGAACTAGAACAATAATATGTGCAGCTAGAAAGTAAAAGCTCTGGTACTGTCAACTGAAAAACTCATCACAATTAAAAATGTAATAAAATACAATCTGGAATTTGGGCTTATATTAGGGACAGATATTAACTTCTTACAAGGCTAAAAAAAGTTCAACTTTTTCCTGTTTAAAGTCATCGAGATTGCTTTTGCGGGTTAACTGAGAGTTTACCCTACTTACTCAAAATGAGATTATAAAAAGGCTATTTGATGTGCAAACAAGACCCAAACATAATTCCATACTATATCTACTGTCACAGGCTACTCAAAAAATTTTCCTTATGAAAGAAAAATCAGAAAACAAATATTAGCCACCTAAATATGTTCATCTTCTGAAAGTAATGATTCTGACAACACATTTTCATAAGTAATTTACCACAGAAGATTAAATGAAATACAAACAGAAAGAATAACTCAAGTAGAAAAACTCAATGAGGATTTACCATTTCCCACTACACAAGGAAACAAATCCAGCTATCAGTGTCACAACATGCTCTTTCTACATTTCTGCAACCTGCTCTGTTCTAAACTTCTGCAGACTGAAGCCACTCCTCAAAAAGTCAGTGTCTTTGACCTATTCTCTAGATTAAGACCATAGTCCTTGTACTCATAAACTGCCAGTCATGATGGAATGTTTGGATAGACACTGTCATACAGATGCTACTGTTCCACAAAAAAATCCATGCAATATTCTCTCTATTAATCTCCTGGTGCTCCTAGTTTATGGTCAGTTATGCTAAAGAGGTCTTGTTTCCAGTCTTTTAATAAAATGTACTGCAGCTAATTTCACACATGCAAGAATATTAATTTAGGATAATTTCCTTGAAAATCAAGAATTGGACAAAGGTCCACAAGCATTTATACGTTTTTGAAGAATTTGGAAAAGGTAGCAGACCACCTAAATATTCATAATTACACATTAAAAAAAAAGAATCAAAAGCACTCAGGAGTTATCCTTCTAGATGCCTGATTTAAATACATTACTACTTCAGGTTTTTCAGTATTTCTCAAAAACTCATAAAGACAGCCTTCAGTCACAACAAAGTGGGGTTTTTTTAATCCTTGTGGGGCAGAGGAAAGAAACAAAAAAACACACCTATCAGTCACATCTCTGTCCTCTAGCTTCACTCTGTAATTGTCTCATGAATACATGCAAATTCCATCAATGTTACAGAAAATTTTACGGTATGTGAAAATCCAACTGAACCAGACAAGGCCTTGCACAAACCAATGTGTCTTCAAAGTTTACTTTGCTTCAAGCAGGGAAGACAAAAATAACCCGCACAAGTCCCCTTAAAACTCATTTTCTGTTGGATTCTCTACTACAAACACAATGATCTGATCACAACCAATAGTGCCATTGAAAATTTACCAGTAAGCAGTTTATTTTCAGGGATGAAACTCCATATCGCTGCAATTGGCTATTTAATGTATGAACAAAATCACAGAATAAGCAGCAGTTCATTAAATGTGGCATACAATTTATTTCATCCTATGAAGCTGATAATTTTAGTTCACTAATTTTTTCTTGAGGAGGATTAAATAAGTTCTACATATGAACACTTAATTCTGTCTTTCCAACAGTATGTTAGAGCAATTGTTTAAGTGTTACTGATCATTCATAGAACTATCAATACCGTACATTTCACTATGATTTACTGCTATTCTGTCATAGGATGTTTCAGCAACCTGAATCTCATTGTTATTTCCTATTTCATGGAAGGTTCTAAAATATATCTTACTCTTTAAAAAAATGTTAGGATTGCATTTATATTTGTTTCCACTTAGTTTATTCCAGATAACCATTTTTTCAATTGATCTTAGAGTAATTCCCAGAGATCAGCCCACACTAAAACTGAAAGAAACTGCAAATTCTGACCTCAACTACTCTTCAGACTCAAACTAGACTAATTTTCAGAACACAGACAAGCAGAATATTTAGATACAAAGAAGACAAAACTTGTCCTTCAAAAATGCAGAAGGACAAGTTACACAAAGTACATTTTAACATCTGTAACAGGCATCAGTAATCACAAACACTTGAGAAATGACCTAGATGAAGTGCAACCTCCTTTCAATAATCCAACCAGGACTTTTTTTGGATAAGCTTCACTATCATAATAAAAAGAGCTATGTAAATTATGTCATAAGTCCAGGTTCTCACATCTACAGCTGCGTTTGTGCCCCAAGATCAAAAATCCCTTGACACACTCAAGGTACAAAAACAGAATACTGGGACAGCCCTGGGTTCTCAAAATGATAAAAACCAGACACACATACAACACTGAAGACTGCTACTTCTATTGCTCCAGTCTGTGGGGTTTAATTGAGAAAACAACTTCAGGATAATGTCCTGAACTGCCTTCCTGGTTCCTTCTGACGTACATGCCCTTTCTACAGGAATTTTACTCTTTGGCTTCAGCACATATCACCGCCATTAAATCAGTAAGTATGAAATGATAATTCCATGTATGGGTTTAATAATTTCTGCAGCATGAGCAATAAATTTTAGAAAACACAGTAAGTAGATATTTGTAGTCCCTCTGAAACTGTACTTGTAAAATTCTCTTTTGTGTCCTTTATCATTGCAGAGGTATTCGAAAAAGTGATTCAGTAGATCAACTGTATTCCACTATACAACTATATTGTACATGACAGCTAAGTCACATCTCCAGAATCTCAGAAATTAAGCGAAAGAAGATTAGTAGTAAACATATCAAAACATTCTGGCATGCATGTAAAAAGCAATTAATTTAAAATTACTCATGTGACCTTATGTACCACTTTATTAGGCTTAATGGTTCCTGTAAAAGGCTTTGCAGTGCAGATTACTTTCTTTCTTCACATTATCACAAGTAACTACACTAAGGGGAACTAGTTTCATAAGCCCATCACTGGCTATGAAAATAGTCTACTGTGGCAATGTTTCCATGCAATAAATTCTTTATGACACCTGCTTGATTTTACAACAAAATGAAAACAAGAGAAGAAAATGTAATTATTTTGAAATTGTTTTACATGTAGAAGTAAATATTAAGAACAGGCAATTCACGTAAAACTTTAGAATCTTTCTTCCCACAGTGCATCTCAAAAGGAAATATTTCAACTCTGAATTTTAATTCTGAAATGGTTATAAAAACTTTCATCTGAAACAACAGTTCCAAATGAAATAATAGTTTCATCAAATTTTTAATTTTTTTTTTTTTTTTTAAGATTCCACACAATAGGGGAAGGATATTTCTCCTAAGAATAGTTTAAAATAAAGCCATTTATATCTGCAAGACTGGCACATACAAATATTCACTAAAAAATGAACTTTATACTGAAGAGTACCAAAATCCAGTGAGTATTTTAGTCCTTACTGCACACTATAAGCAAGAATGCTGAAGGCACCATGTCAAGACCACAAAGATACCAACACCTAAATTGATAACTTGTGCACAAGAATAGGTTATTTCTAAATATCAGAAGTTTTGTTTCCAGAAGTTTCTTACCAGAAGACACAACTGCTGCCTCATCTTGGTCATGGTTCTCATGCCACTGCATCGTTCGGTAGTAACTGAGCATGACTTCCCAGAGGGCTTTGCAGAGATCAGCCAGGCATGGAATGTAGCTGTCTGATGTAATGTGCTACAGTAAAACAAAACAACATCGTCAAAGTTATGTTCATTTTTGCAGTAGTAACACAAATTATGCAAACCCCTCCATATTCATACAGTCGAGGTGCTTGATATATATCAGTTTCATTTTCAAATGTATTTGAGAGGTGCCAAATTCCTGATTTTACTCAATTAATTAAAAGCTGTTCAAGGGTGCAAAGTTTATTTGCTAGCATCTTTTTCTATTTTTTCAGTTGGTTCACATGTTAAACCCCTCTTACATTTATGGAACACTAAACAAATACAAAAGTAAAGTCATAAATAAAGTCTAATGATCAGCACATCTCATTATCAGAGGGATGCAGCCACCCTGTGACATGCAAACACTGCATCATATCAATGATACAGATTCTTGTATTTCAGCGCTACATAGAAGCCATCCTGGCTAGTACCCCACTGGACTGAATGATGACAAACAAGTAGTTTAAAAACAAACAAACTTAGATGACAGTTGCCCTACCTGCCTGAACCACCCTGCTTCAAAGAGTCAACTGTGATTTGAAGCATTCTTTGGGTGGAGAGTATGAAGTTTATCACAGAGCAAGAGATACACAGTAGAAACAGCTAAGATGAGATTGACAGGAAAAGGGACAACTTTCAGAAGGAGTCTTGTTGGATAAAGAAAAGTCTGTAAAATATACTGTTCATCTGAGTGGCAATGCTACATCATCCTTTGTCTCACTTACTGTGGAGAAACACAGCTTCATAGCTTAAAAAACAAGAGCAAAGTCCAGCTGTAAAGATGTGATTTTAATTCCACTGTTATTTAAAGTTCCTCAGAGAAGTCTGGAAATTAGCACTTCCAACAAACACTGCTCTAGAAAATAGATCATACTTTCCAATTATTGTGTCAGTGTCCATAGTCACCTTCTACAAGGCTAGTTAGCCTGGCCCCTGTGTGCATACTAACCCAAAAATCTATATCCATGATAACACAAAACTTTTGGCTTTAGTTAAAAGAAAACCCTTTAAAAATATGAACAACTTCTGCAACCAGTGATGTCAACATAACCACCAAAATAATCAACTATGGATTCTCTAGAGAACAAACCCGTAATTAAAGCAATCAATTCCCTTTGAGCTGTATCCTCATACACTGATCTCAGTGAGGTTTTCAAAATACTGTGCATCCTTCCCAAGAATTGCAAAAATACTGATCTTCTTCAATACATTTGTTGGAGAATAAACATTACATTGGACATACTTCATTATAAAAGCAGATGCATGACTTATACCCCTATTTTTCAGCTTTCAAGTAAAAAAGAAAATTATAAACTACAAATCTTTATTTTCTATTTAATCACATTCTTGTTTCCCAAGCTTAAATAATGTTCCTGGTAGTAGAACGTACCACTCAAGTCATATTCTCCTACAATCTACTTATGATTAAGGACTCGCAGAAATTGCCCTTCAGCATTAACAGATGTCCCTAGCAAAAGCATCCAGATGTTTCATGTTAATAATTATGTCCTTTCATTATGCTTGTTTGCTTTTTTTTTTTTTTAAACTCAACTATTATCCTGGTTCTGTTCCCTACCAAACTAGAGCTGCCTCAAGGATATAAATTGGGCATGCTGGACATAAAAAGGTCATGTTCTTGGTGCATAAAAAACTTCAACAATTGAAAAAACTGTCTTTTATCTAAAACACCCTTTAACTGAAGAGTTGATATACATTAAGGACTGCATCACTGAGACACTTCCATCTCAGATACTATAGGCCTTTGCTAACAATTGAACAAAATAAGGTAATAAGTTTATCATTCAAATAATAAGTTGTCCTGCCAATTCAAGCACTGATTCAGCCATTTTCTCCGTCAACTCATCAGGAAATGTTACTCTTACTGTACTTTTACAGCTGCTAAACAGCTACTAAACTGTAAACTTACAGTTGTTTTATAGCTGTAAAATCTAAACACTGCTTATGCAGATACCATACTTGAAGACATACTGGCCTTTGGGTGGCCATGAAGAAAGGATCACTTACTAAACTTCAAGATAATTCCATTTAGACTAAGGAAACAAACAACTGAATTTCTTTGAACTTATATTAGAATAAAGAATATAAAAAATTAAAATGAAGCAGTCAAACTCTGCTCCAGTAGTATTCAAAAAGAGAAAGGAAGTAAAAGCTAGAGCGTGGCATATTGCTTAGAAAGAAACACTCAACAAAGAAACAGTGACTCTGAGTGCACAGGTATGTAACTTACATCAATGTTTAAGAATTTCTGAAAACATGATACTAAAAAACCTCACATTATTATAATACCCAGTATCTGAAGAAACAAACAAAACAAAGAAAAAAAGCCACCATAGCTCCTCCACTACCTACATACAACAGAAATGAGCTAAATGAGTTCATTCTGACAGATTTTTAGAAACACTTAAGAGGAGAGCTGCTCAAAAAGATATACTACAGTTTTATATGATTTCCATTGTTTAATAACAGGAAGTACTCCATAACCACTTATATATTAAGAGCATCGTAGCTTAACAGCACAGAGAGCCTTAAGAGAGTTCTCACTAGAACTAAAGAGAGCTCATATTTTAATCTTAAATAATTTATTCCCCAAAAATGGAATGCAAAAGATCAAAATCATCTGGTGGTTTTTTTTCTGCAGGAAGTAAGACATTTAATTGCTACAACAGTCCATCTTATTCAGCAATCCGATTTCGCAAATGTACTGCAACATGTAACAACCAACACTGAGCAGCATGGTTTGAAAGACATCAAAATTTCCCATCTGCAGGCTGTCCTTAAATAACTGTTACCAAGAGAGTAATGAAAAATTTAAAAAGTAAATTGCAATAGTACTCATAGAACATTATAGCCCCAAAATTCCCATACTTTCCTTTAACAGACTACCAGATTCCAGCTACTGCAGGATCTTGTAACTTAAGCATCATTTCATTAAGGTTTAGCATAAGGAAAACCAAATAGAAATAATGAGGTAATAATTTTGTAGCCACGCAGTTAAAGCCACTTTCTTTCTGTGTATTACAAAATTTGGTATTTCCAAGATATATCTGCAAGGTACCTTCACACTGTAAAGAATAAGGATCAACAGTGGCACACAACCTGTATTTTAGAAGTTGTCAGAAGCAGCTCTGTAGTGCTAAGTGTAAATAAATGGGATTAGTATCACTAGCATTAGCAAAGAATGAGAAATAAACTGAAAGGCATACAGAAGTATAAAGAAAAAACAAATTGAAGAAAATTGCATTAGAAACCAAGAAATGAAAATAAAACCATCCTCTGAAGACTTTTAGCAGAAAGATGAAAGGGCTGCAGTCCAGAGAAGAGACATCAGGGTTTGCTGGCTTTCTTCAGCTAGACTTCATCTCAGTGAAGTGCAAATAAAACCCACCTTGAATCTTACTCATTCTCTTCACTGATACTTATGACAATTATTTATATCACACTTTAATTTATATGAAGGCCCATAGATTATGAAAGCTTTTTAAGTCAAAGGGGCACTTCTTTAAAATGAAATTATTTTCAGTGCAGATGTGTTGTTTACTAGTTGAAGCTACATGATCCCGGGAGATATGAGAAGCGGAAGAGCAGAGAATCTTATGACTGTACTTTCATTTAATAAATTACAAATGATAGCGTGGGTCCTTGAGTTGATGAAGTATGATCAGGATTTAATCTGTGACTGAAAGAAACATCCTAAAGAACATTTAAGATAGAAACATCATTTCAGATTTTAAATCAATGTTATAACCACCTAAAATATCTCACATTCTTCCTACCCATCATTGAAGTTTAAGATTTCTCAGGGTGTAACAGTAAAAGCTAAAGTGAAAAATTAAAGAGTGAACTAAAACTACTATTCAAAATACAATAACTCATTCTAATAACATTAAAAAAAACCTAGGTATCAAGAAATTCGATTATAACTTACACTAGAAGGAAATATATGGTTATTGCCAGTCCACAATCTCCCTATCATCAGGCTTTTGTATCTCAACATAACAGCTGTCCTTTATCTTGATAATAAAAATGCAGTGAAACTGACACAAAGTCCATTGGGAAGACTCCAATTAAGTCAGCACCTTTACAAGAATCCTTACTGAAATGCAATACTACAGAAATTGCAAATACAATCTAAATGCACTAAAAGTTCAAAGTTAATAATGAGTCCAATAACTAGTATATTCCACTGAAGACATAGGAGTTTTGACATGTTGGCCTTCTGTCTGTATCCTATGATTTACGTTACAGTCTTCTGTTTGTATCCTTTGATTTACTTTATATTTAGATAGAGTGAACAATAACTCCAAAGTGTTAAGATTTAGGGCAATCAAAATAAACACTGAGAATAACAAATCACTCAGTCTTGATAAGTTGTATCAAGAAACTATAGTAGCTGCAGAGTTATCTTAATAATTGAGTCCCTACTGACATAACGTACATTTGCAACAGTAGAACAATTCAGGTTAAAAACCACATACATATATATATATTCAAGAATTACATACTGTACAAAGGTCTTTGTATTGTAACTTCTGAAACTTGGTGTCTGTGTTTCCCGCGCACAGCTCCACATATCCAAGGACTACTTGAAACACGGTGTTGTGAATGGCTTGAGTGAAGTGCATATGTAACTGATCCATTGCTGTCTGAAAGAAATGAAGTAACATAAAATCAAATAATACAATTAAATTTATCATATGCCATAATCTTTAAACCTTCAACTCTTAACCTAAGTCTTTTTCAGTACTGAACACAAGAGACTGTAAGCATGGCTTTCAATCTTTGTCTCAAAATTACTTAACACAGTAACTAGTAATATTACAATATGGTAACATAAACTAAACTAAAACTATTTCCTTGCAACTATTAAAACTAAACCCACAATTACAGAGTCTTCAACTCATCTACTTGCCAAACTGAAGAACATAAAGTAAAATTAAGTGTTACAGAAAGGCATATATATCCTATGAATACATTTCCTAATAAAAGTCCTCTTTGCAGCAGGAAAAAAACGGTATGTTTAAAAAACATTACTTTTTCCAGAAAAAAAGCTAACAGTACACGTACTAGCACTAATGAGTGCATAACATACTAATTTTGCCATAATCAGGCCTGAGTTTCAGCTCAGGACGTTGCCTGAGTTTTCATGTTCATAATCTGTCCATTTCAGAATCTGAATTTTCTCACTGTTTCAGGATACGCAAATAATCAGCACGTGGTATATAGGAACATATAAATAAAAAAATGTTCATATGCCAGAATGAAGTTACCAGATCCTGCAGATTAGAGACTATTCACTCTCACTGCTTCCTATTTGACATTTTTAGCTACTGACAAGCTAAGAACTCAATCATTCCATAAGAAATGAAAATGCAATTCTGTTTAAATCCTACTGCAAACAATCTTCTACAGCTAGTCCTAACTTGAATCAGTCAAAGAAAACAGAATGACAAATTAAATATTGAAAAGTACTGAAGATACTGAAGGTTCTTGACATTTTATTTACTGAGAAGGAATCAAAATGGGAGATATTTCAATAACAATATAACTAAATTATCTTTAGGATAAATTCAAAATAATACCTTACTAGTAATAAAAAGAATGTCAAAGCCAAGTCACTCTACCATGAGAACAAAGCAGGCAAAACCACGCAGTAACAAAGAACATTTTTGTTTCGTTCAGAAACTTCATTCCTCTCCAACAAAAACTCTGCCTTTCTCAACACATCATGCACTTGACTTCAGAGCAGTGAATGTATTAGATGCACCTTTGTCCAGTTAATAAAGAAATCACATACAATGAACTAACAAATGAAAAGTCTAATTAACATCTCTGGTTTTAAGTTGTAGTCTCTCAGCACTTCAATAATTCTGCACACTAGCAAAGTACAGGAAGAGAAATCCATTTCTATCCTATTGTTATCACAGTCAAGACATGAAAAAAAAGAAACCATCCTTGCTAGAAAGGTTCTAATTAGAAAGAAACAAGAAAAAAAATCAAACCCAAAAAAGGTAATCTAGTATCAGATATGCTTCTGAAATCTGGAAGTACCATTAAAAAAACCAAGCATAATAAAGAACAAATGGGGCTCCTGTCCAGTCTTCATCAGGGGACAGGCACTTTGACATGATCTTTAGCAACTAAAGCTTTCTGGAGGAATCTCTTCTCTAGGCAAATCATCACAGCTACATGCTCAGCATCGCTGTGTTATGAACACTGATCACTGACAAAACCTGCCTCCAGGACTTTGTCTCCTTATCCCTCTCTACTCCACAGGACCTTGGTACTGACTCCCAGACTTCACTTGCTTCAGAAGGAAACTGGTTCACTGCCTTCCCAGAAAAACAATATGAAGTCTCAAGGCAGTGCACCAGCAGAAGAAAACTACATCCTATGGGAAAGCTGAGATCTACTATTTACACAAAAAAATGTTCTAGGCACACAGAGATGTAACTTTCAGGACATGTCCACAGAATATGTTTAAACAAAAATCAGTGTTCAGGGCCAGGATGGATAAGGCCCTGAGCAACCTGGTCTAGTTAGAGGTGCCCCTGCCCATGGCAGAGGGGGTTAGGACTAGATGATCTTCAAGGTCCTTTCCAAACCTTAACATTCTATGATCCTACGTCTTAAGACATATTTTATTGCAAAAAACTGTCTCCTCACAAGCTTATTCCTGTCATATTGCAGTACAATATAAAACAAAAACATACATCCAAGGTACAGGTTGTGCACAACTCAAGTAACACAGACCTAGCTATAAAAAATATTACTCACATGACCAAATTCAATTAATAATGCAAACATTATTGAGATGATAAACAGAGATGAAATATGGAACTGTTACATATGCTATATGTTTAAATAATACCCAGTTCAGCAAGTACTGCCTAATTATCTGAGCATTATAAAAGTCTTTGAATAATTCGCAAGATTCAACAGCACTAATGTGCTGATTTTGGCTGGGAGAGAGTTCATTTTCTCCATAGTAGCTGGTACTATGTTTTGGATTTGTTCTAGAAACAGTGTTGATCTATCAGGGACATTTTAGCTAAAGCTGAGCAGTTGTTTACACTGATTCAAGGCTCTTTCTGCTCCTCACTCCAGCCTACCAGAAGGTGGGCTGGGATGAACAAGTTCTTGGGAGGGGACATAGCTGGGTCAGCTGACCCCAACTGACCAAAGGGATATTCCATAACTTGTGCCATCATGCTCAGTAACAAAAACTAGGGGAAGAAGAAGGGAGGTGGAAACATTCAGAGTGATGAAGTGTGTTTTCACAAGTCACTGTTAAAGTGATGGAGCTCTGCTCTCCTGGGGATGGCTGAACACCTGCCTGCCCATCAGAAGTGGTGAATGAATTCTTCATTTTGCTTGGATTGTGTGTGCGGCTTTTGCTCTCCCCATTAAATTGTCTTTATCGCAGCCCACTAATTTTCTCACTTTTATCCTTCCAATTCTGTCCCACATCCCACTAAGGGAGAGAGAGTGAGTGGCTGTGAGGGGCTGAGTTGCCAGTTGAGGTTAAATCACAACAATTAGGAAAATAAATTTCCATCACAATACTCAAAGTTCCATGCTGTTATATGGTGGTTCTTTGTGACTTACTCGGAAAATGAGTACTAACCTGTGTTTTTCCAAGCAGCCTGTAAGCCTGCTGAACCTTTGTATAGTGATTAATATCAAAATTCTTGCATATTTTGGAAAGCGCTACATCCAATTGTTCCTATATAAATGAAAAGAAAATGCGTTAAATGCTAAATAAAAACAGGCAAAGTAACACATTACTTAAACAACTAAGGAAGTGAGAAAGATGTTTATTTAAACAGTTTGATAATTATGCTTGTAAAGTAGCCAAGATTGTTTACGACCAGACTACTCTGAGATGCTTAAATGTTACTTCTTGAGTGTAAGTACTTAAGTCTGATATTTCTGTTGTCAAAGAGTTACACTATTTCCAAGATCATGCACAGTAAAAAGTACATTATTTCACTCAAGTCAAATTCAAGGTGATGTTTACTTTGAGAAGCCCTAGCATCCCAGTATGGGAGGATTGGGATCTCTAACTTGGTCTACTTCCATTCCTAAAAAAACCTCAGATCTGGGCATCAAAGTTCAAGTAATTCAATTATAGACTTGTTAACGCTCTGACGGCCATCTGTTAAACGGAACTAATGCTATCTGAATTAAAAGTTCACTGGGAAGTCAGTCATTGATAGAATGCTACACCAGCACAATGATCAGCACCATCGAAGAGAAAAAAAGAGGACATGAATCATTCTTTAACAGTTCCTTCCACTATAGCCAACTTGCATTTTATTTGTATCATAGAAGTAAGGTCAGTATTAAAACTTAAATTACCAGAAGAAAACAAAAACGAAGGAAAAAGGAACAGACATAAGTCAAGGCACTCAACTACTGAAAACACTCATTACTGAAATCTTAAGTGGCAGAATATAATTCTATATTAAACCATGTATTTCACAGAAATACTCTATGAACTCCATGACTTACATTTCTCCCATATGCATGGACATAATTCCAATACAAAATAAGATACTTTCACAGGAAGAATATAACATTATTTTTATACATTCACAAGTAATAAATAAAAGTCTTCAATATTATTATTAGATAGCTATGAATTGCTTTCACCAACCAACATGGTACATCTTAGCAGGCTTCGATAAGATCAGAATTTGCTTTTCAAAGCTATTACTGGATGGAAATAAAGATGCAATATCAATATTTGCTCTCATGGAAATAAGGTGAGTGTGCTCACTCTGAAGGCCTATGTGAGAGTGTGAAGAAAACATACACTTTTTCAGCTCTTTTGAACCAGATATGCTCTGAATAAAGCATATATCAGGGAAAGACTACAGGGACAAAACAAAAAAACTTTGCAAAAAGGTGAAGTACAAAGGCATAACTGAAGGAAATTTAACAAAGTTCTAATTCTACAGGGAATTAAATAACAAGGTACAATAACACATGCACTAAAATGACTTTCTAAAGAGCACATAGCCACAGGTGTAGACAGCTGCTGGAATAACTGATTCAGGTTCCTGCTAAGCATTACATGCATATGCACCACATGCACTACATATACATTCTACGTATCTACATTACTAGACTTCTTACAAAAAGCTTAACAAGTTCCAGGTCAAAATTATAATAATAGTGGAGTTAAAAGAATTTCTTTTTTTCACCAATTTCCAGCAAGATACTTAGCATTTTATATTCATTTCTTTTCGTGATACTATCTGCCAACTCAAAACTTATCTTGGTCACATCCTTCACAGCTGCTCGTCTTATTTCCTATGGCTTAGCACTAGTCCTAGCAGATTCCAGTTTGCTGATCTCTCAAATTTCCCGTGAAACTGTGGTCTCTTGTATAGATTATCCAAACCTACTAGCTTGCTGCTGATTTACTGTTCACAGCTATTTAAAAGTAGTCTAAAGAATTCACAGACGTTCACTACTTCAAATGTTATGTGATTTTTTTAATTTGACTGCTCTACCACTGAGAATGGGCACAACTAGTCAACTGGGCTTATAAGTATGATAACATATCACAGAGCATTTAGATCAACTGCATTACAAAAGCCTACATGAACAGCACTGACTATATTATTACAGAGTATTTGAAAGAAACGTGCACATTCTGTAATTGCTAACAACATTATATTAGAAAGCTCTAATACTTAGAGGTTAAATATTAACATATACTACACATCAATATATTAATTCTTACCTCTATTTGTTCCAAAGTGTCTTGCAGTTTTGAATTTAACTCACTATTAATGAAAGAAAAAGATGTTTAAAATAAAATTACTGATTATATTCATACTTCAAACCAAGATCCTTGTTTCCAAAAACACATGTGCCTGCTACCAAGCCAAAATATAGTAATTTCTCATAAACCATTAAGCTGTTGTTACTGTGTTAGACTAGCACCATCACACCACTGTTAATGCTAAAAGGCATCTACTACAGGCATATGCAGTATTCCTAACGCTTCAAAATAAACTATTCGTTGCAGCAGCACATTATCCTAGGTTTACAATACAACAGTGCTAAGAGTGTTAAGAGAGCCCAGACAAGGCCCCATCCTGCTAGAATTTAACTAAGTGTTCAAAGACATTCCCAAGAAACTCGTGCTTTAAATGCTTTGATTCGGCACAGCAGAAAATACCCAGAAAGGTCACGGCTCTTAAGTCTTTGCAAACTAGTAACTTTTCTTTGTTGCTCAGGAACCCATTACAGAAATGCTATAGAAGAACTTAAGCTTACACAACTCTCAGAAAAAATTTTAAAGACCATTATTTCTCTTCACTGAGCTAGCCTTGGTATAAAAACAGCTACCATAAGAGACATTCCTTAGGACAAGAAAGGCACCACTGCACCTTTGCAACAATCAGCTTTAAACATTTTAGAACACCCTACAGAAAAATAAGACAGAAAACATGACTACTATGTTTTCGTTTAGAAGGGTCAAAGTAACAAAGAAATAAGCAGGATATTTTCTTCAAGCATAGAAATCACAGTTTTCATGAAATAATCACTGTACCTGATTTTAAACAACTTCCTTCTGTGCTCTGAATCTCCTCCTAAGGCATCTGTGTTATCAAAAGACAGATTCTAGCTTCCCTACTTAGTTTTCTACATTTAAATGATTAGGCCCATCACCGTCCTTTTTTGGTTCCATTAGATAAACAGATACAACACCCTCCAAAGAAAGGCTTAAATAGAAAAAAATCTGCATCAGAAAGAGTTGGCATTAAAGTCTAGAGTAGAGAGTATTTCCTTATTGCTTCTCCACATATAACAAGCCTTCAAACAGAAAAGCCTCCAAAATAACTCCTGCTGGAGTTTATGAACATTTTCTGATTATTTTCCTTCTGTTTAATAAGCTATGGAAACATCAAGTCTTGTTATGTTAGGAAATGCAGATATTTGGATTAGTTCCAGTTCTGAAACCAATTTCTTTATGTCAGCATGAGACTCTGCAATTGATAATTTCGTTGCCAAGAGTCAGGGTAAGTTACCCCCTAGAGGCCATCTTGCTGTAGGTAAATTAATTCCAGAATATAAGCTTGCTTATTAAAAAATCAGCTCAGGTATCCCTAGGCTGCATGTTGTAGCACAGGCACAATTCAGCCTCAGTTGAAACTTTACCTGCCAACATATTACAACAGTTACAAAACAATGACATGTCCAAAGATAGATTATATACTGTTATGATTGTGAAGATTGGTTAGTAGCAGTAAGGAAGAAGGGAAACTACAGTAGATGCTTATGCTTTTATAATTGCCTCAATTTTACTCTTCTACGAAGAAAATAACATTTCAATCAAACCTTCTTTAGAAAAAGAGAGTTAACTGTCACTTGTATACTGTTTACAGATAAAATCATATGGAAGTTGAAATCTGCACAATTTTACTTTACCTTATACAACTGTAGTGTTTGAAGGTGCTGGCAGCTTTCTGGCATTCTAAACACAGCTGAATAGCCCCTGGATAATCCTCTTCCTTAGGATAAAATACAATTGAAAAATCATTTGAAGTAACAGTGCAACACCTATTTTTGGTTGCATGCTTATGTATTAAGAATAAAATAGTTTCCCTCTTATGCCTATACAGTAAGCTTAAAAGAAAAGAGTGACGGTCTACTACAGAACTTAATGTGCAAATAGTTTAGAATTAGAAGCAGACATTAGCAATATCTGAAAACACTATGTATTACATTACCTTATGAAATTACTTGCTGTATTGTTTCCTTTTGTATTCATAAAAAAACACATCAGAAAGTTTTTATTACAAAACAACATCTTCCCAATTAACTTTCAAACCTTTAATACAGTACAATCTATTTATGAGCATGGCAAGAGCTAAGTTCAGATACTGGTACCCTTAGGTTACAAACCCTAAAAAGAGACAAGGAAGACATTCCTAGTATTACGGCCAAAACCCCACTGTTTAAAATTACACATTCCATAGCTTATTAGAAATTAATTTAAATAGAACTGGTTCACACAAGGCCTCATGACAAAAAGAGCATACTTTAGAATAAAAACAGGGACTCAGTGTCCTAATTCATAAAAAGAATATTGAAGAGGTAGACAGATGAATCAGGAAGTATATGAAGACGCCAGGACAAAAACAAAACAAGAACATACACAAAAAAAATGTAAAACCCCAAGATCTTGCCAACAGAACATGGGCAGTGCCTTGGTATACCTACTTTTTTTTGTACTCTATTAGGTATGAGACCAGAAAGAGTCTTGGAGAAAGGAAAATTCTCATTAATAGCTAAGAGCTTCCCTTCTTTGTCCTAATTACATCAGGTATATTACATGCTTTACAGAGCTCAAATATAAAGCTGTTCCTGGAATTTCAGTCATTGATTAAGGAGTAGAAATGAAAGGGCAATTTATATTCAGCTATTATCATAAAGGGGTTTCTGAAATGAAATTGGTTTTAACAGCAGTGTTCTAATGCAGATCAAGTTTAGCTAAAAAAAAAAAAAAAAAAAATCACCAAATATCCATTATCCATTAGATGAAAACAGAACAGTACCTTGGTCTAAAATGAATTCTGCATTTACAGGTCTTTGCATCTTTCTCCATTGGAAACCCGGTATTTGCAGAAAGTCTGCTTGCATAAGACATATTACTAATATATTCCAGATGTAGTTCAGCCCTATAAGCTACTGTAGTTTCATTTCTGGCCTCTTTCATTTGGGAACCCTTTCAAAATGCTCTTCTGTGAGTGGCTACTAATAGCTCTCATGTATATTCCATTACTAACTTCTTGGAGTAAAGACAATACACTGAACAATATCTGAGATAACTTATTGGGAGTAGACACTGAACATAGCTCAAAAACTGCACTCAGTCAGAAACAGCAGTTCCAGCCCTTAAAAATCTTTGACAAATTATGATAATCAGACATTAGAGTCTGTGTGTGAATGCAACAACCACATCTATCTCAAGACAACTCCCACCAGTAGACAGTGAAGAGCTGATTTCCTGTGTGACAAAATACAGCACAGACATTAAAAGCTAATCATTGTACAGGACTTACTGAGCAGAAGGCAACATTTATGCTGCCTGAAAATGAGTACATTCTTACTTGGAAAATAAAGTTTGCTGACACCAGGTGATTTACTCTAGATAGAATTAAATTCAAAGAATCTTAAAAGTTAAAACCATTAAGATTCAATTTCCAAATTTACTCAGTAGAAATCATCATCATGACATTCCATCCAGTAATAGCTGTAAACACATGTACTAGGATTAAAATATAGTGGTCAGTAACATCCTGAAGCTGTCTTCCATACAATCAACCACCTTAAGAAAAGCTCTTACTTTGCTCTGTGCAGTATCTACTGCATTTTTAGGCAGTATATAAAACAATATCAGAATTGTCACTGTCATGACCTGCATGCTACAATGTTTTCTACAAGTGACTATTAAGAAGCCAATCCAATGAATAAGGAGAGAAGCTACTACAACTACAAATAAAATACTATTTCAGTAATAGTATAAAAATAATGTATAGCTCGTCTATAAATTTGTACAGCAATATGCCAGTAGAAGTGTACCAGACACAGCATACCAACAATCAGCTAAATTTCATCTTCTTTTGCTTTTTTTCCTTCCCAAATATCAAGCTAAGGCCAGAAAAGAAGCAAGGAGGGAGTAAAGATTCCACAGTATTTTTACTGAACGAGCTCAAACCTCAGTGCCCAGATCTAAAGGCAGGATTGAGGTTTTGACAGAAAATACTGCCTCCTGGCTATGAAATTTGATATAAAGTTTTTTGCACAACCTTTTGAAAAAAGAATAAAATTATAATTTCATCCCATGTACACACATATCCATAGCCTGTTTGCAACAGGAAGGGAAGGGACAAAATTAAGATGACTGACAAATGTACATTTAGAATAGCTTCAAATTTTAGCCGCCTGGCAGGGACTTACCTCCAACATCTCGCTCAAACGCACATCAGTCCTTTGCTAAAAAGAAAAAAAAAAAACAAATTGTAATAACTACAGAGAAAATAAGAGAACTATTTAACACTGAAAAAAAAACCCTGTACATACCAGTGTTTTTATTGTTCTCAGAGACTTTAGCAGTCCAATAAGCAACTGTCGTTTCCTCTGATTTGCAAGAAGTCCCAAACTAGTTTGTGTGAAGCCTTCCCTTGCTATATTCAGGTGTCTGTGAAAGTTACAAATTAACAAAATCTTCAATAATTCATAAAATGAAACTTCTTATCAATTCTAACAAGTCCATTAAAATACATGCTAGAAAATAAGACTGTCAGCATTGTTATGGAAACTCAGAAAACGAGATGATATCAACAGACTACTAAGAAAGTACCTCCTTCTTTCTGCACTTACCTGTGGTTTAATGGCATATCTCAAACGCTTTCTGTTTTAAACAGAACTCCCAATTGCAAAAGTGAGAGCTGCAAAAGTTTGCAATTGTCTCAGTAACTTTAACTACTACTGCTAACAGAATTCCACACATAAAGTGGAAATATCATCATCAAGCAAGCTTCCTGGGTTTCCAGATTTCTTCTTAAATATTTCCCCACCCCCCACTTCAATCTCTGCAGTTACTTAAGCCAGATACCTTCTTCCATCTGTGCAAATAACAGCTGCTAACTGAAGGCCAGTCTGCAATGATGTAACACGTTCAAGTTCCTACAGAGAGACAGCAGGTTAAATAGATATAATATACAAGTTAAAGTCATGCTACACACCAAGGGAGACTAGTGATGTAGTGATTACTAGATTTCTCTTGAGATGTTATAATGACTTTGTAGAGTTATTGCATATATTGTTTTGACATTTCATATACACTAAGCACTGCAATGTAACATTAAAAACTATCTTTTGAACTACAACACTCTTTTGAGGATAGATATTTGAAATCCACTTTCATTTCAGTGGGAATCTCTAAACGATTAGCACAACACAACAGAATGATCAAAACTTCAGGGACAGATGCACAGGGTTTAATTAATATGCCAGAGAGCAGAGAAAAAAAAAATCATGTTTTACATGGCATTTTCTTGTTTAGAAGCACTTCTACCAATTTAATAGATGTCACTTCAAAATAAATGTTAATTGTATCATGCTGAATTTCACCTGAAAACTCTACAGCAGAGGTAACCTGAATTTAGTTTGATTTTGACTTAGTGAAGTGTCCAGAGTAATCTCAGTTCCTTGTTTTAGTGTAACTATTAGGATTTCTTTTGTTAGGAACAGTATTGTAGAAAAGTAAACACTTTCCCCACACTACAGAACAAGAGCATTTTTTTTTAATTCCGCTCATCATTTCAAAACCCATCAAGTGTTTTCCACGAGGAGAAGGGAAAACGAAAGCAAAGACATGACAAGCAAACACAAGTTCAAAGATTAGTTCAGTTTCAAATCAGCTCCTAGTCAAGTCTCCAAATCACTGAGTTGCACCTTTCACCAAAACCAGTTCCTTTAAGTTACCAACACTGTTTTTGTAAAACTGATAGCTTAGTTACTGATATAGAAAATATCTTAAGAAACCAGATTCAAAAATTACTTTGCCCGATACCTACGTCTCACTAAAATCATACTTTGAAAATAAAAGAGCTATTCCCTTTTTCATGAGGAAATGCATACTACAAGAAGAAACTCCACTCCAGTCTTGCCCCTTGCAAAGATTCTTTAAAATTTCTTCTTTGACTGTGACTGGATGAAGAGGCACAGGGAGAGTGTGCAACCTAACAGACCCCAGAGACAGTCTTCTGCCCAGCATTTAGGGTTGAATAAATTTTTTCTCAAAAACAATCTTCTAACCCCTGGTTGTTCCTAAAGCATGTTTTTCCTTTCAAGGAGAAGGGAAAACTATCAATCCCTTGCCCTGTGCTATGCCTCTGTTAGCCCATAGTGGAGATTGTTGGACCACTCCTTCATGCTAGAAATAAGGTACAAATCATGATATCCCCAAACTTTACTTTGCACAGTGCAAATGTGTCCAGGAGACAGTCAATTGCATTTTTTAGTCTTCTAATAATCCGCTACTGTAATTGGACACTAAACTGGAGATGCCATTAAAAAGCACCCACAGCACATCAGGAGGTTCATTTCATGACTCAGTGGGAAAGCATGTCTTCTAATGCCCACCAGAAATCTCCAATAAGTAAACCTCCTGATAAGAATAACTGCGCAAGCCTGTGTCCATAAGTAACACTGAAGGATTATTGACTTAATCAGGCAAATACACATTTAAGAAGTGTTTTAAAAATATTCTTAGTAGCACAATGGATTTTTAACTGTCCCTTTGGAACAAGTGAAAGCACTTCTTGGTATAAAACGTGCACCTCAATAAGATGTTGCTGTAATAGGAACATCAGCATTACACAGCAAAATGCAAGAAGCACATTTGCTGCAGTACTGTTATACTGAAGTTTTCAAAGTGAAAATGCTGGATTCAGAAAAAGCATCACTCGCAAAAGTATCAATTTCAAACATGCACAACAGCGAAATAATACAAGAAGGTCCTTATATCATGCAATTACCCTTTCTCCCCTCTACACTATCTTGTTAAGTATCAACCACTGTAGCACTTACCAGACTCTGCAACAATAGCCTCTCACCTGACTGCGCTAACTAAAACTGAAACATTACCCTTACAGCTTTTTTCTTCCACCAGCCTCTGCAGGAGATGACCCAAGCAGTGCCCACTCCCCCTCCTTCACATATCTTTAGACAGCAGCACACCTTTAACCCCAAATACCAGAGCACAGATGGCAGGGTCACTAAGGTTGGATATGCATGGCCATAAGCACAAGCAATCAGAAGAGGATGTGTCCTCTGTATGAAAAACAACAGAGGTTCCATGACATCTACCGCGGGTTACACACCCAGGAAGTACAAGCCATCATTGCTCTCCCACACTCTTTCCAGCTTCTTGACCAAAATGTAAATTGCCATAATTGCTGACGTGACAATGGTGGCAAAAGGTGCTGTATACACACAGAATTAGTTACATTATAATTCTCAAACTAACTTGGTAACAACTACTACTCCACCTTTGCAGAATGTTCCATGCTGTTTCCTGGAATGATCAGATAAAGAATCAGACAGTGCTGATCAAATGTTATAGGAACATATTAATGTATTAAGAACAAATTAGGAGGAAAAAATATCTCTTTAGAGAAACATTATGACAGCTACTGCAAGCAGCTAAAGCAGATTTGCTTTGTTTTGCTCTTAGAGATCTTTGACATATCGGGACTATTTCCAGTTCAGTTTTCTTATATGCTTTCTTCTCACAACTGCCTGAGATCAGTGGCAGGTGTCCAGTTAAGTGATCTTAAGAAAGGTCATTGCTGTTTTCTCGTAGGAATGGTTTCACACCTTATTCCCTAAGCACAGGTACTAAAACAGCTCCTATTCCAAGTCCAATACAGGTACTAGCCAATCATGTGAACTCATGTTTTCAGAAAGCTTTTCTAAAACTGACCATTGAAACATTTACCAGCTGAAACATTTATCATCCTAAGGAATTCCAGCTCTATATACCCTTGGTTCTTTTCATTACAGAGACAGGGGTTTAGCATGCATAAATAGCTGATTCCAACCAGGCACTAGCATCCATACTAACAAATTACTGCATTTAATCTCCAATGAAACAAATGCGGCATTGTATCAACACAGAATTGATCGGTTTACTCTTAAAAATTAATGTTAGTTGTCTTACCTCAACATATGCAGGCTGTTTTTCAAGGATCAGGTCTGCAACTTTCTTAGATACCTTAAAAAGAACATTCCACATGATACACAGCAATCTTAATTAAGTGGGTCGTCCCCATACTGAAGTTCTACAAGTTTGTGATTCTCTAACATTTAGTTCTGTATTTTCCAAATTTATTAATATTTCACAACAACAAAATCCAAAATTATGATCAGCTTTCCTTAGAAGCAAGGTATGAAAAACGTTCACAGTTACATCTAGAGATTGGTAAGGATTTTTAAATTAATCCCTTAACTCTCTGCTGGTTAAGGAACACGCTAGAATGGAATGGAAGATAGAAATTATCAGTGACACTGCAAATATATTCTGCTCATGCTACTACTGGAATATAAACTTAAGTTAACCACCTACCAAGGTGTGCTAGTTTGGGTTGGGCAGGAGTTAGTTTTCTCCACAGTAGTGGTACAGGGGTGTTTTGGACTTGCACTGAACACAGCGCTAATGACACAGAGATGTCTTAGCTGAGCAGCCCTTGCACAGAATCAAGGCCTCTTCTATTCCTCTTACCACCTCACCAGCAAGTGAGCTGGGGTGCACAATTTGGTGGGACAAAGTTTGGATAGCTGACCCAAATTCCTTGTTTTGCTCCACTTACTTTTGCTTTACCTACTTTTTAGCTTTTTGGTTTTTTTGCATTATCTACTTTTATCCCAACCCATGAGCCTTCCCGTTCCATTCTTACCCCCATCTCACTGTGGGGAAGTAAGTGGATGCAAGGTACTTCATAGCCAGCTGGAGTTAAACCACGATACATGGAGATTTAAGAAAGCCATAACACACCTACCTTTCAGACTGATATTGTATTAAATTAAATCTGTGTCAAAATGAATATTCACCCTGTGCACATTATACCCTTTATTTAGCACACAGAATACACATATTTTAAGATTTTCTCCATTGTTCTGAAGCAACAGTAAGTGGAATGCTACTGAGAGTTGCTGTGTTTACTGAATTTTTAAAATGGGCATTGCTACCTTAATCTCTTGTGCACAAACACAGAAGCTTAAAAAGAAATACAACACTAACAGTCTTATAAACACAAGCTTGAGAACAGTGTGTTTTGTTTACTTTGTCAGTAGGTATAACAAATAATAGAAAATGGTTTCAAACATGACAAAGAAATTACTGGTATTGTTCTGTATTCTTCAGAGGGAGCAACGCTCATAGAAATGAAAATAAAATAAAACTGCCTGACAGCCACTTCACAATGCTCTACGGACAAAGAGAGACAATGAGGTTTTTCTACACCTGACTGCTTAGTCAAACATAGCACAAAGCTGCAATCGTCAATCAGCATTCCTGTAAACAAACTTATGTTGGCTCCACCAGGTAAATTCCCATCCTCTGGAAGAGCACTTGCACAAAAAGGATCTTCCAAGTATGCCAATATCATCAGCTGGCAACCTGGAATAGGGGCATATACTTAGCTATGCTTTCTTCCTTCCATATTAAAAGCAGGCTAGAATCATAAAGCAATTTTAAAACTTCTTGAATGTTCTTAAAACCTCTTAGTTGTCCTATAACTAACAAAGCTCTCCTCTTGCAGGACAGCAAAAGAAACACTGGTGCAGGCTTGGGTCAGGAAAGGATGTTATCAAGCCAAATGCCACACAAGCCTACATGACCCTGGGGCTCTTGCGAAGCTCACTGCACACCCTATGCACTGTGAAATTTTCACCTCCCTTTTCTAACATGCTCTTCATTGTAGCCCTGAACCTGTGAGAAAATTTAGGACGTGGATATACCTGCCAGTTATGCAGTGCTCTAGTACAAATCTAACAGTTTGATTCTTCACCGTTAAAGTAGTACAAGTGAATAAGAGATATATTTAATTTTCAGTTTTTACTTTCTTTTTGTTTTGCAAGTCCTTAGTTACCCCTTGACTAATAACAACCTCAACACTGTCAAGCACCTGTCACAGGCTTTTTTTTTCTGATACTACTTTTCTTTTTGAGATTCCAAGCTGTCCTCTTCCCTTTCTTTCAGATAGGCAATACTATCCCCAGATACTTTCATTGAATTCCAAATTGTCCCACCCTTTTCAGCATTTTTCATACAACTGTGCTATGTTAACTCCTGGAATCCTGAACTGCAGTTGCTAGCAATGAATGTGGCCACCACGGTTATCAATGCATGCCAACAACAGTGTTTTCTGAGGGGACCAAACAATTTTCTCTTTCCTAATTACATTCGTAAAAAATATTTCATCTCCTGAACTAAAAACAATTGTTGTTGTTGTTGGCTGGACTTCGCGAACGAAGATCCTGGGATAAGCCTGCGCAATGGGTTTTTTAGGTGAGGCACAGTGTGCGCAGAACTGGCCCCACCCCCTTTACTCCTGAGGTTCATTTTGCCACGGCCGAGCACGCTCGGACAGTGACAGCGAGTTCCTCCAGGATTCGAACCAGCGTCCTCAGAGGAGGAGCCGGCTCCACAGGCAGGGGCCTACGCCACTCGGCCAACGCCTGCCGCCTCTCAAGTTAATTAAGGAAAAAAACAACAAACAGAAAAGCAATAATGTCAGGTTGTTGAGCAATCCTGGGAGCCCACGTGGGTCAGAGCACCAGGGGAAGACCTCACCTTATCCTCTCTGCCACCAAATGACACAAACGCGGCACTGCAGCCACGCCTGCAATACAAGCTGGGGCAGTACTAAAAACAATACAGCTGAGAAAACTAGCCTACTACTTAAAATGAAGTCTAGCAGACATACAACTGAAAAGGCTTCTAATCCAAATTGTCTGTATCAAGGCACCTACAAATGGAAGTTGGCATGATATATACATTAAAAAAAGTTTGAGCGAGTTGGAATCCATCCAGTGGAATGGAAAACCAATGAGTAAACTACAGAAAATACGGAGTACACAGTGACCCTGAAAACAAAGGCATGACCAAGATCAGCTGTATAAAAGCAGATGGGAACAGTAAGTGAGAAGTGGAAGAGGATCAGAGCTCTAGTACCCACACACAAAGCACTCATATGAGTGTGAGTTAAGAGAAATTGAGAAGTTGGTATTATTTCTAAACCACCATTGTAAATTCCTATGCCAGCTACTGACACAGACACTGAAGTTAAAAAGGCAGTATTTAATCTTTTTCAAAAGCAGAGGTATTGTGCGATGTCAACAGCCTTCTGGAGTCCTCTATCTAATAATTTATTCACAATCACCATTAAAATATTTTTAGGACTAAAATAGCGCACAACATTCTGCAGTATTGTCTTCCACATAGGATACTAACCTTTGAGGCAGACAGTAATCTAAATGACCTATCACAAGATAAATGGACAACAACTGAGACAGACGAAAACATTCAACAGTTCACCTGGAAATATGACACAGGGCCATGAAATACAGCATATAAGAAATTTTAGCGCCTCGGCACATGCCCAAAGAGGAAAACACAACCAAGCAACAATTCCTTCCTATAGCAGAAACGCATTTCAACTAGATTAAGGAAGAAACAAGAAAGGCTCAATCCTGACTGGGGGAACGGTTGGGAAAGAACTGGGCACATGTTTCTTGTCAAATGTTTTGCTTTGACAGTTTTCACCTGTTTGTATTCTAAAAGAAAGACACACCTGGGCCATATTTACTGGAAACCCTTTGTTCAGGTCTCACCCCTATCATTCATTAGCTGCATGCACTTTCCAGTTCAAATGTTTCAGGAGCAGGCAAACCCTGAAACTATTCCCCCAGCTGCAGCCAGTTCCCAACTGGCAAGCAAAAAGGTCCAAGACATTGGTAACACACATCAGGAATATCCAGCACATTTCAGTGAAGTTGTCTCAGTTTTGAGAGCATTTCCTTGCAAAATAAGGTAGCCAGCAGATGTTCCCTAAAATTTAAAAGAAAAAAAAAAAAAAGCACAAAACAAAGCCCCACCACTTACAGCTTCTTTCCTTATACCTCTTGGTAAGAAACATGGACTACTGGAATATTCATTTAATTATTTCATCAGCTTCTCACTAACACTTCACAAAATTTCATAAGTATATTCTGGGGGAAGCAACCCTAGGCAGAAACCACTTGCTCTCTATGTATTGTTAACAATCCAACATTCCCCATCTACACATTTCATTTATTTAAAGACGTGAATTAGGATTATTAATTTTATTTTACTTGCAGTACACTCCAAGTACCACAGTGAATACATTGGCTTTCTGTACCACATTATTCATCATAAAAGACCAATAGAACAAAAATTAATGTAGAAAAAGAAAAATGCCAGAAACACAAGTATATTTCAAAAACTGCAGCTTCAATCTCTCTCCATTCATTATAGTGACTACTTGTAACATTCCATTTGGCTTATCACATAATAATTATGTACCAGTATTCACTAGGAACCCTTGCAGACAATTAATAAATTGCCAAATGAAAAGAGAAAATAGCATCTCTAAGGGCAGAGTTTGCAAACCATTTTATGTCTCATGTTGCTAGAAATTACTAAGAGATATTACTGAACTATTCAGCCCTGCATTGAATGTTACTTTCCTTGTAGTACACATGAACAGACAAACATTCAGAAAATCAAGTTTCTAAAGAAACAGTTAGCACATTTGCTCCTTGTTACTATAGTTATCAGTAAGATTTACTGCCATGATTTCATATGAGGCAGTGATGATTTTCCACTATAAAGGCACACAATATTTAAAAATACTTTAATATATAAAGTGTTTAAGAAATCAAAACTTTTCCAATTACACTTCTTGTTAAACTTAATAAACAAATTGTGTGAAGGTACAGAGGAAACAACTCTACTTACAGCAGCTTGCTGTTGTTTTAATTTGTCTCTGTATTCTTCCAGTTCTTGAAGACTAAGTACCGGAGGAAGCCTCTACATATAAACAGTAAATTAAGTTCAGGGCGATTTTAAAGGATGTTAAATCACACATAGTATTAACTAAGCAATAAATTGCATTAAATAAACATTCTTATTGCTTCTGTAATCTAACTTGCAGAATTAATCCATTATTTCAAATGATGGATACTGAAATCAACTAGTGTTAAGATATAATTACATCGAGTTTATTTTAAGCAATATAGATATACACACACACAACCCTCTCCACAGCATGGAAATTATGTCGCAGTCAGTTTGTTAAAAAAGAGACACAAAATACTGAACACAATTTTTTTCTCAACTATTTTGACTTTTTTACTATAGTTTAAATTATGAAGTGCCTGTTACCACAACTGATATTAACTCTACCACACTAAAAGAAGACACTGACTGTACCAATACGATATGCTAAAATCTCCATACAACTGCAAGATGACGTAGGAGGGTACAGCTTCATATTAATGTGAGATATAAGAAACGACACAAAAATAGCTCATTTAAACAAGCATGCTTTTTGTTCTTCATTTTTTGCTATGCTGCTGTGTTTTCTCTTAATAAGACAGCTTACCTCTAACTCATACTTCACAATGTCAAAGGAATCATTGGAAAAATAAACTTCTTCAATGCTGTTAATTATTTCCTGCTGTGCCTGAGGATCAGTTGGTTCTTCATGTAGTTCTCTGAGCTCCTCCTGCAAAAAACACAAAAGGATTTCCATAATGTAATAACACATCCCAACAAAAACAATGTTTAACAAAACAGAAACCTCTCAAAAGCCATTTACAGCACGAGTACAAGAAGCAATGGCAAAAAAATGTAAAGATAAGTACACTGCGGCTCGTTCTTTCCATTAGGGACAGTGAGATACCTAAAACATTTCAGAAAAGATATAGTGCAGATTTCAACATTGCAGGTCACTTAAACACTTCTTCACCAATATATTCATGGCACAAATGCATGCTGAGTCCACAGCTTTTTCTTCCTGAAGTTTAGAAATTCTCATAATAAGCTAAAAATAAACTGGCAGGCCATTTCTCTGAAAGGAAAAAAAAAATACCAAAAACAAAACAAACCCTGAACTTTTAAAATCAGAAGAACCCTCTTTGTAAATACAAAGAACACAGCGTCACTACAAATGTGTAACTTTCTAACTCAGCCCTCACAATTCACAGAAACAGTAGATATCATATCATTAAACACTTAAATTTTTTACAAGTAGACCCAGAACAGACCTGCCTTCTTTGCACAAGATTAACTGTTCTCTGATTTGAGCACAGATGTCTAAGCAGAGATGCAATGTCAGCTTTCTGAACCTAAAAATACTCAAAAAGCGAGCACATCCCTCCTTGCTGTGATGATCTCCCCTCAGTCTTCTCAATGACCCAGCTGCTTCCAGTGGTCTCAGCAAACCAAGGACTGAGTCTTCCCCCACTGTACTGGCAATTGCAACTAACACTGGCCCCCTCCTGGATGTTGTTCTCACCTTTATCAGAGACTCCAAAGGGAGAAGTACTAGGATATTCTTTCATTAAAAATAACGATAAGATGGAGCGAATGCATGACATTGGAATTAAACCCTGGTGAAGTGATTCAGTGGACTGAAGAGTCCCATAATGACCCTGAGCCTTCCAGCTGTGCCAGGTTGTTACAGCTGGACAAGATGTCAGTATGTTCATCAGCAAGAGCTCAAGGGCTTATTACACAGGCATCAGGTTTTAGATTAATTGAACAACCACTAACTTGCTTCTTTTGCACATCAACTGAAATAAGGTCAATGTGCACATGTTACACGGCGAAGTGACGCTTCAAATACAAAGCAAGGTGCTGTTTTTCTACACAAGCTGGAGGCAGCCACGGGGTGACGGGAAGACACGTTGGAAGAACATCAGAAGGAGCCGCTGCTTCTCTGAATTGCCTTTCAGGGCGAGGGAGGAAGAGAGGGGGGGAAAGAAAGAAAAGCAAAAAAAAATCAATACAAAGGGAGGGGCGGGGTTGGGGGGACCAAAAGCAATGGCCCTGACACAGAAGGGAGCAGCTGCGCCGCCGAGCGGGCAGGGCGGCGGGCGGGGCTCGGGCGCCCCCTGCCGGGCCGAGGTGCGGCAACAGCCCCGAGCAGACACCCCATCCGCCCCTCCCCGGGCACCGCCCGTCCGCCAACACCAGGTGTGGGACGCGGCGGGGAAGCGCTCGCAGCTCCAGACTGGCACCACAGACAGGCAGGGCGCCAGGCAGCCAGGACTGTTCCTTCAGAGCCAGCCACGCAATTCACCCAGCAGTGGCACCTTTCCACCCCGTGTTCCAGCATTACCAAGATCATGAGAAACAGACGAGAGGGCTGGTTAGGGATGAGATCTAAAGATTTGAGAAACAGTACTTTCAGAACCTGTGTCGAATTTTTCATCTATGGTTTGAAGTTTCCATCATGTAAGGGCACGTGGATTGGCAGAGGGCATATACATTCAGATTCAATGGCATACCATCTTGCATCAATTTAATTCAGAAAGCAATGAAGCTATTAACTAACCATATGTATTCCTGTCCCTTAAAACAAAAAATTAATTCCCTCTGGATTCCACAAACAGTAGCTTTACACTGTAATTTTCTCAATAAATCAGCTTCACATCTGGCTATTTTAGATATATAAAACTAAAAATTATCCAAGACAGGCAACAGGGTCCACCAAACCATCGCAAATGTAATCACTCAATTTATCATCTGATAATTTGCCTACAAGTTCCTGCATGGCTGTCGGCTAAAACAAAAAAGGTGAAAAGCTAAACCCAAGAAGAAATCCTCATGATCATTTGAAATTCTGAAGCATTGGTATCTTGTCATATAGGTGAAATAATATGTCAATGCATAGGTCAATGGTAATTGACATCTAATAAAGATGCATTTAAAAAAGCCATCATGGACACATATTTTGGATTTGGAGCCATATAGTAATATATTGTTGTTTTTAATATTAGCATTTCAGTGAATTCTCATCAATGACCTTAGTGCCGTCACAGAACACCACAGTTTCCAAGACAAACATAAAACTGATGTTGATTTGACTAGGAAAACTGCTAAGAAACCATTTTATCCTGCCTCAGAAAAACCATTTATATCAGTGTTTCTTGCAAAAATACTACCCAGGAAAGTATTTTTTAAATGGACAAGGTTTTTCTTTATACTGCTCATTTTTTTTTTAGAAAAGCAGTCTACTGAAAAAACTCTATGGGATAAACTTTAGCTCCCATATAAATTATACTATCTGCCACCAGACTTTTGAAATGATAACCTGCACCTTCCAATGCATCACGCTCCACTAGTTTCCAGTAACTAACACGCATTCACTAATGAAGAATGTAACCATCCTTTGCTACAGTTTATTTGCTGACTTTCAATTTTCCTCATCCCTTCAATTAGATGTACAGAACAATTTTATTTTATGCAAGTAAGTCCAGAGTTTCAGGGGCCTCAGCAGAGGCCAGATTTAGCACAGTGGAGCTTGAACTTACACACTTTGCAGAGGGCAAGACAAGATCTACTAAAACTCTCAAGGCGTTTTTCCACCTCAAAACTTTTAACTATAGCCAGTTAAGTATCTGCCTTAAAAAAAAAGTCTTCACTTGACAGTAAATTTGATGTTAATTCAGCAATTCCAAATGCTATTCTGAATTTCAAAAATTGCAACAGAGGGAATCATATGATAGAAAGACAATTTATCCTGTCAGGTTACCATCAGTACAATCCTCAACAGCAGATCTCTTCATAATGCCCCCTAAACAGATCAGAGAAAAATAGCTTCTGGAGAGGGAAAGAAAAAATAAAAACCCTATCAGTCTGACAGCTTTACACACTTGAAGAAGCCATTGCTAAATAAAACACAGTGCGCGCATTCACACACTTCTCACATCATTTTACCTTCCTGTTCTAAGGAAATACAAGTTTACAGTATAGGAGTCTGTGGTAATTCCTTGAAATATATTTCAGAAGAGCCATCTCATTGCATACTCATCTGAAATGCAGTTCAGCAAGTTTTGGATGACTACCCAACTATTTCCTGGTGCGTCACATTCCCACTCTCCTCATATTGTCTGCTGCCTGTAACAGCAAACCCAATATTGCTCTGTGGAAGGAAGCATTACTGGTAGGAAGTTGAAGCAAACACCCTCTGCATTCCAGTCACTATCAACTAAAAGACTTGGGAAGTGAAGACATAGAAAAAAGTTCATTGATACTAATTGGAGGAAAAAAAAAATCTAAACAGTTTCTAATCTAACTAGAAGCTGAAGTTCAGTAACAGCCTATGCACCTCTACCTAGCGAGCGCCAGGAACCAAATCTGTGCTGTACTCACTTGGACACAACCTTCCTTTCTTTGTCATGAGCCAAAAACACACCAATGAATTTAGTGTGGATTCTATATCTTTCCATTCTGAACATGGATAATATTTCTGTTAAAAGCTAATCCTAAATACCAGGATGAGGCCCCTGGTCAACAGATTCAATCAGCAGCTATACTGCAACATCCTACCACTATGAAATAAAAAAATGTAAAAAAGTTTTTATATACATATATACACAAAAAATATTTTAATTTTATCTATACAAAGATATATTTATAAATTATATTTGTTCTATTACATATATGTAACTATATGCATACATTCACTTTGTTTTCCCTTCCTGTTTCTAACCTGCCCTCCCCCAGCTTGGGAAGGCAGTCCTACAGGGACGTTTAAGGTATTCCTTATCTTTCACACAAAAAGCCCAGAACCTTCTTTTGATCTTTTCTCCTTCAATATGTATACAGAGTATTTATTAAAAAACCTTCACTCAACCAAAACAAAGTGTGAAAACAACTCTCCTCACAGAGAGAATAACAAGGCTAATCCATAGAACAGCTATTAGCCACACCATCACCTAGTGCACTCCTGAAAAGCACTCAGCTACTGCTGGGGAAACAGAAGACAAAACAGACCAACAAAACCACATTTCTCTACCTACAGGAAAAGTGTTAAAATATGAAGTTTTAGTGTTGTTTACCACCTAAGCCACAAAGTCAAATAATATTTGTACATTGTGTATGACCTGATTCTCATCAAAATAAACATAATCTAACACAAAGTCAACTCATCATTAACCCCACACACTTGAATTGAAGCACATAAAATACCTATCTTACCTTTTTGTGACAGAATCTACTGAACCAAACTTTTATCAGCTTCAGAAACAACAAAGCTGACAATAACAGAATGGTTCAAAAAGAATTACAGTTCACTAGGGCAATCAGGGCACACCATTGAAGTAAGGTACCTCAGGCAAAAAAAAAGATATTAGGTCTTTTGTCAAACAACTTTCTCTTCTAGATATCATAGACCCATCATAGAATCATAGAATGGTTTGGCTTGGAAGGGACCTTAGAAACCATCCAATTCCAACTCACCTTTCACTAGAACAAGTTGTTCAGAGCCCCATCCAGTCTGGCCTTGAACACCTTCAGGGATGGGCATCCACAATTTCTCTGGGCAACCTGTTATATCCAGCCCTGCAGTCTGGATATGACTCCTCCGCAGACATTAGCACAGACTTAAACTACTACATGCATACTTCTTACTATGACAATATTACTATTGTACACTTCTCTGTGTGAGTGAGTCAGCTGTGTGAGTCTGTATTGCAACACAGAATAAAGCAAGTTTGCTGGCAATTTGGTTTCATGTGATGGAAGCAAATTGAAATAACAAAAAATGAAAATAAGGAAAAGAAAAACAAACAAACAAACAAAAACAACAACAACACAAACAAAACAAAAAAAAACCAAAAAAAAAACACTTGAGCACAGTCAACACTTCAACATGCTGGCCAGCAAGCAAACTAACAACTTCCAGATATCAAGACTCAAAGAAATTTTGCTGATTTTGGCAGCAAGAGACATAATGTCAACTTATCCTTCTTCCTGTGGTCCATATTTCCCATTTGACCTCCAAACTAGTGTGACAGTCCCTCATCTCAAAACCATGGTTTTGTTCCAAGCATCAGCATTATCTATCAATGGCTTGTGCTTTTTCCAGTAGTTCATGGTGGTCTTGCAGTCTTTCATTCTGTATACCACTCCATAGCTTTAATGCAGCTTTTTGAAGTTTTCAGTAACACTTGCCCTAAATCAATCTGGAGATACCAGTTTGAATGTGGAAGTGAGATGATGAAAGTGCAGCTTCATAACCATTCTGTCACCAAAACAGCTTGAAACTTTCACAATTCAAGATATAAACAAACACAGTTTTTAAAATATGGCAGCAGAGAACAACGTATGTGTTCTAGAAGCAGCCTGAAACATACAAAGTTATGTTTCTACTCATTGCCTTTAAAAAGCTGCACCTTTTCTTGTCTTTACTTTTGCAATCAAAAGTGACTTCTCTCTACCAAATCTACCCATTAAAATACAGTAATTTTTATGAGTTTCATTTAATACAGCTTTTTGAGAAGGTAAAAGCAACTCCCAATCCATATTCCAAATACTGAATGCATATCCCAAATATAGATGTTATTTTGAGAACTAGTCACTTAAAACATTTTTGAAGGAAAAACCCATAATAATAGAATTACAAAACGGTTTGGATTGTAAGGGACCTTAGAGATCACCTAGTTCCAAAACCCCTGCCATTGACAGGGACACCTTTCACTACATCAGGCTGCTCAGAGCCTCATCCAACCTGACCTTAAACACTGCCAGGGTTGGGGCATCCACAACTCCTCTGAGAAAACTGTTACAGTGCCTCACCACCCTCACAGTAAAGAATGTCTTCCTAATATCTAAATATATCCCAAATATTAAAAGACTGAAAAATATAAAAGCTTTATTCTGTGGCACAGGCAAGAATAACACTCTAATTCTATCAACTCTATAAAAAAAGTAATCTGATTAAAAGTTCCAAGGTTGATGCAATGTAGGCTTTTCAGGCACAGATTTCTGTTTGCAGGACAGCTGGAGATAATGTTTTCACATTACAAACGTTGGACATAAATGTAAGAAAAAATACAAATGATTGATAACTATTTGATTATTCATTTTATTAATAACTATTATTGCTACACAGCACAGACTTACAGGATATGTCAATTACAGAACGGAAATCTAGCCAAGATGCCCTACATCTGCTTTTACCTGAAGAGTCAACTTGGCTAAAAAGACAGTTTGAAACTGGATGCTCAGTGTGTGGCAGGAATCTGTAATTCTGAAATCTAAGCCACAGAGATGAGACAGGACTTTCAACATCACTGCAACTGAATACTTATGGTCTTTGATATCAATATACTGGCCACTGTTTAACAGAGTATCATGTACCAATCCAGAGATTCTTACTTCATTTTTTAAATATACATTATCACAGATTTTCTGGTCAGCCTCAACACAAGCACCACAGTACTTACATAGAGGCAAAGAAACACAAGGGGTCTTTTGGTTTGGTTTTTTAACTATTGTAAAATAGGCCGTCCAAATTCAAGTCACTAACCTTATTATCTTATTGGTTAAAGGCAAAGTCCAAATTAGGGAAAAATAATAGACAAAATCCATAGAAGTCTTGTGAATCATCCACTCAGATCAAAAGGGTGTAAGGAACAGTCAAATATTGTGACAATTGTTCCCTGACATACAAATAATTCAGCATGACTTGTGCGATGAGAGTGAGCTGCCATTACTTAAGTACTAAGACCCACAAAATGCCAAAAGCTATTATTATTTTAAAGATACAACTTTTAAAGTAGAACATGAAGTTAATTATGTATGTTGAAGATTAAAACCATGAAACTACCAAATAGCCTTACAGCTCCAAAACCATGAAGAGACTAAATATCAAGACCAGAACTATAAAGGCTACACATACGGCATCTACTTTTCGAAATAAACATTAAAAAAGGCATTTTTCTTTCTCCTTTTTTTTTTCCATTCACTCCAGCAAGAAACCTAGATAATATGAAGATCAGCATCCAATGACAATTCAAAAGTTTCAAGTAAGAAATTTTCATGCAAGTTCATCCTGGGTTGGTAAATTAGTTTGTCTCACAGCTTTAAATCTTTCATAACAATATTTTAAAATATTTTCAGCAAGAAATAAAACCCCTAAAAAGAACAACAGCAAACCTGATGTTTAGGACAAACAAGACACAACTAAATGTCATCAAACTATAAAACGAAAACCTGAAAACGAAGGGAGGGGGAGTGGAGGGATGTTGTATCATACCTTAGTAGGAATCCGAAAGCTTTCAATAGGACTGAGGTCATTAACACTTTCCTGAGGACTTCTTAGACCCTTTAAAAGAATTTTAATAATCAGTTAAGATTAATTACTTCATGTATCTTGCAATCAAACTGCACAAGTCTTACCTGATGTTGAACAGATATTTACAAGTCCTTTAATAAATACTCTGACATGCAGCTGGAAGGCTAAGACCTCATTCTAGAAATATTTAAGCAAGACCATTAGTACAGAAATCTAAGCATTTCTAACTTTATGCTGCAGTATGTACCTTTTCAGTACAGTTCACTAACATTCTCTTCATAAAGCTCACTTACATCCTCCTCTCAACTTCCAGATGTTACTTTAAATTTTAACATGAGTGTCTGTCCAAGAAACATTACAGACTTTGTTCCACTAACTTGATGGTTTAATAGATTCAAATAACTGAACTCAGGTTAAGTACCAGCTACTCTGTAGCAAAATTATATTATTTTTGCTCAATTGGATATTTTCTATTTACCATAACACATTATTAGGACTGGTTTTCCTTACGCATAACTAAACTGAAAAAGATGCATAATTTACATTAGCTGTTTTATATAATTATCACTCCTTAAAACACCTAAATAGCATATATGTTTGTAGAATATTCAACATATTCATATTTTTATAGAAAGATTTGGGTTGGAAGGAACCTATAGATCATGTAGTTTTCCCCTTGAGATGGGCAAGGACACCTTCCACTAGATCAGTCTGCCCAGGGCCCCATCCAACCTGGCCTTGAACATTTTCAGGGATGGGGCAACCACAATTTCTCTTGACAACCTGATCCAGCATCTCACCATTTTATGAAGCCATGTCACAGAACATGCTACTTACTGTATTTTCTCTCAGCTCCCTAGCCAGGGGTGAACCTACACATTCAAGTTCTGGGTATGGTTCTGACTGCAGTTTCCCTTGAGGCTTCAGACTGCTCATGTGAGCCACGAGTTTTAGGCAGACTTCCCTCCTACTCTTGCAATTGACACTAACAGGCTTTTTTCAAAACCCTGCATACCTGCATTTTTTTGAAACAAAAGGACCTATGCAAAACTACTGTATGACTTTATGATGAGAAAAGTTTGTCCTTTGAAACTGAGAGTGTTGTAAAATGTAGTTACCACGGAAGTGGTTTACAATTGTTTCATCTTCCCAGGATGCAAAACTTCCTCATTTTGGTTTTGATTATCAGATTTCATTCCGCATCATTTCAAAACATCATCTTTTTCCAGTTACCACCATTACAGGTGACTCACCTCTACTCATCAGAAATTCAAGGTAAGGAACAAGCAAAACAGCTGCTGCAGCTTCTCATATTTCACACAAAATCCTACACACATCCTCTCAAAAATCTGCAGTACTAGCAGCTTATCTCCAGAAGCAATACAAAGTTTCACTTATCAGATGCTAAATGGAACTTTATCCTTTCCAAAGACTGAAAATTGTTTAAGCCACAACATTTTCAGAGCACAGTATCTCCACACTGGGCAGACTTCCTACCACCCCTCTTAGTCAAGTTGAAAACTGAAGGGGAACAGAAGACTATTTTGCAAATTCCCCTTTCATTCAAATGTTCATTTTTTAAGCCCTACATTCTGCATAAGTATCATGACTCTGAGGATGTAGTTTAAAAAAAAAAAAAAAAAGTTTCTGACTTTCCCATCATTTTCTACAACTATCCAGAATATCTCATGTAGTGGGTGACACAAGTGGTTATTTAAAGTCTCCAACCTAGACACATGGACAAACAGGCTTAATTTCAGAGGTATTTCATATACACGAATGACTCCAATGTTCTGCTGATACACTTCTTGAGAAAGGCTCTCAACCTTAGAAATGCTGGTCCGAATGCAGCTGAGCCCTACACAATCCTGGAGAGGAGCACCTAGAAGTGCAGCAGCGAGCTCACACGGACACACACGCCGGGTGCTCTGGCACACACTCAGTACGTGCCCACCCAAACACGTTCCCGGCACCTCCACAGCCTCGCCCTCCCTTTGCACCAAAAGCGTTTGCTGTCAGACAAAGCCACGTTACCGAGCCACAGCCCAGCGCTCCAACAACGGTGTGACAAAAAAGGAGCATGACACAGGCTGGCCCTGTCGTCTCCAACACCCATTTGTTTGGTGTGACACAGCTCCGCGCCGGCAGCTGCGCACGCCTCCATCTCTCAGCGCACAGCGAAAATCAAGGTGGATACCTGTGCCCGGAGAGCCCACACGCCCCACGCCCGCCCGCTCTCCCCGCGCAGCAGGGCAGAGGGCGATGCCGCGCCCCGGTGGCCTTTCACGGGGCCCGGGCACGGCGGCCCCGCGGAGAGCCCGAGAGCCCGGCGGCGGGCCCGTCCCGCTCCACCGCGAAGAGCCGCTCACCTGGCGGGTCATCAGTGACTTGATCTTCTGCATGGTGGCCCCGCCGCCGCCCAGCCCGCGCTCAGCGGCCGCCGGCGCACGGCGGAGCCATGATGGGCGCCACCTGACCCGCCCGCCCGCCGCTCCC
>VXAU01005068.1:555980-619908 GCA_013399695.1 Formicarius rufipectus | reverse complement strand
AAAAAAAAAAAAGGAAGAATTTATCTTAAAGTCTTTGTTTAACTGGAGACAATATTTAACAACAAAACTACCAACACATCCCCTACGGCATAGTAGTACCCGCAGACGAGACTGTCTTTCGTTCTGGGGTTGGCGGAGTGTGCACGTAGGTCAGCCCAGCTCGCGTCTCCTGATCCTGTTGTTAGTTATTCCCCAGCTGGCTGGTGTGTTACTGCACGGTAGGTCAGGTAAGAGCAGGTGTCTTTGGAAGGACGTAGTGACAAAGAGAGGATCACGACCCATGGTCCCCTCCCTGCTTTTTTTGGTAGGAATTCGCTATGTCTGGCTACTGTAAGGAATATCGCGTGTAATTGTTGCTATCCCAATGTGAAAGCCCCTGTCATTTCAGTTAGAAATTAGTTGGAACCTGTGACCAATATTTTATTCCATGTTGATGTAATAGGTAGTAATTTCTAACTCAGTTTTTATAAAAACTTGTGATTCGATATATCTAGCACATGGTTAAGTGGATTAAGCAGGTTATAAACAACAACATGAAGGAGGGGCAAGAATATGTGAAATACCTTCTTCATGTCCTGGTTTATGTCAGGTGGTGATATTATTTCTGATTTGACCCTGTACTTCTTTTGTTAACCTGAAATAACCCTTAGGTTTCTTACAGTGGACCTGGAAGGATCTGGGTGTTTTCACTTCCGTTTAACTGAGGTAAAAATTGAGTGCTCAGCCCTTCTGGTGGGGCTTAGCACCTTGCTGGACCCTGCTCCTAGCACACAATTAGTGGGGACAATTCCTTGCTACTAGTCTCTCCTACACAAAGGAGGATACAATCTAGCCTAATATTTGTTAATCCATAATAGTCTGCCTAAGTGCAGTATAGTGAGAAATAACAGCATGTTTTTGTATGGATAAACCATCTCTGTCACTGCAAATATTTGCTGTCACAAATTGTTACTGCACAACTCTGGAAGGGTTTGCCTGGTTTGCTGGGGATTTGTACTGTGAGTGGCAGCTTTGGACAAAATCCAAATCCTACATTAATATTAATTTAAGCTCATGTAAGTTAATGCAGAGTAAACAATAATCAGCAGCTAGCTCTACAACTGTAGTAAGCTGTCCAATCTAGACATAGGATTCTTATTTCGAAGATGCCTGATAAATACCTGACATCACATGTTGTTTAGAGAAAGGAAGTGAACTCTTTGCTAGGTTATGCTTATGCTAAGGAAAAAAAATCTGCAGATTTATGGGCTTGAAAGTGCTAGGGGAAAAAAATGAGGCTCTTTAATAGTGGTTTAATATTTTTTTGTAACAGAAAGGGGGATGCTGTTATTGGAAAAGATCTAAAAAAAAGTGTTTTAAGTACTAATTCTAGTTTGAAATAAGCAGAAGCATGTAGCATCGTGGTACTTTTTATGAAACTGTAACTAAAGGAAGTTAATAACTGTATAACCTGTACACTTGGTACATTTACTTACTTTTATTAATTAAATGTACTTTGTATTGTGCGGCCCATTTATTACATTCTGTGTCATATTTGCTGTGACTGCCAGGGAAGGGTTATGATAAAGTCAGAGGCAATGAAGATGGGTGCTCATCTAACAGGTGCTCCACTCCCTTTGTTCTTTGTATACACATATTCAAATCACATAAGGCAGGGGACAGGATAGGGCCTGTTAACTCACTGCTGATTTCCCTAGCAAATAAACCAGCAGCTGCAGGTCCATGCCCTGGTTTAGTGCTGAGGAGAAGGTGGCATTTGTTGTGGGACAGGATGCTTTCATGGAGCCCTTTAGCCAACTTCTTTTGGGACTTACAGTGCAAAATATATTTTCTGCTTGTAGGTAAGATAGAGCATGAGTTATATTTGGTTGTCATTGTGGAAATGGGAATTGATTTTATAAGATTTATCTTTATAAATTGAAAGATATTTCTGTTGTATTGTCAGATGTTTTATTTCAGGAAAGTAGCTAAAAGCTTATAATATTTTAAATCAGATAATGGCATCTTGTTTTATGAATGGAGCTAAAGTTTTAGCAGCTGACAAAAATGAGTGCTATACATAATCTCTATGTAAATCTATATGTAAAATGTGGACATTGATTAAGTATATATAGTCATATTTATTAGTATACACATTGTGCATTCTTTTTAAAAAGGAAAGATGGACAGGTAATGAACCAAAGTTTATTTAGAAACTGTTACACACCTTTTAAAAAATATTAAGTGCTGATACATTGTTTTTTCACTTCATTATGATTACTTAATTTATATGTAATACTTGAATGTAATAGGTATTAAAACTCAATTAAGTTTTTAGTCAGCTAAAGAATGTCTCCCCCTTAATAGTGCATTTGTTTGTTATCTGGGAGCAATTTTCATAAATGTGCATTTGTTATCCATGCAGTGGATAAAAAACAGATGTTCTATGCACTTTGACAGGAATATCCCATGCTAGAATGTTAGAGAGACTTATTTCTACAAACTACTGTAATTAACTTTTTCTATATTTAATTGGGTTTGTAAATGTCAACAGAGGAAATATATAATATTACAAATGTAATGCATCCTCTTAATCATTCATCTGTAAGAGGAATTTTTATCTTCTTTGTGAACCTTATATACAGTCACCTAGTTGCCTTGATTTTGAGCTAAATACTTTTTCAAGTGTTTTGGCTTCATGACAATTTCAGATTTATATGAAGATAATTGGATCTCTTCTTTAAAAATTAATAATATTTAGTTGATGAAAGAAGCACTGAATATATGCTTTATCTATATTACAACTTTATTGGACAGTTTTCATTAAAACCCTACAAGAGATACTGTCATGCAAACATAGTACTTTAGGAAATGTTTGTTCACCAGGAAGTCATAGCTTATACCCTTGATCAGATACACATATTTTCTAGTAAGGGAAATGTTCTGCTTATGCTTAATGTCATGACAAGGATCAGGTGCATTGGAGACATGATACAAAACTCACTGAAGAAACTGACCTCAGAGGCTAAAATGAAATCTAGCATCCAAAGCTTAGTGGAACTTTTTCTTAGGCAAAAATCCCTACCCAGGGAACAGTATGCCCAAGTTTTTCCTGATATAAATGAAAATACAGACATTTCAGCTTTCCTGGTCCATTATATCTGGTTTGTTTTGGGTTTTTTTTCATAAGTGAACATACATTCAAAAAGTGAAACAATGCAAAAATTATTGATATTTTGAACGAAGTTCAAGGGGTTTGGAGAGCTGAAGAGCTAAATAAACACTGGTGAAATGCAGTTGAGAATCCAAACTCACTTTGACAAGGAGATGTGCATATTAAGTTCAGAGACTGCTAAAACCTTGCTAGGCAGGTTTTAGTTTATGCCATAAACTCAAAAGTTATGACACAGTTTAAATAAAAAACTGAAACTGCAGCCCTTGTTTTATGTCAACAACAATTCTGTTGTGCTTGCTAATACTGGTGATAGTGAAGTGAGATGAAGGAAAGCACAGATCACTGAGCTCCAAATGGAGGTCATTTTGGTACAACCCTTATGGTCATAAAACATAGTTTTTGCAATTCCATTGTCTTGGGAAAAAAAAGTATTACATTTGGAAAGCTGTAGGGATAGGCTTAAATTATATGGAATTTTTTCCTGATGAATACTAATTTGGTTTGGCATGTTGGCTTGATTTTGCTATTAGCATTAATTCAAGCAGTAGTCAAAACAGTTTTCAGTTCAAATTAAAAATCAAAACTAGTCTAATACAAGAGAATCATAGAACCATATAGGTTGGAAAAGACCCTTAAGATCATCATGTCCAACCATAAACCTAACTCTGCCAATTCCACCATTAAACCATATCACTGAGCACCACATCTACATGTCTTTAAAGTACCCCCAAGGATGGTGACTCCACCACTTTTCTGGGCAACCCGTTCCAATGCCTGATAATGCTTTTGGTGAAAAAGTAACCCTTTCAGTAAATATTTCAGACTGCAGAAGGTATGATCTCTGTGAAACCCAGAATTCTTCCATCACTGCTCCTGTAAAACTCTTGCTTTTGACAGAGCACCATTATCTAATAACTTACCTCAGTCTCAGCCTGCCTGGTCCCTTGCCGTGCCAACCATGGAAAAGCTCCTGTGTGCTGATGGCTGATGGCACTCCACAAAATCACCCCATCAAGAGCCAGAGAGAGCAAAAAGAACTAGAGTAGTCCAAATCCAATCCTGAAGGGACTCCAGGAGAAAAGGGGATTTCTTCCCTCACCCTTGGTCCAGGCTAAAAGAGTTTCCTTAACTGCACATCAAAATGTCTTTCCAAGCTTTTTCATGGAGCCAATTTTCCCTGTGAATCAAGTAGAACAAAGTTAATTTGCAGTTTCTATTCCCGGAGTTTTTAACTGGGAAGAAGTAAGTTTTCCAGCCACAATTCTCTTCTTCTTAGTCTGTTATGGTGTTGCCTTTCATACAAGTGATCCCAATTATCCTGGTCCTCACAAGAGCTGCTTAGGTTTTGCTAATTAGCTGCACAAACAGCTCTGTGAGAAATATTATTTCTTTTACATATTTCATGATTACAATGCAGCTCTTACTGGCTTCTTGACCAACAGGACAATTGCTTATTGACAACTAAATAAACCCGGAAATTGAGTGGCATCATGTGTAAAGAATGAGGAAGGATATGGACAGATCTCTCAAATGATAATTTGCAGATCTTCCAGTGTTTTACTTCATTCCAGTTGATCCAAGAATTGAAATGAATTTGATATGTTATGTGAACTAGACCTCCAGCATTAAATATTTTATGAAGATTCTGCTGATGAGTTACTCTCCTTTCTTTTTTTCAACTAGACAACAGCAATTTAAATCTGATTTGCACAGTAAGGTTGTCAGGGAGGGAATTAACCTCTAAGAAACGTTACACACATATTTTTTAGCAGTCTTTAATTGGACAGTCACATATTTTTCACATGTAGTTCCTTCTGCTCTTCCCCTACTACCCAGCCTTTTCTAGGTAGAAATGTACTCTATGTACTTCAGCTGGGGACTTATTTTTGCTTACAGGTATTTGTCAAGACTCATAGAATCCCAGGTTGGAAGGAATCTCAAAGAGCATCTGGTCCAAGCAAAGATGATCAGTAGCAGGATGGTGCATGGTGTGCTCTTACACAGTGTCAAGCAGATTACTTAAATCATGTTTTTTACATTTCTTGCTTATAAGAGGTTGCTTGGTTTTTTTTTTCCCCTAGGGTTTTGTCATAGCACTTGCAGTGTGGTTTTCAGTGTTACTGAGCACTCAAAGCTGAACAATCAAATCTCAACTTGAGGCAATAGGATTTGCATCTTGAGCATGCTAAAATCTGTCTATATGTATTTTGAAAAATCCAGTCCTTAATATTTCAAAGTGATCATCCAAATTGAGTGGATATTCTTGCTGTTAATTTTCTCTGGGCTTAAATCCTTCATCTGTAAAGTTCCATCACTTAAAATAGTCTTGGGAAATCAGTTCATTACTGTCAATGCTTTACATCACTGCTCTTCTTGTGAGTGCTGTGGAAAAGTTCATGTGAAAATCAATCACTCAGTCCCAAGAACAAAGCTTTAATAATGTTCTATAAATATGTCTCAGGCTGGCACAATGAAAAATGATTCAAAAATATATATGGGAAAGACCAATGATTAACTGAGGAGTGGCCTTTTGCACCATAACAGAGACAGAATTCTTGGAGAACAGAATTAATCATGTGGCTGAAAATTTTGCTTTTGAGCATATCAACAACAATTCTGCTAACTTCCTGAGATCTAAATACTTGACTTTTGCAAGCTTATTAATGTTTCTTGAATTTAGTCTTGCATGTACTGGGCAGTCAGCAATAATAACTATGTAATTTAATCAAACATTCATAAAAGTGCAGCTTGTTCAGCTTTTCAGTCAGTTTCTCATATAACTGTCAAAGTAACTAAATTCCTCTGTCACTGAACCAGCCTAGAAAAAAATCCTAAAAATTGAGTCTGCAATCCAAAACTATTAGATAGTGTAAGACCTAGAAATCTGAAATATTTTAAAGCAAAGGTATTTTATATATTAAGGTATTTATATATATATAAAGGTAATGTGCATGTTCTCATTTTTGTCAGACTTGCAACAGTAAAAGATCCTTCTTTTGGCTTTTTGTATATTTTGAAGCTGTGTCTCTGTAGCTAGACCAAATTTCACCAAAGTGAATGAGCATTTGCCCCCTTCTTACTTGAAATCTGAGTTGTAACTATACAAAAAAAGGTGTAAGTTTTAACATTTAGAGCTTTATTGCAGTGAGAACTTCTCATTAGAGTTTCCCAGCTTTTCTGTTTATGTCTTGGGTTTGTTTATTTTTTTGTTCTTTCATTTTTATGCAGGTGTTTGTTCTGCCTTAAAGTTGACAGTACCGTCTCATACCATCCATGGTATTGAGGGACAACCACTTCATCTTACTGTTGACTACAATTTTAATGCTACAGCTTCTGAAATCCAGATAATTTGGCTTTTTGAAAGGCCTCAGAGTAATCCAAAATACTTGCTTGGCTCTGTAAATCAAACAGTGGTTCCAGACTTGGAATACCAGCACAAGTTTATCCTTATACCACCGAATGCATCCTTGATGATCAATCCATTGCATATCAGTGATGAGGGCAATTATATTGTTAAAGTCAATGTCCGTGGAAATGGGACAATAGCTGCAAGTCAAAAGATTCAAGTCGCAGTTGATGGTAAGTTGGTAAAAGATAGTATCTTCATTTTGAAAATAGTTTGCAATAGTTTTGAAGTACTGATTCTTAGTATCCACTTACAATAGAGTATCATTTAATGCAACCGCATATGAATAAATGCTAGCAAGTTACATTGTTTTCTATTGCTACTGGGGGGAATGATGAAATAGTGCATCTTTAAACAAAATTAATATATTGACTGATGTTTCTAGATCATAAGTAAAAAAACAAAGACGTATAGAAACAATATAAAGTTAGACAGACTTCTAAAAGATAAGGTTTCATTAGTCTTTCCTGTGCTGTCACAAGGATGCATTGAATTTCAATCAGTAATTTTCTATGAATGACTTAATCTTTACCTTCTGTAACAAAGAGGAGTCACTGGCTTTTGCCAGTGCCTGTAACCTTGTGTCTGTAAAAGAAGTCCAGTTCTTAATTCCTGAAGTACTGAAGTTCCCTTTTTACACTCTGCTTATGAAAAAAAAGAAAGAAAAAGGAAATAGAATGATAGGGAACTACTGTAATTTATGGATTATACAGAGAGAGCCCTGTAACTGTTGGGTTTGGAAGAACGAGATTAATGACATCTTGAGGTGACAAAGTTCTAGCTGCCTTTCAAGTGCCAAACCCATCCCCTATGCACCCATCCCCATGACTGGACTACTCAGTGGTGCCCACTGTGAGCAAAGCTGTGGGCAGTCATACTGAGAAGTATGTTTTCATTTCTGTGACCTCACTGATTTGTATGAGGCAAGATCTGAAGGCTGTGGTATACCTCACTGCAGCCTTTGTCTTATTACCAGAAGTATAAACATTCTGGTTTTATTCAAGTACTGTAACAATTCTTGCAGTCACCAGCTGAGAATATGGCCTTCTTTTTTAACCTTTAGTCACATTTAATGGATAAAACTTGAAATATGAGTAATTTCCGGTGAGAATGATGACTTCTATCTGAATCATCCTGACAACAAACACTGCAGTATAGTAGCTTGTCAATTTAACAACTCTTCTTATCTCTTTATTTTACAGTTCCAGTTGCAAAGCCTACTGTACATACTGAACCATCTTCAGGCGTAGTGGAATATGTGGGGAATATTACTCTAACCTGTACTGTAGGTAAAGGTACAAGGATAGTTTACCAGTGGATGAAAAATGGGAAGCTTCTCCATGCTGGCCCTAATTATATATTTTCATCAAACAATGCTACACTTCTAATCGTTCCTGTTGTAAAAGAAGACATTGGGAATTACAGCTGTCTGGTATCTAACCCTGTCAGTGCAATGGAAAGTGAGATAATTGCACCAACGATATATTGTGAGTATATGAAATATTCATTATTACCTTTGTATGAGTGATCTGACTGGGAAGAGTGACTCTAACTACAGAAACAGGCAGAAAACAGTTCAGCAACATTATATGTGAGCTAGCATTCAAAATGAGCTTGTTTGTAATAGCTCTAACTTAGAACAGGATAATAAAGTTACTCAGTGTTATATAGTTGTGAAGATCAGTCACAACTGCAGAATTCAAATAGGAGCTTCAAGAATTCCACAGACATCTTCGTATCTGGAGGAGATATGACTTAAAGGATGAAAATAATCAGATGGTTACACATGCAAATATTAAAAATGGAGATGCCAAACACTATCAAAAAAACTAAGCACAGAAAGTACCACGCTGAACGACTGATGTGAGTGGGTTTCCTCAAGACCATTTGGAGCCCAGTCCTGTTTAACACTTCCAGTAATGGTACCAGCCTAAAGATCAGGAGTATCTCAGTGAAATTCATCTGTGACATTGAACAGGAGGGCTGAATGACTTCAAAAGAACTGGTATAAAATTTACTTGTAAAACATAAATGAGCATGCCTTTTTAGAGAATAAAAAAGGTGAACTTCTGCACATAAGATTGAGCTTGGGAAATAGTCAAAGTAGCGAGCCTGGGTAACAGAGCTATCACAAGATTTCTGTGAACTGACAGTGTGATTCATGCATGAGGAAGACATATGTAATTCTAGGTTGGTGGGCAAAGGATTTCTAGCAAGGAAACAATGGAATACTAATGGCACAAAGAAGGTAAGACCAAATAGAATACTGTGTCAGTCCCTGCAGATCCTAGAACACTGATCTCAAACTGGAAGAAACAAAAAGGAAAGGAATGGGGAAAAGACCCAGAGAACTCAGTCAGACTTAGCAAAATTATAGCTGAAAGGAGTGTTAGCTTTCCGCATCTGATGGGAAACGTGAGGGAGCGAGAAGAATTCAATAAAGACCAATATTGGCAAAAGAATAAAACATGGAGGAACCATATACTTTGGAAATGAAGGCACTTGAGAAACTAACTGTGAATGTAGATTGAGTTCATGAATGAATGTAGTTGTAGAAAACAAATGATTGATTGAAACTCCTCTGGCAGCTGGTAGGCAGCATATGCCCTAGACTTGTTATGATTGCACTACCAGCATATTCAGAACCTACAGCTCTTATTGTTGTACTTCCTCCATCTCTCTTCACCTCTGATCATCCATTCTGCTACTTGTTTCCTTATAACTTGGAAGAGTGGAGAAGGGAGTGGCTTGCATCAAAATTGTGTATGAGGGATCTCTACATTGCACCAGGAGTAGAGAAAAAGACTGCCCAAATTAGCAAAGATTAGTAAGGACATTGATCACTAATGTGGAGCTTTTAAAAAGGACAGCAATGCAAACATGAAGATGAAGAAGCTGCTGCAAATAGTCCTAAACAGGACAGAAGCAAACTGAACTTCCATCTCATTAGAGAGAGGAATCATGATAAAATTTTCTACAAGGAAATAACCAGCACTGATGGAGTTTTAAGTCATCATTACTGTAATTAAAAAAAAAAAAATAGTAATAATAAAATCACATTCCTTCCTCAAGGTAGCACACTTTTAAATGCCTGCTTTTACACAGTCACAGTCTCAGCTCACTTAAGTGTTTAAAATGCTAAGAATTAGAGATGAAGTTTTATGAATGCCGTGCTTCTACTGCGTTTTTCACTTTAATGAGCTATGAATGGGCCTTATACACCTCTCTTTTCAAAGAATATCTACAAAAACTTGGGGACACTGTATATAGCCTTCTTATAATGCATTAAAAAATCAGATCATACTAGAAAAATATCTGCCACTCTTACTACCTTTCAGACTGCAATTAGATTTGTGACACAACCTGTGTTACATTTGCATTTCTCCCCTGTTGCACACAGGATCGGCTCCAGAGCACTGATCACACTAATGGGTGTCTGGGACACTTAAACTGACCTTCAGTTTCAGTTCTGGTACTGCCTCCTCCCTTCTTCCTCTTTCAACTATATACATTTTCCAGCAAATTCAAAAAATCTTTCTGGGTTCTAAACTGGAAAGCTATTTTTATTAGATTTTTGGAGTCTCAAAGTTACTTCAGTATTCACATTTCTGGAACATTTTGCTGTTTGAGTGGTTGGCATATACAGTTCAAAAGATGAGTATATATCAAAAAGTTTGAGATTCAGTTTTTCTCCATATGTACAAATATCATCATAAGTATTTGCATTTTCAGAATGTCCCTTGTAATTCATTAGAACTGAGGGTTTGCTTTGTGCATAGTGTAAGATTTGGGGCAAAAAATGTTAGAAAACAATGCAGTGCTGAGAGACTGCAATACATTTGCTGCTATCTATATCCAAGTCAGTGATGGGGTTTGGGATCTTTTTTCCTGAGCTACATGAGGTCACTTAATTTGGTTCAACCTCTGCCTGCAGAGGCAGTTTGTCTCCCAGCTCCCAGTTATCAGTAACAATAAAGAACAGGCCCTGGGATCTCTCTGTGCCATATGTCATTGCTGCAGGGGAGTTACTGGAGGTGATAAAGAAAAGGTCACTCACGGTAAATACCTGCCATCTGCTTGGAAACTGTAACAGTCTCATGGTGATAGGAGAAATTGGAAATATTCCCATAGAGCAGTAAATTGTTACTCAGAGAGGATGATTTATTATTTTACAAGTCATTTAGTTAACTGTTTTTACTGAGACAAAAGGCAAGACTGGAAAGGAGAGACCTGAGGGATCCATGAAGGCTGTTACTGTGGTTTTTCACTAAGTATCAAAAGTAGGGTTTTTCTTTATTTCTTATTAATATTATTTTGCTTCTCCATTATCTATGATGATAGTGCACCCCAGGACATTTATATTGTAATAGTTTGACCCAGAAACAAATTATTTCTAGACTGGAAGAAGCTGCTGTCTTGGAGGCTGCAGCAGAAACTCTTGTACTGTATTGACAGAGTTGAATGTAACAGACTAAGTGGGATTTTCTTCCTTAGGACTTCCCAAAGCTAGAATATATTTACTACTAGAGCAGAAGTGGTTAATTACCTAATTTTCAGGATTATCCTTGAAGCTGTTATGCCTGTCAGCTCACCAGTGTTTAGGGATCTTGATGATGTACACAATGCACAAGAGAGGCAAAAGGTGATCCAGATGAAGCAGAAGAGTTACCCAATCCTAGTGTTGAATTCAGGCAAGGAATGCCACTTTTCAGATTTTGCCAAGATTTGACTGTTTCTTAAGAAAACCTGTCTTTTTTCAAACACACTTCCCCAGCCAGGGTGTGCCAGTGTTTTTATAATGGTTTCTTTCAATTTGAAGCTCTTGTTAAAAAGTGTAGTTTTTTCTTTCTATGCTCCACTGTTACGATACTGATAAAGCAATATCAGAACTCAGTTCTGATTCTTTTGCAAATGTGGCAAATCACCCACTATAGTGAGGGAGCACAGAAACCATTCGGCTATTCTTACCATTAGTCTCTGGTTACATGTATCAAAGATTATATTATCAGTGAAAATAAAAGCTAATTCTTCTAAGAAAGGAGAACTGGATAGGAAGAACCAACTAATTGCTCTGAAAAGTAAAGAAGTAGGTTCCTACCTATAAATAGTGTGTGAGGGCCTTTATTTTCCTTTATGAAAAATGTCAAAGATCAGTATATCTCTTATCCTTTCCCATCTGAAAAAAACAAAGGGGAAGTAAATATCTATAAGAGGTGAGCCCCTGTGAGAAACTGGTGTTCTGGGAAAGGTCTGTACTTCACAGAAATGCTCATTACAGGGTTAGCTGACCCTTGAAGACAATAAAGCAAGTGACTCGGGAAATGCAGAGCCTGTGAAGAAGCAACCCAGCATCTAGAGTTTAAAAATATGCCTTAATTTTTCAGAGTGGCCTCTGCAATGTAGGTGGGAGCAGAACTAATTCATGCTAAAGTGAATCTGTATTTCATTTCCCAAGTAACTACTTTGCATTATGCTGGCCATTCCTTAAAATGAAGTTGGAAAAGGCACTAGGGAAAAAATAGAGAAAATAAAATAGTTGACAAGTTTATGTTGTGAAATATGAACATTTCATTTAAAGTGGACTAAACTGAGGTCACATCTGGTACCCTGCATTCTCTAAGCCTTCACAAACAGAAGAAAACAGAGGCACACAAAAAAATGGCCTGTTTTGTGCTGCATGGGGGTGGCCTATGTGTTCTTGAAGAATAAATGAGTCTCATAAGAAAAGCCAGATGGTAAATAGCAGTGTCCGTTAGAGGAAGCTCTAACATCAGCCTGAATTTCCGGGTGAGAAGCAGAGTCTGAAATGTACCAGCGTGTAGCTTCATGTAGCAGGGAATGTCACATTCAAACCGATCTACATTGTCTTAATTCTTCCAGACAACCATAGGAAGGTGTAAGTATTAATCAATTGCACTATCTACAACTGTGCTCATTTTTTGCTATGCCATTCTGTGTGAGGCATTTATCAGCAGCTTTACTGAACTTCAGAGATACTACCAAGAAGGCAGTCTTCATAATTTCTTCTTTTGGCTCTGTCAATATTAGGTTTGTGCATTTTTTATTATTCACGTACATCCTTAGGGAATTAGCAACATTAAAATTATTAAGGTTTTCTTTTTTTTTACTGGAAAAAAACTATTAAATAAGGCACATTTCAATTATTATATTCTCTACATTAATTTCCATACTTTGAAAACTGTAAAAATAATTTCAACATGTAGAGATATGGAAGCCCCATGATCTGAAATTATCTGGTAAAAATAGCATGGGAAATATTCCTATAAGATTTACATATATTGTTTCCCTTCTCGTGTTCCTATGAAGAGTACCTGAGAAATAGTTAGCTGCTCAATTTTCTGATTAACAAGCACATGACTATTGGACAATATATGCCTTTTCTAATTATATTCAGAAATACAGTCTTCTTTCAAGAGAAGGACTTATTCTTGGGGAAAAAAAAAAAAGCATAGCTATTGAAACAGCACAAGACTACTAGAGTGGGTGGAAAGTTGAAGTTTATTCTAGCAGTCATTTTTGGAAAACTTTTTCAGAAGTTATCTAAGGCCCACTCTACTCTGTGTTATACCATATATATGGTGTATATATATATATATTCTATATATTATACCAGATACCCATTATACCATAGGGATGGCTCTCTAAGTAATTAGTCTACTGCTAAGTATTACAATATTGCAATGAATGTTTATATGCTCCAAGGCTAATTTATTCACTTTTTCATTTGCAGAGAAATTACTTATGCCAGTAAGTTTGGCATTGAAGTAGAAATGCCTCTGAAGAAGATATGCTTCTTCACTTCATAGCTTTTCCAATTGATTTCAGGTTTCATTCTTTTTATCATACTGAGCAATGCATAGAGCTGTGGTTTTTCCCTAAACAGCAATTAGACCATTATTAAGTGGATGTAGTTTGAGCTAAACCTAGTACAGATCCAGTTATTGATCTGAAAGCCTTTTAATTAAAATGACTGAATCCTCTCTAAAGGCTAGTCTAACCTAAAAATTCTAAGTTTAGAGATATGATTCTGTTTAAAGCTTAATTGCATACATGGATTTTCGTTTTTTCACTGTGTTTTCCTTTTTTTTTTTTTTTTTTACCTCCATGCAGATGGACCTTATGGACTTAGAGTTAAGTCAGATAAAGGTGTGAATATAGGGGCAGTGTTTACAGTTGATGTGGGGGAAGTTATACTGTTTGACTGTTCAGCAGATTCAAACCCACCAAATATTTACTCATGGATTCAAAGGGATGACAATACTACTCATGTAATCAAATATGGTCCCCATCTCGAAGTTGTATCTGATAAAGTGGCCCAGAAGACAATAGATTACATGTGCCGTGCTTTCAACAATGTGACTGGAAAACAAGATGAAACTCACTTCACAGTCGTGGTTACTTCTGTAGGTAAGAAAGTAACTTCATTGCTCTAACATCTGAGTGAGTGTCAGCCCCAGAAAAAGGAAATAATTCTTACAATATGTGTCAAAATTAAGGTCTTGCTAAAAACGTAGTAAAGGCACTTTTGGCCACTCACTGTGATACAGGTTTACTCGCAGTGTGGCACAGCTTTGAATGAGGCCCACTAAGACTGAAGTTTTGTGGGAGCTTATTACAATGATCATTAAAATTATTGCACTGTTGTTTTTGTGAATCTCTGGATTGACTGCTAGGTTCTGTTGAACCCACACCCTCATTTCTCATACACTATAACCTCAGCTTCTGAATCAGATTGTGTTAAACAACAACAAAGAAGTTTTTCAGAAAACTTCCAGAAACATACAGGGAAGAACAAGATATTGAGGAAGAGTGACATCTCTTACTAGTACAGATGGATGCAAGTATTTTCAGATAAGGCATGTATATTATTAATGTTCAACAAGACAGAATAGATTGTCTTTTAGAAAATCTAACAAAGCAATTTCACTTGTGTAGAACAAAGAGCTCAGCCATTTGTTAGTCAGGTAAACAAGGAGAGTGGATGTCCATCATTCAGGATGACTTAACGATCCATCACAAGTCCATGGCTTTCAGTATGCTGGAAGGACAATGGGTTGCAATTTTATAATGAAAATACTGCACTTGAAAACTAAATTTTGTGGTTAGTAGTCAAAGCAAAAGCAATGAGAGCTGTGTCAATAGAAATAAACATAAAATTTCTCCTAGAAGTTTATGTAAGCTATGGTATATATGTGTGAATATTCGTCAATATATGTTAAGAAATTTAGCTGAGATTTCATTTCAAATGCCAAAAAGAAAGGAAAACTCCACAACTTCCTGTTTAGTTGCACTTGAAACAAGAGATTTCCTAATGACAGATATTTTACTTAAATAGATATTATTAAAACATTTTATCCTGTGTATTTAAAAACTTTAAAAGATCATTTTCCCCCTCTATAACCATATTCTTTTTGATGAGTATTTATTCAGATAGCACTAAATCCAGATGTCAAGTATACACTTTGCAATGCAGCACTGACTGATTCTAAGAGATACGAATTCACACACAAGGCTAAATCTCAGGGACGCTGCTCAGACCAAATTCTGGTGGCAACTGAAGAAGCGTACTAAGCAAAGGCTATGAAAACTGTTCCATATTCCTTTTCTCTATCCCCATAATCCTAGATACAGAACCTGGACTATGCCTTTCAAAATACCAGAAACACCATTTTCAGCAGCAAAAGGAACTCTGATGCTTCAGAAGACCTTACACAACTTCCCACATGAAGGAGAGAAACTCAGCTATATGATGCTATAATCAGCTGCCTAATTAATCCTAAAAATCATAAAGCATCAAAGCAAAAAATATTCTCAAATAATTGTATCAATATATTACAATTATATCAACAACTGCACGAAGCTGTTACTGTGTTTTAGCCAGATTTCAAAATAGGAGGAGGTATCTCATTATGTATACAAGCCATCACTCAGTTCTCAAGTGGAGTCAACTTGAGTGTGTTAAATGCATGCAAAGAGTATGTCTTAGTTTTCTTCACTGGTATGCCTGTGAAGATATGATTTATTGAATCTAAGTTTGAAATTATTTGTTTCAAGGGTCGATTTTAAGGACTGGTATGGTTTTCCAGCATTTGGGCTTTGTTTTTCCTAAGGAAAACAGTACACCAAAGCACTGTGAAAGAAATGTGGTGACATCACAGTGATTTCTTTTCCCTTATCTTTGGGACACATCTGGTTAGAAATCCTCATACTTCGTCTTCGTGATAACCATTGCATGCGCACCCAGCACAATGCCAGTGAATTACATGGAGGTGTAAGTAAATGCAAACAATTCTACCTCTCTGTACCAGAGTTCATCAAGTACTGGAAACACATCCAGCTAAATAATACACATTTGAATTGTACTAATAAAACTGGCACTGACAAATGTGGACCATTAATTTACATGTATGGATTATGACGTGGCCTTTAATTATTAGAATTCTGCACAAGACAGAGCAAAAGGATGAAATTGAGGGTGCACAAGCAGCTATATCTGGCATTTCCTATCATATTCCTGTCTTTCCAAAATTAACTGCAAATATTTTCCATGTGCTTTTGAGTATGTAATTTTAGGCAATTTGTGTTTGCATTGTGTCAGTAAATCATGTTGGAAAACTGCTGTTAATGGATATTCCAGCAAAGATCTCAGCAAATGAAAAATATTTTAAGTATATTTCAACATAAATTCAAACAAACATGATTTCTTGGTTTCTGATAGGGTTTGATAGACAGCCAGACTGTCAGAGATCTGAAAATCTTCAGGAAAAAATAATGGTTCTTTTATCCTACTCCATAGCTCCTACTAGGAGGATTTCCCTCCCAACTAACACAATCCGTTCACCTGTCACCAAATTTCTTGGTAGTTTGGTGTCCCTATGCCTAAAGTTAGAATACACTTCTACTTTTTGTGATGCTGTAATGTGTGGATTGTATTAACTGACCTTCATTTAGCTCTGGGTACCAATCTGTTCTGGACCCATTTCTGACATGCATGTCATTGCTTTTTCCGTTCAAGATTTGTGGGAAAAAGTAGATAGAAAAAGTAGATATTACCAATTCACAAGAACCCACATTTTGTACCTTTTTTGTATCTCTGTGCAGGTTTACTAGCTTCAGACAATGACATTTTTCAGTGTCAATGTAGAGAACAAGAAACTAAATACAGTATTCTTCTTCTTTGTCACAGGATTGGAAAAGCTGGCCCAGAAGGGAAAATCTTTATCTTCACTTGCAGTAATAACAGGAATCTCATTATTTTTGATCCTAGCTATGACTTCTTTATTCCTATGGAAAAGGTATCAGCCACATAAAGGTATGTAAATGTTAGGCACAATCCAGTTCTTTTGGACCATCAGAACAAAAAGAATAAATTTTTTTCTTCTTCTTTTCAGTGATACAACAGAAGCTACAGAGCAGGTACAAAAATAAATCATTCTTAGGTCTTGAAGTTTTGTCATATTAATTTTCTTTCCTTGGCTTATGACGTCGAAGTGAGAAATGTGTTTATGTTTTCTAGGCCAGAGGCTGATTACAGAAAGGCACAGGCATTTTCAGGTAATGCTAATAAGAGAAATATGCACAAAAGGTCAAAATCCATTCCTGAAAAACAAAACAAAAAACAAAAAAAAAAAACCAACAAACTCTCCACATAAAAAAAGAAAGAAGGAAATGAAGGGAAGTGTGTTTTTATCTTGGGTTACACATCTCTGTGTTAGCTTATTTAGGACCAAACTGACAATTCATCATGGGTTTAGCTCATGCTTAGAGTTCACAGCAGTATGTACTGTGTTGGCTTGGCTTCTAGCTGTTAATCCCAGTATTCTGGAGTTAGAATCACTGTTCTCCCCAGTATGACATAAATTATTGTTTTTCTGGGATAGCAGTAAGAGGTGATACACCACGGGAGGATCACAATTATAGATGTTCATGACACCAATAGTTAAAAAATCATGAGATAATAATATGACATTATAGTATATATATTTTAACTTTCTACCATATTCTGTACTACATTTCTCTCTGTCATCAGGACCCAGAATGTTTTTTTTTCACTGCCTCTTTTCCCTCCACAATCCTTCCCACATGATCCTTGGCAGGAGATGTTGGAGATGAACCATCCTTTGGAAGAGTAGCACTTTTATTCCCATCCCTTTCTACCAAAGCATCAGAGCAGGGTGTAAACTGACACGTGCATGAGAATAGGAAATGATACAAAGCTTAGGAAGGTAAGAAATTCACTTGAGCACAGAGGGCCCTTCTCCCCAACAAGTCTTATCAGAGGACAGGATCTCAGACAGGATGCTGCAGACTTTGCTATGGAGGGATGCTCAAGAGACAACTGAGAGTCTCAGATCTCCTGGAGAGTGGGAGGATAGAGAAAGAGTCTAACTACATGTAACTACAGGCTGTATCTAAGGTCCCAAATAGTAACGTGGCACCTATTAGTATCATGTTCCTTTTTTTATTCTCAGCATTGTAAATGATATTGCCTCACTATAGCGTAGATGTGCAGTTTATGGACTGGGGCTCTTTTCTATGGGAAATGAAAGTAAATTGGTCACTTTGGCCTTTCAGCAAAGACAGTGCCAATGGCTATACCAAAACTATTACTGAGGTTAGCAAGAGGTTCCTCACTTGGTCCGAGTTGTTGGCCGAGCACTGTGCACACCAGCTGTGCAGCTTCTCTGCCTCACTCTACACCAGTAGAAGAGTTTGGCAGTCAAGTGGATTAAAACAGATCAAATAAACAGTATTCAGATGTTTCAAAAATTAGGCCAAAATACTTTGCCAACCATTATTTTCCAAGTTCATATTGCATCTTGATCCTTTTTCTCATGTTGTTTGTTCTATCTTTAGGACATGAAAGTGCTTCAGATGATTTTGGGATATATGAATTTGTTGCTTTTCCTGATCTTGCCAGTGGTTCTAGGGTATGTGATTTAACATAATAAACAGATGATTTCTCTTCTATTTCTTAAGTGTACTAAATATCTGTACGAGGATCCTTCTGTAGGTTTACTTTTGTTGCTTTCTATAGATGTCTGTATGACACTATATTCATGGCTATTGTTTGCCCAGTACTTACTATTTCTTTACTGCACTGCTAGTTCAATACTTTGCATCAACATGGTGCAGTAAGGAGTAAACACGACTCTAAACACAGTAATTTCCATTCAACTACCCTATATTAAAAGAATATTAGTAGGGTTGGGTAGATGGGTAGCACTGAACCACTTGTATCATGCAATCAAATTAACTATTGTGATGCTGGTTTCTCCCTTGACCCTAATATTGCTACTTATGCAGCACTCAACTCTGGGAGGGCAGAAGAGTCTCAGGGAGATATTTAAAGTTTTCACTGTAAAAAATTATGTAAGCTAAATCTCAGCTGTATTTCACAAAAAATATTTTTTTAGCTTCATATATTGTGGAGCAGGACTTAAGGAATTTTTCTAGCAGATGAAAGTCCTACTACATTTGCTGCTTCTTTGCATTGTGTCTTTGCTGAGATTACTGAATAGCAGTTGGAGATTATTCTGATGTGTAAAAGGATCAAAAAACAAATCAGAAACGGGGCCATAAAACTTAGGGGCAGTAGAGTGAAACTGAGAGGAAGTAGAAGAGCAACTTTCCTCATGCTAATGAAAACTTCTGGCAATATAATCTTGCGTCTTTGAAGAGCATCAATATGGTCATGTAGGGGAGAGCTCTTAAAGCATGGCCAAGAGGGGCTCATTGTCACAACTGTTGTGTTAGTATGATTAGTGCCTATAAGACAAAAAGTACTGAAAAAAAAAAAAAAGTAGTGATAGATTAATAAATTCTCTGGTAAAGATGGATGTTTGAAATATACATTTATAGGGCTAGAGTGCTATCATACATGTTAATGGAGAAGGCAGACTTTTACACCAGCAGAGATAGAAGGCTTTTAGCAAGAGGAGGAGCTGAACTGTATCTGTGACAGTTTGTGACAGTATGAGGCTTATTAATTTAGAGATCAGGCCCTAAATGATTACAACCTTAAGCACACTGTGATATTATACTGAAGAGGGTATATTTAGATTACATATTAGGAATAAATTAATTACTGTGAGGGTGGTGAGGCAATGGAACAGGTTGCCTCAGCTGGGGATGTCCCATCCCTGCAAGTGTTCAAGGTCACATTGGACTTTGAACAACCTGATCTAGTGAAAGATATCCCTGCCCATGGCAGAGGAGATGTTGGAACTAAATGAACTTTAAGGTCCCTCCCAACCCAAACCTTCTATGATTCTATATCCCTTAGGCTGATCATACCACAATTCTGCAAGAACTGGGGCCTTAGTAAATCAGGACAGAGACAGCAGTGACAGTGGTGACAGAATAGATGTACAAGCAAAGAAATCTATTGTAATTTCCAGTAAAATTTCAAGAAACACAAGAAACACAGGTTTATGTTCAGTTAGTCAGAGTTGTAGCATTGAGGGTAATGTCAGCCCGTCATCGACTGATTCATTTTAGTTATTAGAGAAAGTAAGAAAGTGGAGATAATAAAGAACTGGAGGTAGGGTATAGGCAGAAAGACTGGGAATTTCTTATGGGTCGGGAGTCTAGGTATGTCTGTTGTGTTGACATATGATCAAATTAATATACTTAATATATTGAACAATTTCATTATTACCTCATTTATGGAAATTCCTTGCATTTCTGTCTCTTTGACATGCTGGTAGGAGTTTTATGCTGAACCCATGCTCTGAATATTTTCTCCTTTTTTACTGTCTGTGCTTCTTCTCTCTTTATTAAATGTTCCTTTCTTGACTTGTGGTATGTTAATATCAAGTATGTGCTTTATTAAATGCAGAAACTGTGTCCTAAGTCTTCTAAAGTGCTGAGTTTAAAACTATTACTTGCCTTACTACAAATGTGATGAAAACTTACCCAAAATGAAAAGTAAACTCATAAACATGCCCTGTTCAAGCCATGAAAAGTTAAAAAAAAAAAAAAGAAAAAAAAAGAAAAGTTACATTACCAGTTTAATTTCTGTCGAATCTTTTTTTATTTTTACTTACAGTAGAAATACATTTTGCTACTTTTAGGTTTCAAGTCAATCTGTTGCTGTGTCTGACTTTGTCCCAGGCCAGGATATGCTTAGTACAGTTTATGAAGTTATTCAGCATGTTCCTGACCAGCTGCAGCAAGACCACCAACAGTAAGTTAAAGGCTGTATTCACTTACGTGGTAGCTCAAAGACAAATACTTTTACATCTGGAACAATTTACATTTTTGTAGCTGTTGTTTAATTCCACTGAGAGGGATAAGGAAGGAAAACAGGTAAAAGCCACCTCAGTTTCTCCACCATTTCCTATCCAATTCCTCACTTTTCCTCAAGACTCCAGTCTGTTGTTTCATCATGCCAGTTTTGTCTAAGTATGAAAAACAAGAGGTAAGATCTTCAAACTTTATTTCAAATGAAAATTCCTACATAATTTAAGATGGTGTCTATAGTTTCACAACATCAGGACATCAGCACTGATTTGAAGCACAGTTTCAAAACCTGTTAGCCATGTGTCAAGTAAAGTTAGCATGGGCTTTTTTTGCAGTGTTGAAACTGGTCGGCTGATCAATAACCAGTGGTTGTTAAAATAGTCACTGGAATATTAACAGACATTGCTCATCTGCTTGAGTAAGCAGTGTCTTTGAGCAAAGCAATTTTTGTTCTGTGATACCCTGGCTGGGAGCTCCACAGAAACACTTTTGCTGAGTTAAATACCAGGAAGGCCTCAGCACGTTATGGTTAGTGTTGTTATGTGGCTGGTGTTTTGGAGACCCAGTTTTGTTCAAATCACCCACTGCATAGCACTTCTTGCCATAAGATGGGTGAATACACTGTAAAGTTTCTGCAGTTTCAGTATAGCTGATATAAGTCTGTTGTGAACATTGAAAGTACTTCTTACAAATTAAGAACAGTGCACGGGGTTTTATTTGGTAAAAAGCCTATTATATCACATTTTCTATCTTTTTTTACGATTGGAAACAAAAATACACAGTCCTACCAATATACTAATCAGCTGGCTGAGTTAACATAAACATAAATGAGTAAACATAAACATGAATCACAATGTTTATGTGACTGCATTAGCATGCAGTACTGCAGTGTTTACACTACAAAGCATTTTGTGCAGGTTACATCTTCAACTCTATGTCCAAAATATGTATGCAAATATTCAGCCATGCTTGTAAAAGCAAGCTAAGCAGGGAGAAACGAACAAAGAAGTAATAACAATGCTTTTGTTTCTGCTTGGAATTTTTCACTTTGAACACTAAGATGGTTTTTACAGCCAGATGTTAAAAATAACATTAATAAATTACGTATTTTTTTATTCTTCCTCCTACATGTCTTCCTTTTCAACTTTCTCACTGATACATGATTCCTCTGAAAAAAGGAATAAATGCAACAAAAAGGTAACTTGAACTTTGTGACAGTTGAGATTTCAACTCAAACTTTGCGAAACATATTCTATAGTTGTAAAGAACTAGTTTGCATAAATCCATTTTGCTGCTCTTTTCATGTTCTGTATTTTAAAAAAGAAACATAGGAGTAAAATTTTCACTAATAAGACAAAATCTGCTAAGCATGATGCTGTGTAAACCACTCAGATTAGAAAGACCACATTCATGAATTTTCCAATTCCTGATCTGAGGAGAAGGAGGACTCTGAGTGGTAAATAAATAAGGACAACAAAGTTGTCAAAATCAGCAAACTGATGCTTGCAGCAGGATGCTTCATTATAAGGGGAAAAATAAAACACCATGGAACAGGGAATGAAGCTGTGAAAGTAATTGCAAACTCCTGCAGTGCAAAGTAATGATTACTTATGGATGAATCCCACAGACCTGGTATACAACCATATTCAGCAGGTATACAGCAATATTCATGGGGAAGATGACACAAAACTTGCCTCCACGCTGCTTATTGCAGGAATCTCTCTTGGTACAAAACAAAAATAACAAATATTATGGAAGCAAAACTGACTTGTTGCTCTTATTCCCAGTGCTTCTGACTGGAACTGCTGTAATTTCATAAATTTATTAAAATAAATGTGCAGATTAAAGTAAGTGAAAAGCAATGATTCATTCTCAGATTTATAGTCTGAGAATCTTTTAAATCCTCTCTTTTAATGTAACTTCACCAGCATTAGCTGGTGTTCTCTCTCTTGCTTTTAGAAATCCCAGTGACAGTACCAGCACATTCACAGACTAGCCAGTGCCTAACACCTGGGAATAGCTTTTTCCTTCCACTTTTCATCCTGCTTTTATCAGCCTTTTTATCCTTTCATCCACACATGCACTTATGCCTCTGACACTCTAAATAATTACAAAATTTTAAATGTGCCCCTAGGTAAAAATATTGCTGGAAAATAATTAGTCTTCAACTGGGTTTGCATTGATAGACTCATAACCTAATTGCAGTCAAATTATGAGGTGAGGTGATAGCTGGCTGTGCAATCTTTTGCATTCATGTGGTCACATCAGTTGCTGTTCACAACAGTCTTTTGCAGATTCACCTCCTCTGCTCCTCAGAAGAATCAAACAGAAAACACAGAATCAGGTTTTGAGGAAACTGTTCTGCTCCATCTCTCCAAGTCACGGGGAGTTACAGAACTGTCACCTACTCTAGTATTTCATTAAACAGACTGTTTTAAACCATTTTGGTTTTGTTTTTTATGACCTCTGCGGATTTTTTTAGACTAAATATAAGTCATGCAGCAAACTGGACAACAGGCTCTTCTATATATGAAAGAAATCTGAAAATGGCTGCAATAGCTAATGAGTAAGAGGTTTAGTCAGCTTTTACAGATAAGCATTGATAGCTCTCAGCTGTTCTGGTAGCAGAAACTGTTTGTGATTCGGGTTTCATTTTCATTCCAAGGGAAGATAATTTTACCTTCCTGTCCTCTAATCCACACCATTTCTCTCTCAGCAAGGATTAGTCATTGCACAAATTTCTGCTCTCTCACTGCTGAAGAGAAGTGAGGATAAAATGTCTTGCCAGGCATTTCAGCAAGGGGTTTTTGCTGTGGACTGCACTAACTCAGCTCACCATTACCACCACTCTTTAGCAAGTGCTCCAGTATATTATTGTTGGTAAAGCAAGAGCAACTTGAATTATCTGTACTGAAAGAGCAGCAATGCAAGGTGCCATGTTAGCTATTATATTATTTATCACTCAAATCTGTCTTGTCTTTTGAATATTAGACGTATTGTGCAAACTAAAAATTCAGTCAAAAATCATTGTGTTGCAAATGTGTCTCAGGAGCTGTCACTCAGGCTGAAGAACTGTTTTATTTGCATGTTTAGGACTGCTGGTTTGTTTACATGCTTGCAAAGAAAGGCAGCATTGTGGACAAGTGTTATATATATCTATATATCTGTTCTTTCCTAGATGTATATGAAGACATGGGAACAGGAAATCAAAGCATCTGAAAATACTTCTTTTTCTTTATAACATACTCAAAGAAATGCCAGCAACTCCAAGAATGGTAAAGGCTTATGCCATCTTTTCTTGAAATAGCAGTTTTTCTTCAGACTGATAACCCTCTCCTTGGAGTGCTCCAAAGTGCCCATTTCTTAATTTTTTTCTTTTTTAAAGTAATAATTCCTTGAAAAATATGGGTGGTTTTAATTCATTTTTCCTTATTGGTGAGTACAAAAGACAAAGAGACAGCTTTAAAAATATTAAAATAATTGCTAAAGGCACAAGATGGAATCAGTTTCAGGATGCTACCCTCACTTGTTTTATTTAAAAATGGAAAAAAATTGTGTATGGGAGTTTTTCATTTGGGTTGACATTTAAAGAGAAGATCTCCATACTGCAATGAAAAGTAATAAATGCAACATCAGATTGCAAAATGCATTTGGGCTTTAAAATAGAGTCACTCTTTTAACTCATTTAGTGTTACATTATATTTTTATTTACAAGTCCAGAAGCTTATCTGCCAGGCGGCAGTTATAGTTTTAAAATGTACATATGTATAATATTCAAAATAATGTGTTCTCATTAAATTCTGTTTGCATTTCAACTGGTTTTCTATTTTCTGCTGAAGAGCATGTTTTTCATTGACTAGAAGTACCAATAATATTCAAGTTATTTCTTAAAGCTGCAGGATGTTCAGTATATTTGTATATTAAAATTGTAATTGTCCAGTGCAAATGAAGCCAATCTTATGTGTTTAAACAGTGTGCTACAAGTCCCTTCACAAATAGAGGAATACTCTTACAGAAGCTTCTGTAGGCTGGTATCTGAATCCTGCAGGAAAATTCACAATTAATTCTTCAGAGTCAGCTATTAGATAGTGTCAGCTGGCTGCAACCAGGAAAAGGGAATTATGAATTGAAATAACCCACAGAAAAGAAATAAAAGGATAGTTCGGTAACAGCTAATTCTGTGGAAAAACCATTAGTGTAAGTAATGAAAAAGCATACAGTGTGTCCCTCCTTTAAGATAGGCTGCATGGGATTATTCAAAGCACTCTGTTTTATGAAAAATGATTTCCACTTACTTGAAATACCTCCCTAATTTGCATTTAGTAAACATTCTTCCTGTCTCCATCTTTCAAAGACAAGGAAGAATGTTATGGTTTTCAGTGAATATTCTGATCTTATGATGTTGAAAAAAAGGGAAAAGGACAACTTCACCATTGCATCTGAGATAAACAGGATTTGACATTTCACAGAAGCAGCTGGTACAGCCCAGATATGCAAGAAGTACTGATGTCATCTCAAAGATGATGTAGTTGCCAGATTTACTCCCTAAGAAATAACCCTCTGACATGAAGGCTGAGGCTGTAAGTAGAAACATTTAGGCAGAATTCTCAAGTAATGAAGTTGTCCTGAAAGACTGAGAAACCCAAGGGGCTCCCCAAAAATTCCCCCATCATTCACTCAAAGCTGACTTCGTTTGTGTGATTCACATTGAGATAGCCCTTCGGGACATCCAAAGTCTGATTTTCCACTTCTTTTTCTCTTCTTGCTGGAGTGCTCTGAAATGAGCATTCAGATTTCTGAGTGTTTAACACTATTCCATCTTACCACATTTGATGTCACTGCAGGGCCACAGGGCAACCAATGCAGATGGATTAACAGAAATTACCCTTTCTCCACCTCTGGAGCCTTTGCATTTAAAATCACCAGTAGTGTATATTTTTCTACGGTTTTTGTGACAAAACAAAAACAAACAAACAAAAACCCCCAAAACCAAACAAAACCAAACAAACAAAAAAATCAGTTCTGTATCAGTTCCATTTTGCATTCTTTTAAGCTCACTTAAGCCCATGCCCAAGTGCCTTTTAAGGCTCCCAAAACATTTTGTTTCGGAATCTGTGCTCATGTCTTGATAAGAGATCAGCAAGGTGTTTTGGGTTAAACCATTTGTCAATAATGTGAGATTGTTGCCTAAAATGGGGAAAAAAGAACTTTCATGACAATATTAATATAGAAAAAAATAGAGAGTTGTTCTTTAATGAAAGCATTTTCAGGTGCTACACAATACATAGATGTACACAGCAGCATAGAATGTTCACAATTTTGTAGTTTCAACTAATTACCATATCGAGTGGGTACATCCAATCCAAAAGCCATTTGCCCCTGGTGCCACTCTCAGAACTGTCTCATTGGAGCCTTTTTAGGGATTCTATCTTGTTTTGACTACAATATGTCTTATTATTCCAGTCCAGGTGCATGTGTCCCAAACAAGATGTCCTTGCTAAAATCTCTTTCCTTGAAGAGACCAATAAACAGAATTTTAAGGATGTAACACAAACCACGAGAAAGGGGTTTAGAAACTCTTAACTGCTACCTTAAGAGTAAGAAACTATTCAGCTACATTAAAATCTACAAACACATAAAAAAATCTTAAGACATCAAGATGACTTCAACAATCCAAGACACAAATCCACTCTAACAGTCTTTCAAATGTCTGCAAAATAACTGTAAAAATACCTGTAATTTTAATAAAATAATTTTGTGTATGCATCACATAATGTCTCATAGTTCTGTGGGTCCATGTATGGCTATGCATTTCACTGGAAAGGAAACATATCATTAGGTTTGAAAATAAGAAACAAAAATCTGCCCACTGCAAGTAAAATGTCCCCTGGAGGCCCTGGAGGCAGGTCATGGCTGCACATTATCACTCTCCACTTACAACCAAAATTTACAGAGAAAAACTCAGCTGGTAGGGAAATTAATTTTACTACAGAAAGAAGAAAAACTCATTGTCTGGCTTAAATAATTCTTCTATCTATGGCAGCAGAATCAGCTCTGCAAATTGAATTATGCTATTGCAAGGGAGAGAAAGCAAACACAGACAAGTTACCTTCCGCTTGTATTATATTGTTTTCATCTATTTTTCTTTCCCTGCATCTTGCGTATTACTGGTTGTTAGCCAAAAACATATTGATGGTTTAAATTCCTGTTCAAACTGTGCTCATTCTTTACTGTTCTTCCAAAATTTGTACAGTGCATTGAGCTGCTTCTGGTGGAGAATTACTTTCAGTGGAGGTATAAAAGCAGTAAACTATAGGAAAAGAGCAATTTCGAAATGTCAAAGAATTTTAATGGATGAAAAAGACAACCTTTTCCTATTGTATTCTTGCCCTTTTCTCACTGATACTGCAAGGTTCAAAAGAGATTGACAAATTTATTGGTGTAAAATCTTTTCCAAATTTTACCAAAACCAACACAGGGTTTATCCAGTGAACTAGATGATGTATACTTTGTGTTGATCAAGTATGAGGTGGTGATAATGAGAAAGCAGTATGTTCAAAGCTTGAAATGGGGTGGGAGGAGATTTAAAAATGTCCAGCCATGTGTTTTCCTCCGGTCCTTTTGGTGGAGGCTTTTGTTGTTTTTGACAACCACTAATAGGGGTCAGAATTGGAAAGAATGCCTTTCCTTGATGAAATGAGGATGTAGATTTGAGATCAAAGGTGGGGAAGATAAGCCATATCTCTGCAAATTTGAAGTGTAGGAACAGCAACAGCAGTCACACTACCTCCAGGAACTTGTACCAAATCACAAGGTGGTGTGTAGTAGTTAGTCTTTTCTTACTATATCACTTAAAGACAATAAGAGTACTGAAGAATATGGTCTGTTACAACTGCTCATATGGGAATACTCCACCTTACACTTCATTATGGCTTTGAAATATTAACCCCTGTTTACAGGGCAACAGACTATTTTCCACAGAAAGATCAAGAAGATCAAACAATAACCTGGGCAGCATTAGGAGAAGCATTGCCAGCAGATTGAGGAAGGTGACTCTTCTCCTCTACTCAGTACTGGTGAAACACATCTGGAGGGCTGGGTCCAGTGCTGGGCTCCCTATTACAAGACATGGACACACCAGAGCAAATCAGAGAAGACCCACAAAAATGATTATCTGACACACAGTGGTGAGTTAAGGAAGCTGAAACCATTCATCATGAAGAAGAGATGCCTGAAGGGGATCTTATCAATGTTTATAATGTAAGGAAAACCTTTAATACTGTTAAGTTGTCACACTCTGGAATTGGCTGACTGCCCAAAGAAACTGTAGACTCTCCATACTTGGAGATGTTGTAAACCCAACCGGAGGCAGTCCCAGGCAACCTGCAGTAATCAAACTAAAAGTTACACTGGCCTATGCCATCTAAGGAGAGAGGCTGGGATGCAAAGCACAGAATTACAAGAGTAATTCTTTTATTCATGCACTTGAGGTATCCCATTCAAAGCAATGCAAGTGTTCAGCTGCAAATTGATTCGACTAATTGTTGCTTAACAAATACACACTACCACTTATTAACCATAGTAAAACTTTGCAGAGCAACAGTATTTCTATGACGTCATCATCCACTTGCTTCTCTATTGATCATATGACCCTGGAGTCAATCTTGCTGTAGTTACTTATCTATGTAGACAGATAATAGGAAGGTTTCAAATACACGTTAGAAAGGCTAGGATGCTGTCATTATCCTAGTTGTCCAGTAGAATCTTTAATCCTTCATGGACAGGTTTTGAGATTCCAAGAAGAAAAGTACTTATCTCAGGGACTAGGCTGTCCTCTGCCTTACAATGAGGTGGTCCCTTATTTTGTGTGCTTAAGCATGGCTATTCAGTATACACTATACATTTGTTTGAAAGAAAGTTAATACAATTTTATAGTATAAAGATTAATTGGTATAATAGCTAGGGAATGATATTTTCCTAAGACCCTGCTTTGAGCAGGAGTTGGACTAGATGATCTCCAGAGGTGCTTTCCAGCATTGGTCATGCTGTGATTCTGTGATCTCAGAGAGGGAGGTGATTAGTAGGTAGGTCTCAGAAAAAAATTACACTAGCAGTTATAACACAAAGAGTTCATGTTAACGTAGAGACTTTATGCTTCCATTAAACAGCACTTTAATCAAGCATAACCAGCTAAGATATGAAGGCAAAATACAAGCACAGTACTCTGCATGTACCTCCATGCTTTACCTGCAGAAAGCTGAGCCTTGAAAAGGAGAGACCTCATTGTTTTATGATCTCAGGTGAAAACACTTTTTAAAGTAGCTTCTTTTTTATTTTTATTTTTTCTTACATATAATATGACATATTTTCTATGGCTTTTCTTCAGTGTTAACACAATTCCTTTGGAAATCTGTCTCCACTGTGGTGCTATCAGTGCATCTGTATAATATATCTTTCTGGGAGCTAGAGGGCAATGGCTTCCCACAGGAGCTTCTGGGTAGCTATGTTTGAGACAGTGAGAGGAGAAAGGAGCTAATATTAGTAAACATTATCTTCCTGGCAGACATGTGAATTTATCATGTCCCATGTGACTTGTATGTTTGAAGGGGGAGTGTTTCCTCAAACCTGTGTCCTGTAAGAAGCTTTCTGATTTATAGAAACTACTTTCTAGGTAGCTAAACGGCTGTATTTAGAATATTTTTTTTGCCAACCAAATATTTTTTAATGCCACTGTATTAGAATGCCCTTGAGCAGTGAATCATGCTGTAGTTTTTAGTATATCTCTACCCACACATGAAAAACTCTAGAATGTTGTTCATAAGCATCTCTTAAAAACTTCAAAGCACAGTGTCCAGTCTTTATCACTAGCTGACAATATACCAGTCTGTGTCAGTCTGTACAGAAATGTTTTGCTCAACAAGTAGTTCTTCATAAAGACTCATGAGTATGAAACGAGCCCAGCTCTTACAGAGTAGGAGCCCTGCTCCCTCACTGCCTTTCTGTGGAGACCATTGGACTTTTCAAGAGAGACAGAACTGCTACAATAATTTCCCAGCACTTCACAGACAACTGTAAAGGGAATACATTGTAAGCAATGAAACTATTGCAGCCTTGTGATGGAAAGTGGTAGTTGCACTGTGTAATTAAAATAATTATGAAAAAAAGCAAAGAATCACTTCTTGATTAGAATCTGTGGTAAATAAACAATAGACAAGGAGCAGAGAAGACAGAAGATTAAACATCTAAGGAGTTTGTTCAAGTGTAAATGTGCATCAGAATTCAGTTAAACTTGCAGTGCAAATACCAGCATGTTGAAAATTTTGCTCCACCTAAAAAGATAATAGGTATGTATCTCCTCAAGCTATGTGCTGTGTTCCAGGACAAAGTACAAAGCTGCTGGTCACAGAGGATCTCATAACACAGATACAATTTAATGGAGAAATATTAGGGCAGGGCTTCTGACTCAGAGCACCTCAGTACAATAGCATACCCCAACCAAAAATTAATACATGTTCTTATTTAGGAAAGTACTGCCTAAGGTCAACACTGAAATCTTCATTAAGGTACATCTTTTTTGGTTTGTATAATACTAAAAAGTAGCTTCTATATAACTGGTTTTCATCTTAATGGTAAAGGAATAAGGATGTTTTGCTAAGTCCAGACAAAAGCTTACCTGGGAGAGAACCAAAATTGTGTTGGACATCTTTCAAATGTTTTCCTTAGAGCTACACTTTCCTCTTTAAATTCACTTTGCTGCATTTTTGATTTATCATATCATACTAAATTTAAAACCAGGCTTTCAATCACTTTTGAAGTACTTTGAGTCTGTCATGCTTAGTCCGATCACAAGTTTTATCTAAAAGTACAGAAAATTCCAAATATATTCAAATATTCCAGATTGCTATTCTGAAAAGCAGATTAGGACAGTGAAAAAACTGGATTCCATTTGAAATTCCTTTCCAGTATGTCTGAAAGATAAAGCCATGTGAGGAAAGCCTTTGAGAAGCAACAGAAAGGAGAAGAAGAAAGTTTAGAATGGCCTTAAAGAAATCCTCTATCTTAGTGGGAAAAGATACAGAGAAATATTAAGGAAGTTCTCTAGTATGTAGAAAATTTCTTCTAACAAAAGGGGCTGTGATCACTTTTTCTCCATGTCTAATAAGAAAAGGAAAAAGAGAACCATTTGGGTCCTCTGAGAGGTCTGCAGGTTCATTTCCTGGAGACACCTGGTAGCAATGGAAAGATCTTCTGCATGCTAGAGGCATCAGTGAGGAAGCACTCTTAAAGAAATGTGTTTCTAATGTAATGCTGGCAATGGTAAATGGTGCCATCATAAAACTAGCATCAAATATGTGGTCTTCTGAAAGACTTCTGCCTTCTATTGGTCATTCTACAGTTCTTCTTCCAAAGAAGACTCCAAGGCAGCACTGGAAATACTCTGTGAAAATGAGTGTAAAGGCACAGGAATACAGAACAATGAAGATAAATTTCAAAATTTCCTGAAAGAGCAGGAAGAAAAGATTTATCAAGGTGGCAAAGTATCATGGTGAAATTTCTACTTTTCTTCTGAAAGCTGTACTACAGAATTTACTAGAAGATAAAGTTATGAAAAGCTTGACCTAATCAGGTCTTCATCTAACAGTGTGCTAATGAACCACCTGTAAAAATTATCAACCTTTACCATCACCCAGGCTGTGGTGCTACAACATTATCTGTGCATGTTCTTTGGGATTTCCAGAAGGAATTCTGATACGCTGTTCTGAAAAACAAACCTAGCGATACTGGAACACAGGTGACAGCTTTACTCATCTGTGAAACAAGTAACGATACAGACTATTTACCAGTGTTACTTCTTGTGGATGATTTTGAAGAGCAAGAAAATGTCTATGTTCTGCAGAAAGAAATTCAGACAGCTGTCACAGAAAAAGGTCTTAGGTGTGCAAAACCTGTAGTGATCATTCTAAACTGTATGAGATCTCAAAATCTGATGAGAGTTGGACAATCAATTCCTTGAACAGTGCTTCTCAGAAACATGAGCTTTTGGAAAAAGAGAAAAGAGCCTTTGATCATTAACTTAAAGATATTAAAAAGGTGCATTCAAATCCTGACAATTTCTATTAATTTCTGATTATGAAGGAAAACTTTGATCCACACTATATAGAAAAAGTGGTAAAAAATACCTTGCGTAAGCTGGATACAGCCTCTAAACCAGCCCAACTTCTTTGCTATCTAGCACTGTTAAACTCATATGTAAGAAAATCTATAATTTCAATATCACTATGTGAAGAATTCTTATGAAAAAATTCTCAAGACATAGGCTTCAGCAAAGATAAAGTAATAGAAAAGATGGACATTTATTCCAGTATTCTAATATCTGATCAGGTTCATGAGTACATAAGGGTATTCATATCATTCATCCATTGATAGCTTCGCACTGCCTAACAGAACTGAAATTAACCTATGTCTTGGCTAAAAGTGCAATTATATTATTGCAATTGAAAGAAGATCTATTTTATAAGACTTCACTAAAGCAAGACAAACTTATTTGTGATATTCAAACCCTACTGCTTACTAGGCAGTACAAGTAACATGGTTATGAGTCAGACACATCATTTCCCCCCTTAATTGAAGCCATTCATAAAGAAAAAAGTGGTGACATGGAATATGTGTTAGAACAAGCATCCTATAGATTTGAGCAAAATGGTTACATTTGCCAAACCGTAGCAAGGTTCTACATTAAAAAAAAAGGAACTTTGACTCTGCATTAAAGTGGGCCAAAATAGCCAAAGAAAGAGCACAACACAATTCAGACATATCAGATACACTGGGTCAAGTCATTAAAAGTCAGCTGAGACTGGGTAGAGTGCAAAGAAAAGACTGCAGCCCTGACAGCTAGGAAACTGAAATACTTGCTAGAGCTTGCTGAGAATGCTTTATAGGATTTCCAAGAATCTCAGAAGTAAGCAGAAAATGCAGTCAATTAACAATATTTGCAGCATGAAAACCTTAAAGGAAAGTTTCAGATGTACAATGCTACTGGTTACCAGGGGGAAATAGAAACTGATGTCCTTTTGCATATTCCTTTTTTCAGTGAAGAAGACTTAAGGTGTAGAAAAAGTATGGAAAACACCTGTCAGGAAATAGTATTTTCAATGTAGAAACCCCCAACACAGACAGTGAAATGTTCAAGGGTCTTGAACATCATTCCAGCTCTTTATGTAATTTGCAATCAAGGATGAAAAGGGCATTTGACTTTTTTGAAGACTACTTTGTGTTTTTCAAAGCATAGGCCAGAGAAAGAGAAATTGTAGAAACAAAACTGAATAGAAAGGCTCAAGAATGCTTTACCAAATACAAAGAAATATTCTGTGATTTCAGTTTTGAGCTACTGAGAAGTAAACAGGCCTCCAAGTGGCGCATTTCTCAGTATATAGAAGCATACAGAAGCAGTGTGGAGGCTGTCAAAACAGACCCATTTTCTGGCATTTTGAAATACCTCCACGGAAATGCTGACAGGGAAATAGAAGACATAGTAGATGCATATGGAATTTTGTGTGAGATGAATGAACAAGCAACTCAGAAAGACAAACAGAATTTGATTTTGTCAAATGTAGTTCTTAACTGCATTAAACCTAAATCCACTAAGTTACATCATCCCGAGGAGTTGAAAAGTCTTTCTACACTTGCTCCACAGGACGTGGAACAAACTTCATGGTGTGTAGAGCCTTTCTTCCTAGCCTCCTTGTTGTTCCAGCCCCAAAATATAAAACAACTAACTGATGATTCAAGGAAAATGGAATCTTTTGTTAAACACTTAAGTGAGTCTTTCAAAGAGCTCTATGGAACTCTGCATTATTTGAGGCAGCCTCTGGCTCTTTTCTATCTGGCGAAAGGTAGTGGCCTGAGCATATTTGTTCACAGAGGAAAAATAGATTAATTTTTTAGCTCACTTCCAGAACAGAAACTGAATTCTCTTTGGCAGAGTGGAGATATCTGGAAGAAACCACCTGTTCAAGATCTTTTGCTTCCTTTGGATGGGAGAGTTGAGGGTAATGTTATCTACATAAACCATGGCAGAAATGAAAACTTCAGGATACCAGTGCAGCCTGTTCCCTCACACCTATTGGAAAATGGCCCAAACATAGAAAGAGTGTCTTTTTACCTTGAGTTTTCCATTGCTCGTCTCCTGCCATACAACACACAAAGTCTGTCATTAAAATAATAGGCATTGCAGTTTCTCAGCTGCAGGGCTTTTTCAGACAACATTATCCTTTAACTAGTTTTTGGTTGGTTTGGAGTTTTTTGCTCTGTAATAACAAGTTACCTCAGGCTGTCCATTGCATTTTTTCCTCACTGTTAATCTTTCAATCCCATGCAGAATTATCACTACTGTCATAAAATTAAAAAAAAAAAAAAAAAATAATAAAGACTCACCATCTGTCATGTAATAGCTCTNAAAAAAAAAAAAAAGAGAATTCTAAAGAAAGAATATTTTGAAAATTTCATCTCTAAATGATAAAACTTTTAACAATCCTACTAACTAGCTCACTTTTTTTGTCATCACTTCCAATTGCAGATGTCTCACCACGATTTTCATACTTCTGTATGAGTAATGTAAGAACCAGGCATGTATGTTAGAAACTATGTATTATGTAACATTTCCTGATGCTCCATTGTATCTGGTGTCATCTTGGCACAAGGTTAATATAAAAGGCCATTTCATTTCAAGCAGCAGGGTTTTTTTTTTCTTGTTATTGTACATGGTTGAGTAACATAATGCATTTGTACATGGGCCTGTATGAATAACCATGCCGTACATCTTGAGGGAGGACTGAAGCACTTGTCTTCTACATTCTGAGGCCATTTTAAAATATGTGATTATTAAAGATACTGTTACTTTCTATTGTACTGTAAAAGCACACACCAGTTTGCATTTGACATCCATATAAAATAGATTTTATCCTATTTCAGGGAGTCTGTTTCTGCTCTGTATTAAATTGATCCTGTGTGGTCATTCCTTTATTTATGAATTCCATTAGTTTCTTTCAGTGGTAGATTTCATATCAATTTTGATCCTTGCAAAAAACCAAGCAATTTAAATGTTAAAGTGGTCGTTGATTCCATTGCCATATCCATGTGTATAAAACCACCTGCTGTGTTTAAACACAATTAAAAAAAAAAAAAAAAAGAAAAAAAAATTTTAGTGTGAAGCACCAGAAACAAGAAGTTATTACTGTCTGGAGTGTGCAAAGTATTGCAGTTTGCACTATGTGCATAAGATCATGAAAACTAGAGGAGTTCAATACAATTAACTGCCTAAAGGAGATTTACAGAACTCGATTTCTTCACCTCACACGTCCTTTTGGCTCTTTGGGAGGCAGGGAAAAATAAGTGACATCTCGACAGACTCAAACAAATTGACAAATTTGTGGACCACTCTAGTATAGCTCTTCTTTTAGTTGTAAATACAGATAAAGGGTTTTATTATCTGATCCAGACTGCTTTTTAACTCTAGACAAAATGTATTTCACTTGGCAAGAATGCACACTTCATTTTAACCCATATGGGTGAACCACGCTGGAAGAGGGATGCTTTTGACAGAAAGTCCATTAGTGGCACACACTGGGGCTGAGAAAACAAGAAGGAAGGAGTAGTGGAAAAGCAGAAGAATATAATGATAAAATTAGGCCTGTGCAAACAATTTTCCTTTCACATTTGTCTTCTTTTCTTCTAGCAGAGTAAAGCCGTTTCTAAAAGAGATAAATACGAACCACTACACAGTGAGACCAACCTTGTTATGACCCACCCCAGAAGGGAAGGGTAACCCAGGTTCTTGTTAATAAACCTCTTGGGGTGGATTAGAGTGAAAGACATGGAATAACTGGTATTTGTAAACATATATAGGCAAGGTTTATTTTAGAACAATTTTATTTCAAAGGTAAACAGGTATGTTGCCATTTTGGGTGTTATCATCTATAGTCATGTAGCAATATTAAAGCATAAAAATAGCACAAGGAAATGCATAAGGAATACAGCTATATTAAGGCATAAAAATAACACCTAAATAAAAGGGAAAGAAAGAAAAAGAAGGAGGAACGATGTGTAGTCACCACCCACTGGATCTGGCAATGTAACTTGGTCCTCGATGTCTGCTGATTGAAACAATGGTCTTGATCCGTTCAGGGTGGGGAAAGTCCCTCACAAAACTGCTGAGATTTTATGAATTATTACACACTTCAAGCTCAGGTAGGAACACCTTGTACCTCCCCTGAAGTGGGGAATTTTATAATAGATAGTGTCAAGGGACATGTCACAGGACATGTCCCAGGTCTCTGACACCTCCTAGGACTCAACATCAATCATGGTCCAACATTTGAGATGAATAGCCCAGGACAGATGTGAAATGTCTTTGAGCAGAGTCATCATGTAAGGCAGGACATTGGCATGATAAGTAGGATTATCCCACCTCACAGGATTTGTCTCTCATTAGCATCTTCCCTTATCTGGAAACCCAGTTTGTATCTTCAGGTATGCATACCCTTCTGCACCTAGGACAGCTGGAGAATGGCACCCACTTATCTGATCTGAAGGTCCCTTTGAAGTACAAATATTCGGGGAGGGGTAGACTTTGCTGGGTGAGCAGCTGTTTCTTTTCGGTTTGCTACAGTGGGCAAAGGTCTTCTGGTTAACTTAGAATGTTTAAGCCATAAACTATTTTAGCCTCTGACAAACCTTTGCTGCAGGCCTCTCACCTTGGCTCAGAAGGTGGAAGGAGAGGTGTTGGACTGAAGTTGAAAGATATTTCCCTGTGCCTGCTTAGGTGTTTGCCTGCTTGGTTTCTCAATACCCTGATCAGTAATTCAAGGTTTAAATCAACTGGCAACAAAGCAAGTCAAACTCCCCAGGAAAACGCTGTGTTGCTCACAGCTCATGTACACTTACTAATAGCCCTTGGGATCTGGTACGGTGTATTACACACTAGACACTGCACTCTATGACTCTCTTAGTTTACAGAAATAGAGATCTTATTATTTGTATACAGTAGTCTGTTTGTTATAAAATTGTATTTTTAGCAGTAGTGCAGTAATACAGATATTTGATAACATCCTTAATTGCACAGGGTTGAAATGTATTTGATGATTTATATCACAGACAAAGTCTGATATAATAGCTTTTTACAAGAATTTTCTATTTTTCATTACTTTGTAAGACTATTTTTTTCATGGCTTGTAACTTTGCTGATCTTTGTATTTTGAAAACTAAGCTCTCCCATGCCAACTATCTGCCTCAGATGTATTTTAGGCAAAAGGCTCAGTAACTTCCAAATGTGAGGTCAAGGAAAAAATACTGCCCATGTTAAACAACTCTACCAGCTTTTGCCAGTATGCTCAGGCATTTTTTGGAGTGGTGATTTAAAAAGGCTCTGCTAGAAGCAAAAAGGTAGATGCGAGGGGGAATTCATCTGTAGAGGCCTAATGTTATCAAGTTGCAAGGCCTGAAAAGACTGCTGTTCATTTGCATGTGGGCATATGCAAATTTAGGATTTAATAGAAGAGTATACACACAAGTGACAGCCCCAGAAGTTGCAGGTCTGGGCTGTGGTAGGTTTGGTCCATGCTTAGAACTCAGCGTCAGCCCTGAGTCTAGAAGCCTGTGGGAGACAACCTGATATAGCCTGGTTATACAGGAGCAAAAGGCAGGTCTGCAGCAAGGAGGAGAGACGGGGAGGCCCAAGGAGCTGTTTGGCTTTCACAAACCACTGTGATGCTCCCAGTGCAGCTCCCTCTGCTGTGCTGATGGAGTGGTCAGGATCTCCATCGTGCCTGAGCGGCATTTTTGGACTGTGAACTCCTGTGTGGGAACAGCAGCTAAGAAACCCATTCCTGGAAAATTGTAAGGCCTGCAAATACTGGTTTAGGGGGTGGAAATTAAGAGTACTGAAGAATCTTCTCTGTCTAAAGTCGAAGCTAGAAGTACAGAACATGGAGGGGGCTTCACAAGTGGTAACAGAAAGGAAAATTTTCACTAAGGAGAACTTAGGGGAAACAGATTGCAGCACAGCTGCTAGGATTTGGGGTAGGAACGGTAGCAGGAACGATTGTGATTACAGACTGGGACAGTCTTGTCATCAGCACCTCTACAGCTTCAGCTATCTGCTTTGAGATTTGAGTATATCTCTGGAAGAGTATAAGATTTTAGTAAAACATGTTACTCTTTTTATTGGTATTTCTTCATAATGACTATTTATTAAACAGGAAAAATCTTCTTTTCATGAATTTGAGATGGGTACCACAAATACACCACACGTGTTAATCTGGTAAAGCCTGAACTGAAATCTCAGGTCTGTCATTCAGTCTCCACATGACATAAGGTAAGCAATTTTATGCCAATAGTTTAATCTGTGAAATGAAACATTTTCCTGTGTACTCATAGTTAACCTGTAAGAATAACTTTGTGTGTTAAATTGTACTGCTGCTTAGTCCTCCCCTTGCCTCTGCCTAATGCAAGGATCAGTATCTGTAGCACTCAAACTTCACGACTTTCATTTCAAACCAAATTGGTGTGGCTCAAGGTTTGTGATAGAAAAAATGTGCTTCCGTTTATTTCTCAGTTATTAGGGTTTTTTCTCACACAAATGCGTACAAGATTGAAAAGATTCAGGGCTGAAATAAACTAACACATCCATGGAATGGGAATGTAAGGCAGGAGGAATTTTATCAAAAAAGAGTGCTGGGTTTATCTTCTGGGCTGATGAGGCAGGCAGTGATGCAGTTTTGGATGGCAGCAGCAGCCAAGATGATTCACACACTTCACCTCTACGGGTGCTGGATGAGAGGTGAACCTGGGGGCTTCTGGGACGTGCAACGACCCGTCATTACAACAACAACGTCAGCAGAAGTAACAAAACCAGCAGCAGCAGCAGCAGCAGCAGCAGCAGCAGCAGCAGCAGCAGCAGTAACAAAACCAGCAGCGGGGCGGGGGTGCGCGGGCAGGCGCGGCCGCAGTGCGGGGCTCGGCCGGCAGGCGGGAGCTGCAGAGGTGCTGGTGGGCGAGGCTGCCCCGGCCTCTGATCGCAACGCTCTTGCCACACACTTTGGTCGCCGCAACGAGAGGCCGCTCGCCCCTGTGTGAGGGAGATGAAAACGCCATCCCCACAGCTTGGGGAAATCACTGCGGGGAACGCACAGGAGGTGCACAAGAGCACCCACAAGGAAAATCCACCAGAAGGGGGACAGAACCTTTCCCTTCCCAGCTGCGTCAGGAGCCCATGGGAGAGTAGCCAGCAGTGGTGTGGTGAGGGGAGTGAGGGTGTCACCTGTGCCAGGGCAGGGGCACGTGGCCCTCTCCATCCCGGCTGCCGCCTGGGCAGGTGCTGAGCAGCAGGACTGGAGACCAGCAGGGCTGCAGCAGGTGACCTGGACTTTATCCAAACACCCATGCTGGGAAGCTTCACACAGGGCCTGATCCAGGGGTTGGTGTGGTAAGAGTTAATGCATCCTGAGCAAAAAGGATGGGAGGAGAGTGACTGGGCTCTGCTGGAGGGACTTAGCCTTGGCCAAAGAGGATGAGAGCCAGCACCATGAGGAGTTTCTCACTGTTTATTTCAGCTAGAAGCACAACACACCCTCCAATAGAGGGGGTGTTGGCTGTGCCAAATCGATGCTGCTTATTAGAGGACTCTGCTGTAGAAATCTTCCCTTTATGTAACTTGTCACAAGACTTCTGATTTCCTTTTTGTAGACACTTGCTTGTTCCTTGCTGTTGCTTAAAAGCTCAGAATGAAAGGTGTTCTCATTCCTACTCAGCATCTGTGTTCCCTGAGAGGAGCTTAGGGCTCCTATGCTTCTTGAGCTAAACTGTAGCACCAGCTTCAGTGCAGCTATGGTTGTGCTGGAAGAGGTCTGACTTCTCAGCTGATGGAAGACTGAAGGAGAAAGTTGCAGTAGCAAGTGATATAGTAGCAGTTATGAATTAATAATGATAATAATAAGAAGAAACAATAAAGAAGGGAAGAAAGGAGACCTGGTTTTGTGCTAACTTCCCACCATCTTCAATGATAATTCCTGTGTGTAAGTCTCATAACTGAGAGAAATGCGAAAAGAACACTAACTGACTGGTTTAGTTCAAGCAGTCAAGAAGGATCCAGTTTATGTGTATGATGGGATATGCTCTTCAATGAAATGAAACATAGGAGGAGTTACAAAAAGTACCACCAACATGAGTTACCACTTCATGATAGACTGACCGGTGGACTGCACAGCAGAGGAACATCAGAAACAGCAGCTGTAATCCTTGGTAAAACTGCTGTTGGTGAAACTGTACAGGAAATTTCAAGATAGTGATGATCAATGTGGCCGCAGGGATCATTTCCAGATTACATGTTAGTACACAGACCTGCTTTCCCCAAAGGCAAAATAGAAGGCAAAGACAGAGCAGGGATAAGAGTCTTCTTAAAAGGAGAAACAAAATGGCATTTTAAAGTGCTGCCTAGGTAAGCTGTTTGTAACTAGTCTTGCAAGTAAGGTTCTTGTTAGAACAACAAATCTTTATGATTAAATTTCCTCAGGCTGCAGTTATCATGAAAATGCCAGTAACAAAAATGAGTATAATAGCAAAGAGAAATAATCACTCTTGAGAACAAGCTAAAATGTCACACTTAGGGTCTACAGTGTGTTGATAAGATACATCGTTGTGTGAACTTTCCCTCCCAGAGCCATTCATCTCTCTTATCACTGCCTGGGGATGGTTCTGTGTCAACTTTGCATCTGCATCAGTAACTCACTCTGTTCAGCCATCTGTTCCACAGACATCAAACTGTTAAGAAGCCCCAGTACAGCACAGTCTAGTCCAGTAACACAGAAACAGAAAAGAAAAGATCTCATTACCATTTGAATTCACAGGCTCTCCTGTGATACACATACAATATTTTTTTATATTGACATGAACATGGTAATTTGGTGAGTAAATTCTCAGTTATAACAGAGGGATTAGAATCAAACACTTCATATGCAACAGCTTTATTCAGAGACAAAATAGTTAATGAGTTATGTTGGGATTTAAAGTAGTTGTTTCTCACTTTGCAGGCTGTAACTGAGTGAAGAAGACATTCCTGTTAAATAGGATGACTACTGTATCTTGCCATTTTAACTGCTAAAGATTTCGCCACTGATTTATAGTCTGAACGAAATAGCTCCTTTCAAAGCTAATCTCTCACAAGAAAATTATGCCAGTAGGTTGTTGACAGGTTTCTAGTCTTATTTGATGTTTCTTCTTTTGTTTTTATTTATTAAAGTCCATATATGATAGAAGCTTAGGAATTTTTTTTTATTTCAATTTACCGTGTTGTCTTTGTAAAGAGTTTGTAAAGTTTTATCTGCCTAATTCAGTGTCTTCTGGTATTTTTTATTTTGGGGGGTGGGGGGAGCGGGGCATGGGTAGCACTATAGAGCTAGGATAATTAAAGGCCAGAGAGCTGGATTCTATTCTGGCCTGTAAATCTTCAACAGAACTGGTGCTGAAGTTTCAATAACAAAATCATTATTGTGAATGATTACTGAGCCAGAGAAAACCATTGATTGACATTCAGATTCTTAACTGAATTTGCAGATGCTGCGAAGTGAGAAGATTTGGTGGGAGGTCTGTGAGTCATGGAGTCAGGATCTTAGCTTTACAGTTTTAGAGAGCTCTCCAGAGAAGCACTGCACTCCAGCATTGCTTTTGGGTGTGGGGAGACAGGGACTGCAGAATCATGCAAGAGCAGCATCCTCAAGCCACATTCAAAAGAAAATGAATGCTGCGTTTAAACAATAATCCCTTTTGCTAATTAACATGTGATCTGATTGGTAAATTAGCCTCTATGAAGTTTGTGCTACCGTAGCTCAAGTATTTTGAGTATCTAAGAGCTTTTACTTTTTAAAAGGAATGGAGGCAAAGATTCCATTTATACATTGACCCTGTATGTTCTTAGCACATTATGAACTGTAATGATCTGTTGTGATATTGTCTCCACTGAAGAGCTGTATATACAGCCCGATACAATTTGGTACTGTGTAGCACGTATCCCATTTAGGTATACTATACTCTAAGCCATGTGTTAAGATTCTATTATGTTTGAAAGGTTTAATACAACCTTTCTTTTTTTACATGACACTCTGACCTGCTTACACATTAATAGTGCACAGACCCTTTCTTTGGACCTGAAACTTGCTCAGTCTTGTGGCATATCTTTCATTTCACCTCTATCTTTGTTTTATATAACTATCCCCACACTGTCTCTGGGAAAGAAATACGCCAGACCTGTGTCCCCCAACAGAGCTGTGGTCTCTAAGGAAACTCGTGCATTAATTAAGGGATAGTATAATGGGTATGGTTTTGTTTTGTTAACCAGTGCCCCAAGGAGCATCGTTTCACTTACATGAGTATTTTACCCCTCCCCCCCACCAGCAAATATCAGCATATTTCTGTTAACTCTTATGTGAGTATATTCAAAACAATACATACCAGATAAAATTTTATCTTTTGAAATGGCAAGCAAACTGGTAAATGAATTTAATTTCTGTAGTAACTTGGCAGTGTCTTCTCCAGTTACTGGTTGTTGGCCTCCCCCTCAAAATGTTCTAGTATTGAAGCCAACACCCATGGCCACACACTGGGTGTGCTGGGCAGCTGCAGGGCCCAGATGCCAACCACTGGAATGTATTTTATGTACCAGTGTCTCTGCCTGTGGCTTGACTTTTTGGCCAGCCTTTAGCAAAGTCTCCTCTCTGAACTCATCTGGCTCCAGTGCTTGCTGCTTTTGCAGCTGTGGAACTCAGGCAAAGGCAATTTACAGATGATCTGTTTCACCATTCCAGGAACTTGCCTGCACCACCTCCTAGCAAGATACATACACTGAGTCCATTAAGCATGTGAAAGAGAGATGTCCCACTTGCCTGTATTCATTGTGAAGGACCAACTGTATGGACTGACAGGAGTCTGAAAGGGTAGAGCACCCTGGTAAACCTGACAGACACCACTGAAAGCTATTTTTTTATGTCGGACATGGAAGCCAGTATTTGCTGATCTCCCAAGAGAGACAAACCTGCCAGAGGCTCCAAATTTCTCCATCAAGTCTCTGTTTCAAGTTCCCTTTAGCTGAGGTCCCTGAAAACTACAATATTGGCTCAGCACCAGATATTTTGCTTATGTGGACTTGCATTACTCTCTTCAGCAATTAGTGTGGTGGTCTAGATATGGATTTAGCATTACTGTTCCACAAGATGGAAAGGGAAAGAGAAAGAGAGAGGGGGGGAGAGAGAGGGGGGAGAAGGAGAGAGAAGGGGGGAGGGAGAAGGAGAAAGAGAAAGAGAGAAAGAGAGGAAGGGAGAAAGGGAGGGAGGAAGGAAGACTCCACAGAGATCAATTAATCATGCAAGAATAAAAAATAAGCTCATTACTGTAAGTTATTTACTGAATAGCTTACTGTAGAATAATTATTAATATTTTTTATTTTGTAGGGCTTCCAATCTTAATGTTTTCATTGTAGCATTCCACTGTGGTTTCTTTGCCTCAATACCCTCTAGACTTTTAAATTCACCTTGAAAGCCAGCAGCTCACTAAAGACATGCCAAACTGAACACTGGAGGTGTGTTTAGCTACATGCCCACAATACAGAAATTGACTTAGCTGCAGTTACATGCATTTAACTCCACTAGAGAAACACATGACGTCTGCTAAGAAGCTGCAGTAAGAAAATGTTGATTTAGCAGATACTGAAACACTCACCTAAGGATTACTGAATTGCAACCATTGACTGAAATATTTATAAATATCTACAACACTACAAGAATTAATTTTACACACCTTATTTGTACTTGCTTTAGTGTGCATAAGGGTAAATTCATTGAAGGGTAATCTCAACTTCCCATGTTGTATTTAAGAATGGCTGTAACTTGAGAAAATGCACAGTTAGTTAACCATCTCATCTTTTGAACCATATTTAAGAACAATTGTGTTGATAATAGAAGAGCATATCAAGTACATACATTTTGGACCATGTGTGCACCCACAGGCCTGCCCCAGCTCATGTTGCAGGTGTGGCTGCAGTGCCACATTTGTGTCATTCGGTGGCAGAGAGGAAAAGGCGAAGTCTTCTCCTGGTGCTCTGACCCATGTGGGCTCCCAGGATTGCTCAACAGCCTGACATTATTGCTTTTCTGTTTGCTGTTTTTTTCTTTAATGTTAATCTGAAATGGGCAGCGGGCGTTGGCCGAATGGTGTAATTCGCCGCCTGTGGAGCTGGCTCCTCCTCTGAGGACGCCGGTTTGAATCCCGATGAACTCACTGTCGCCGTCCGAGCTGCTCAGCCGTGGCAAGATGAATCTCGGGAGTAAAGGGGGTGGGGCCAGTTCCGCGCACACTGTGCCTCACCTAAAAAATCCATTGCACGGGCTTATCCCAAAATCTTCATTTGCGAAGTCCAGCCAACAACAACAACACCCACAGGAATTAAAAGATGTACAGAATATTACTACATGCTCATCTGAAAGGTGTCCCTTCAGGAAAAAAAATATGAATTTATGTTATATTCTTAAGTTAATATTGTCCAAACATGTAACCAAATATTATCTAACGGATTCTTTTCTGCCTTAGCACTGATACAGCTATGTTTCATAACCATGTTTGCTTCAGTGCTGTAATTTCTGTTGGCATTGGTGCCACTGGGAGCACCATTATCTGTTGGTATTGTAAACAGTCTTTGTGCAGATTTCTCAGTATACTTTTTTCAGTGAATTTTTTTTTAAAAATTCTTAAAATATAAAAATCCACAGTATGATCATAGCTAGGACTCTCTAAGATCTGATTCTAAGTGAGAGTTTCTCTCCTGTTGTTTAACCTTTTAAGGAAAAGAAACCCATCTTATGATTCACTATCTGCATTGGTAAAAGTGAGAAAAAGTATACTAAAATGGCAAGAGGCTAGTGAAAAGTTTGAAGGGGAAATAAGGAAAAGCAGAAACATGACAACACAGAGAATTCAGTGTAGGTAAGTCAAAGAAATCAAACTACATATGCACGTTGATATACTACAAATCTGCTGAGAAAAACTATATATTATAACAAACTAAAAAAAGATCCACTCCTTTTTTAGCACTCCTTGAAAAGCAAGCAAGAAATTAAGTCACTCTAACAAAAACATTGAGAATAATACTGTAAACATTTTAATGCCACACTGAAATGGTTTTACCTCTCTAAATTGAGTGTAAAATCATAAAAGCTCAAAATATTATTCAATGTAAATGTAAACGTTCATAGGCACTGTACATGTGATGTACCTACATATACAGTTTCACACTATGGGTGTTAGATACTGTGTATGCGTACATTATTATCTTCATAGATGTGTGCACAGTATCTCAGTGCTGTTTCCTAGTACAGACAGAACATATTCTGCAGTGAAGGGATGGTATTACATGGTGAACATGAAATTTGTCAGACTTCCAGCAAAGTCAGTTGCAGCAGGATAGCTTGGATCCATCTCATGTTTCCTGGAGGTTCCAACAACGGTGGGAGTAAATCTTCTAGCAAGTCTCAATAGACAAACATTTTGTTCCCATTCTTCCTGCCTCAACCCCACTCATTTTTCTTTAGAAAAGTTCTTCCTACTTAGACAGATTTTTACTTTTGCCTTTACATTGTTACTTCATTTAGGCCAGCCATGAACCTTTACTAGTTTTTCATCTCTAACATTCTTACCCTGGAACTTTCTGCTGAGTGTGCCTGTGTCTGCACATGTGCAACTGTCAAAAATGTTCTTTTATATTTATTACATTATTGAACCTTTGAGATAAAATGACTGTTAAAACAGAGGGGCCTCATTTAAGTGCAGCCTTTTAGAGCTCAGCATGGGTTTTACAGCTCACAGAAACATGCAGTCTGACCATATTTTTCTTCTTTCATGGAAGAACACTGAATAGCAATTGGTGTGTGTGCTTACTGGAGTTCACATCTCACAAAGCAGTTCAAAACAGAATGCAAAGGAAACTGATGTGTAACCAGAGAGAAGAATATGGAGAAGTTAAATAGTTAATTTTTAGTAGGCACAAATCACATTTCCATCAAGTGCAAGCAGTCAGCTGTTATTGTAGGTCACTAAGATACAATGAATTATTTTCTGCAGTTCGTGGAAAACATTAGGCAGCTGTAATAAAGTCAATGGTATTTCCTTCCTTACTGAAGCATTACTTTAGTAAATCCCCCTCTTTTGTTAAAACGCCATTTAAAGCTTGATAGAATTTCATTGATTTCTTCTTTTATATTTTTTTAAAATTTCTTTTATTGATTACTGCAGATAGAGAAAACGGTGAGGGAAAAATATCAGAAGTGGCTGTTCATACTCAGGTGGATGATGATTGATCTAAACTAAAAGGGCTGTAAATGGAAGGGGAAAGAGAGCACTTCAGTGACCTTTATATAACGTAGATTCAGTCCGGGAAACATACTACAACATAAATGTCCTTTTAAGACATTAAAATTCAGCTTAAACAAAAGCTAGAGTATTTAATGCTATAGTTAATCAAATTCTTTTTCCTTATGGATTTATCCATAGTTATCTATAGTAACATATGAAGTTACATTTTCAAAATTTATCTTGCTTTATAAGAATCCTGCATAAAATATCTTTAATAAATCACTTTAGGACAGACAGTCATACACCTTTTACCCTTGTTTTTTGTTAAGATCTGATATATATGAACAATTTAATGGTTCCTGGGAATTCTGAGTGATTTGATTAAGTGAATATAAATATTCTTTTGAGACACTAATCAGTGGTGAATGTCTCAGAAAGCTGTGAAATGAAGAGACCTTGACTGTACATATGCAAAAACTGGTCAGCCAGCTGGTTGTGCATTATCAGGGAAACACTTTTACTTTCTACAGGGAAACAGCAGCCTCAGTGTTTCAAAAATATGCACTGTCCTATGGATTGGCTCACTAACAGTAGCAGCTGGACCTCAAGTTAGGTACCCGCACTTTAGGAAGAAAACTAACATTACAGCAGAGGAATGAGAAAAATGTAAGAATTAGTAAGGGTTAGAGGGGCATGTTTGGATGGCAGGTCATAAAATTTTCACTAGCTGGACAGGGACTACGCTTGGATAAAACCTGCAAGAACTTTTGTAAAATGTTGCATTAACAATTGGCATACTCACTTTTCTTAACAACACTATATTGATATGGTGGAGTTTCATTCCCCTCCTCCCTTTCAAACTATTTTAGCTACTTCAAAAATATATCCAACTGAACAGGAGTTGAAAAATGCCAGATCACACAGCAATTTTTCCTGAAAATTCAGGAACAATATCCTTGATCCTGGAGACTAAATGATGGTTTGCAAAGGGTTTTAAAACTAACATTGCTGAAGTTGATAGATGCTGATCCTCTCCTAAGAGGGACTGGCTAATTTAGAATTAAAAAAAAAGAAATGTGAATCATGCTGTGAATTCTGAACTAGACATGCAACAGGAGCAGCAGTAAGTTAAATTCAGATACCTTCTCTTCTGATCTTTATACTCATTATCCCTATTACCAGAGTTCTGTTCATGTTTCTAAGAAGTGATAGTGGTAAGTGGCTTGCTCTATGTTAGTGTACTTTCTGTGTGCAGTTCTTAATCTGCTGGATATCTTACAGGGCCCTGAATGTGTATGTGATGAAGTTAACATAACCAAAAGTACTTCTGCAAATCTTTTCTGCTCTTTTTTTCTACACAGTGTAAATTTTCTTACTACCTTACTGAGCGTTGTATATATGAATACAGCTTGTCGCAGTTTCTTAAAAAGAGCTGGTCATTAAGAGATTTATCTTCCAGTAAAGCAACCAACTCAATTAAGCTGCTGCATTTTAAGGCTGCAGAACTAACAGGAGCAGAATTCAGCCCAGTATGGAGGTCTACGTGGGCATACACATACTCTGCTGCACCATAAAACAAGGCTGAAGAGGTACAGCTTTAGCTCTCTAGACACACTTGAAAGCTCTGCCATGGTAATATGTCTTTTGGTGCATTAACAATACAAAAGACTGCTTATCTTTATCAAACATTTCCAGAATTTAGGCAAGGGGTTACTGGTCACAACTATTTAGATAAGGCAACATGGGAATTATCTGACCTTTATCATTCCTTGTCCTCCGCCTACATTCTAAAAATATTTTTATTCTCCTATATGATCCCTACCCTATAATAAAATGCTGTTTCTGCCATAGCTTTAGCACCAAGCAGACCCACTAAAAGCTGTGAAATTTAACTCTATGGAAAATAAACCAAATGTACATAATAACATGTAATAACCTTTAGATAACAGGTTTGCAGTTTGTCTTAACTAACTTTATTTGCCCATAAGCATGCCTCCATTCTTCTACTGAGAGCATTTTCACATCAGAACCTTATCTTTCCTGCAGTTAAACTAAGCAACTCATTGTCTTGTCAGCGTTAAGATCAGAAGAGATCATTAGATCCTACAGTCTAATCAGTATATCACAGGCTATTGCTTTTCAGTTCCTCACCACTGTCCTCTATCTTATCTTCAGATAGCCCATGTATACTAAGATACCTGATTTTTTTTCAGATTTCTCCATTTCCCCTTAGTAGTTTCCTCCCTGTTTAGCTACCACCAATGTATATTTTTGTTATTTTGCTTCTTCCTTGTTCTAAGAAGCAATTTTTCAATGAAACTAACCTTTTACATATGAGATTTTCTTTGTTGTTCTCCAGTTAGAAGGTGGTGTTGTCCTGTCTTCTTCTGCTGTGTATGTCCTCTATCTAGCTGTGGGACTTTCTGGATTGGGATCAGTTTATTACTTAATCTGGTTCCTCTGCATTATTCCAGCAACATTTTGTTGCCTGTTGGGTTTAGCACAAGTAGTTTCATAACTACTCCCAGATCACTTGCAAAACTGCTGAATAGTATGAGGTATAATAATGGCAGAATGATTCTCCAGGAAAAAACACTTCTAATTTGTTGATTACTTTTTCAAAGTCTTGTTAAACTTTTTCATAAACTGTTTTAGTTCACTGAAGAGTGGTGATGCCCAGCAGAATGCCAGGTAAGACTTTAACATCCTATGAATTACAGTGGTTCATCTGTCCCATCACCTTTACCAAGCAAACTTGGAATTTTCTTTAAAAATGGTTACAATTTAGTTTTAAATCCTCAATTTAAGGAATATTGAGCTTTACTGAAAACCATGATTACTATTCCCACCCATTCACTCTGTTAGCTGAATTACACCACTATTTCCTTTTTTTCTGTCTGGACCTAATGTTACATCAGCAAAATTACTCAGGACTTTCTTTAATGTCCTTTTTAATAGTGAATCAATGTTACCTTATTTCTACTCTTCTAGACTTTCCTCACTATTCCAGGATTTATTAAAAAGACATTTCCCCAACCAAGTCATTAGGTGACTTTTAGATACTAGTTATCTAGCTTGCTGATTTTAAAACATTTATTTCTAGTAAGTGATGTTTAACATGCTCTAGATTCCAAAATCACTCCATCATCTAAATATGAGACCTGTGTAAACTTTTTTATTTCCAGATATGAGACAGAAACATTTGTTAAGTATTTCTGTATTTTTCATAATGCACATCAATTATTTCACCTGTTTTTTAGAACTGAGACATAGAATTAAAATGCTCAGAGAGTTCTGATTTTTTGGTAACTTCTTTTTACTACTTGTTCTTTAAGTTGTCTGTCTATTTATCAATGTGATGTAACTGAGCTCTCTAATCTGAGAACTATAGAGGACATGCATTCTTTTACTAGCTGTCTATAGTGGTTTTCACATCACATATCTTTAAAAGCTATCTCTATGACTGGTCAGGGTTTTAGGGGTAAGCAAATTTTGAAAGTTTGTTTACAACATTTTTTAAAATAGATTCTAGCAAATACTGTGTTTAGAGTAATGAATATGAAACAAGCCTTTGTATAGGTATCTTGGATACCTAATTTTATATATTCCTTTGAGGAAAAAAACCCACACACACATATGCTTCACTGTACTCCAACAAAATGCAAATTTCAAAATGGTCCACCCCTGCTTACTCATCAGTCATTGTGAAGTGGTTTCTTCAGTCACTGTACTTAAAGGGAGACTGACTTTACTGTAGTGTTATTTTAGTAATGTATAAGCAGTAGTTGCTCCAACAGCACAAACACTTTTAAAATTGTTTTTATAGAGAACTTATTCACACAGGAACACCACACACTGTAAAAAACAATAGTAATTTTTCAGAAGTTCACCCACAAAAATCAGCTGTTAGAATGGAGGCCCCAATATTTCACCTCACTTTTGTTGTGGAAATTGGACTTTACATCCTGCACTTTCAGTTGCTTAGGTACCTGGCCATTCTCCTAGGGCTCCCTAAGCAGTTGCTGAAGAGTCATAGGCCCTCTCAGAGAAAGTATCAGTCGGGGTCCTGCTGTGATCAGCTTCTAAAGCCTCCTCTCTCATCAAGTTCTTTCTTACAATAATAAAAAAAACCCAAAATCTGTGGTGAGCAGAAGTCTGAGCACTGGCTTCAGCAAGGTCTTGAGTGGCCTGTGAGTCAATCACAGCTCCACTCAATCACTTCAGTGCAGATCTGATACTCAGGTAGCTGGAAATGAGGTGTCCCCTGGAAAGCTCCACAAAGAGAGAGTGACAAATATTTGTGGTCAATACTCCCTTAGACAGTTTGTTATCAGCAGTATACGATCAACCAGTCTAACGATTCATTGTGGTCATTACCTAAACAAAAGAAAGAAAATAGCAGGTCCCTGGACAGACCATGCAAACAAGGTGTTTTCTTAAAATTCATGCACTCTTGCCCTCACACACAGCCCTGCAGTCAACTCTAAAGGTATTAGAAGGCCTGTCAACGAGGATAAACGCAGACAGCAAATCTAAACAGGTGACCATGATCCAAAAGCAATAATAAGAACCTAAGAACCTGTGGAGAACAGAAAGCCTTTATTATTTCAGAATCAATTGTTCCTAGAACAAGATGTTGACTATTCAACCAAACAATTATTTTTTTTTTTTCCAAGCAATCATGGTTAAAAGTATTCCTGGATAAGAGGCAGAATTTTTTTAATATTCCTAAAAGGGAAAAGTTTACTGTGGCAATATTTGAGAGGTATGCAATAGCCCAGTGTAAATGTTAGAGTGCCTGAAAAGAAGCTAACTCAGAACTGCATGTTTCATCTTCTGTGGAAAGAGGGGGGTTTTTTTGTAGTTTTTTCTGGACATGTAACATAGAGGGAAAGTAGTCTCAGATACCTGCAGATACAAGTATTTCAGTATAACAAACCATGCTGATCTCAGTCTCAAGAGGTTTTAGGTTAAAAAGGGAAATGTTCACAAAGACCATAACAAAAAATATATATCACATTAACATTTTTGTGTCCTAAAACTAGGAAACAATCATGACTCTTGGCTGACAGGCTGAGTGCCTTATCTTGAATATAGGACCCAGCAGATGGTTTAACTTTGGGATTCTCTCCATTTGAGAGAAAGGCAGACTTGGACTGTTGCTACTTGAGATCCTTGGCAAACATAGGGAGTTCTTTTCTTTACAGCATTTGCACGGAAATCTTACCAGCTCATTTACGTGGCTTACACACAGCATCCACATGATTTATGGCTGTAGGAAATGTTGGATCATTTGATACAAGTGTACAGTTGATCTTTGCAGAAAGCGAGGCCTTTCTTTCCATAAGAGTGGTGGTCTTGTAACTCATTTCTAACTCAGCATCATAACATTGTGTGTTTCACCAGTTAATGTGCAATGAGGCAAGGTGAGCATTTTGTACCACCAAATGGTACATACCCATGGTACATGGGTGTTCATCAAATGGAATTATACATGCAAAATGCTCATCAAATCATGTTAACAGGATTTTAGCCTTTCATTTTGATTTTGTATGAAAAATGATAAATCCCAAACAGTGCTGGTTAGTTGTCAATGTCAAACTCGTGTTTTGAATGTTTCCTTTCCTTTCTGTGTCAGTTTGATTGCCCTGAAAACAGTAGGCATCAGAAGAATGTGTGCTTCTGAATGGCATGAAGCACACACCCAAACAATGCTGTGATAAAATGTGCTGTACCATAGTGTGAGGGAATGGTATTTCTAGGATGGTAAAGCATTGCTTTGGGAATCTAGATTCATACAATCAAACTGGTTTTTTTCCAGATGTCACTCTAGTGTCTAGATCCTAAAAGACTGAATGCACTGAAATCCTTTACCATTGATTATGTAAGGCACAGGGTCAAGCCATTACATTTCTGAATCACTGTGGAGGTATTGGATTGCCCTGCAATGCATGAAGTCCTCTACGACTGTATGTAATAGGTGCCAACTATGCACTATGAACTTTACACCCATTTTCAAATAGATAGTAGTTGCTGCATAGCATAAAATCAGTCTCCAGGCTGTATTTTCTTTAAAGATGTTTTTAAATTTGGCTTAATAAATTTTTAGTGAACTTGAAGTAACATACAGTTTTATTGCACTTGGCAAGGTTCTCATCTGCTCAGTATTTTTTCCAAGTTCTTGGGACTTTTAGGTTACTTTAACCTAATCCCCATAGAAAATTAAAAAAAAAAAAAAAAAAGAGGCACATTTAAAACTTGAATGTCTGCAGAACATATCTGCATAAAGAAATATAGGCAACTGCATGGCTACTTCCCTTGTGCTCCAAACTGCCTGAGGGAAAGACAGCTCTGATCCAGAAGCCTTGTAATCACACTTCTCTAGCTTTGAATCAGACCTCATTTAATGGAACCTCAGGACCAAAGTAATTGTTTCAGGATTACAACTGCTTCATGTCTGGTTGACCTAAAGCAACTGCCCGGTTATCTGCTGCTACCCGAATACCTAAAGAATTCACTGCACCATGCAACTAGTAGATAAAAAAAAAAAATAAATTACACATAACTCACAAAACCCCCATCTTCCGATTTCAAATTTCCTCAGGCAGGAAATTTGGACAGGCTCAGCCAGAGTCCATCATTTTGTGCTGTGTTTGTGTAACAGCATATGGGATTCTTGTCCACCCTTGGGTTCTGAGGTGTTGCCCTGATACATGGAAACAAATCCATTTAACTTATATTCCAAATGTAAAAGTACCATCATCATCTACTTTACTAAGTGTGTAGCAGATATTTTCAGTGATATTTGCTTGGTAGCCTGTATGATCTTTTTAAACTTTCTTAGATGTTGTGCATCCACAACTAGTGCTGGCTTTAGCAAAAGCTGACCTGGACTTAGGCACAAGCAATTCCAGAGGCAGTCTGACTACATCTGTGGTCAATGTGTTGTACAGGAATTTCTGTTTACAGGATTTGCCTATGTTAATAAATTGGTAGGTTAAACTGTCTTTTTAGTCAGTAGTGCCTTTTAAGTTAATTCAGAGCAGGCCACTTATTATCATGTGAGAGGCCCACACCTCTCACATGAGGACCATGTTTGTCATAACCAAAGAAGAAGTTGACCTTAAAGTGAATTCTGCTTTATTCTGGTTCTTAGTTCCCCTTGTAGTTCTATTTCTAGGCGTCTCTCAGATGTGCGAGAAGCACTTCAGCTAGTTTTTTGCCACATGTAAGCGAGCAAAGGTCAAATAGAGAAGCAATTTGAGATGTTAATTGTAAGAGAAAATATTGATTTTCAAAATACTTGAAACTCTCCTGTCATGCTGGAACTTTGATTTTAGTTTAGCCATTTGTTTCCTTCCCAGGATTAGTAACTTCTGGACTGTTTCCATCAAACTTCTTTATTTACCGTGTTGCAGATTTTAAAAATTTCTGTATAAAAGCACGAAGAGAAAAGGAAATAGATCTTTTCTTACAAAGTCTTCAGTCTTTTTTAACAGCTGTAATAAGGGAATGCTTTTGAAATGTCTGTTATCAATCTGTGTGCTCTTTTTTGTTCAGAAATTCTACTTCAGATTATTCAGATTTTTTTCAGATTATTTTTATAAACATACACTTCATGGTATTTCTAGAACTGGTAATTATTTAATATGCTTTATTTATTTATATTTATTTATATGCTTTATTTAAGATTTTTGCAGATATGTCAATTTCTACAAGATTTTAGTTGCCTTGGGAGCATACAATGACAGAGTGGGTTTATGTTCAGAGAAGGATGATGACCAACTAATTTACATATGGCATCAGTTCACATTCAGACACACTTTCTAAGTGATATTTACTTTGTACCTGTTAGAGATGCTGCAATTTTTGTCTATTGAATTCAATGCTTTCAGGGGAAGAAAACACTATGTCTGCCTTTCTCTCTAGCTGTATTGCCTTCATGAAGCTCCTTCTGCTCCTGTAGAACTGGAAAGGAATAACACAAATGCTGTGTTACATTCATTCTGTTACTTCTGTTCCCTTTTCTCAGTATCCTCCTTCTTATTTCTGACTCAAATTTTCTGAAGCTATTTTCCTTTCTTCTCTTATTGTTGTACTTTCAATTCCTTTTATTCTTCCCTTAGTTTTTTCTTTCTTTTCTCCTTTTCTTGTCACTTTGTCTTTCCCTTTCTCTGCTATTCATCGGGGTTCTTTTTAGATTGGGGGGATCAAAAAATTTTGCTAGAAAAAGCTTACCTTTGTTCAGGTCAGAGCAACAACACTACCATAAATAGGTCTGATTTTCAGCTCAGTTACAGATTGTGTAGAAATCTGGCTGCTACCAACTTGTAGTTGTACTACAGTGTAGTACACTCACACTGTATTTCTGCACAATTTTGTTCCTATTGCAGAGGATATTCAGTGACAAAATTACAGTGGTTTTTCTCCATGTGTATGTCAAAGAGGTCCAAAGTGCTGTATACAGGAGTAGTAAGGAGAGAGTATCTGGAAAAGGTTGGTGTAAATGTGTAGCTGTTCTACAGTGATACACAGTGCTGCGAAAGTCCTACTGTGTATGCTAGAAGAACAGAGGTACCAAGCTAGATTTAATGTTGACAAGCTAATCTTCCTAAGTCTGTCAGTAGATGCTCAAATTCTCAGAATCCTTTCACTGCAGCAGTCCTGAGTAAGGCATGCTCAAACTGAAGTGAAAACCATACATCTATTTCAGCTCATACATAACATTGCTCCTTTTTAGTTGTTTGTTTTTTGTTTTGTACCTACCTATGGCTTCTACCCCATTATCACTAGTATTGTGACTATTCATGAAGCATATGTGGCATGGCACGTGGATGCCATGCAACATCATAACACAGATGTGTCTCACATTCTTTGTATGTGATATGATGACTTTCATTCTGTTCAGCTGTATAAATTGTGACTTGCTGCAGTACTGTGCATTACTAAGAGCCTGAAACAGAGCAGTGAACAAGCTGATTCTGCACCACAGTGAACGACACAGGAAACATACGTTATTCCATGTTTTCAGGACATTGTGTATCTAGACAATGACATAGAAACCCGTCTTGTCTGCTGTGACATGGGGATGCAGCTGTGTTAATAGTTTATTTCAGGAGTTTTCAACATTTTTCTTACTGGAACTTTGGCAGTTCCTTAAAACTTCCTTCTTTTCATATTATTGAAAGAGTGATGCACTCCAAACTTCTAACATTTGAGACACCATCAATACAATACTTCTGCATTTCCATCTCTTTAAGTTTTTAAAGCCTGTGTGCTGCCTTCTCTTTCCATGTGTCTTTAAGCAGTTCCATTGGGACTGTCAAATCAAGGCAAAAGTTTTCGTATAAGTCTGTGGCACCTCAAAAGAAAATTCTACTTTTATGGCATCTCACATTTGTATATGATTCATTACTAATATAATGTTTAGCCAACATGCACAGAGGTTTTATTTTGGTGTGACTTTCTATTACTGATATAATAACAGTATGTGTGTAGGAGTAGAAATGCACCATTTTGTTTGTTGCATGCACAGCACATATGAACCAAGATTAAAACAAGGAATCAGTTGAATGGAACCAGTAAAATGAGACAGGTATATGTGGGGCAGACTATAACCAGATCATACAAGGGCAAGGAGAAAATGGAACTAAGTTGACAGACATCTCTTTATAACTCCAATGTATCCTATGAAGATAGCTAGCCTTGTACCCTGCTCACCAAATCAAATCTCATCACACAGTCAGAATATGTTTTTGTCTTCTGTGTCAGAAGAAATGTACTGTTTCTATTTAATAATAACTTCAGCAATAGCTGTGTATGTTAGTGGTTCGTGATCAGAGAAAAATAGTACTGGGGTCTTGTGAGGATAAGTCACAGCTACATAGGACATGTTTTGGATTGTTCACATGTTCTGATGCACATTTAAGCCACGAGGTTAAATGTGCATCATGTAAGCAAAAGGGATTATCTATGTGTTCATATATCTCATTTCTCTTTCATCCAGCATGCAGGGTGGACACATATGAACTGTCTGCTGTGGACAGTCACTATTACAAGCTGCCCGGAGAGGCTGTGAAATTTACAACCTTGGACATATAAAAACCTTCCTTTAAAAAGGTGCACACAACTGGATCAAAATTTGGTATTTGCCTTACTAAACCAGAGACTGCTTAGGAAGTGTTCTCTTTGGTCAGACCCTTTACTGCTAGGGGTTCACCAATTTGTAAAGTCAGGAAGGGAGATGGATGCTGACACACTATGACTGATGGATATCTTGTACATGACAGCATGTTACTATAAAAAACCAGCTGATTTTGAGGCTTGCCGTTACTAGGGAAAACCTGTCTGGCATGGATGTGCTGCAGATCTAAAACCACTAAATTACTGATTCCAAAATTTGGCTTTCATTAAAGTTAGAAGAGTCTTTTTAAACTGTTTTTACAGGACAAATATTGGTAACCTGGCTCCCAGTAGACTTTTTCTTGGGTCTGTTAACTTTTGTCTAGTCTTTTTCAGGACTTTTTTTTTGTAGGTTTTTTAAAAAGTCTTGGGAAGATGCTTTTTTACCCATACATTTCTAAAGCTCTAAACCAGAGACAGAGTTTGGGAAGACAGAATTAGAGAACCACAGAAGAATTTAAGTTGGAAGGGACATCTGGATCTCACCTTACAGATGTAGGTGTCCTCCAGGCCTCAAGCACTTAGATTGGGTTGCTTAGACCTTGTCCACTTAAGTTTCAAATATCTTGAAGGACAGAGATTCCACAGCATCTGTGGGCACCTGTTCCAGTATCCAGCCACTCACATTAGATTTTTCTCCCCACTTCTATCTGATCGGGATTTCCATGTTTCAGTTGGTCTCTGTTGCCTCATAGTTCTGTCACTAGTGCTCCATCTTCTCTAAGACATTTTATTAGATAGGTGAACATGGCAATAAAAGCCCCCTTAGATTTCTGGTCTTAATGTTAAACTAAAACAGTTTTCTTAGTCTTTCCTTGAAGTCATGTGTTTCAACTTTCAATGCTCATCATGGCCCACTGGTAGTTCATCCATGACTGTGTTTTCATTGTCCTTAGGGAGTGTCCACACTGTAGACAGTACCACAAATCTGGTCTCACAAGTGCTGATCAGAAGACAATGACTTCCCTCAACCTGTCAGCTACACTCCTGCATACACCAGCTGCTGATGGAAGTGAACTAATGTAGCACAAACATTATATACTGTAGTGTTTATTTATTTACAGTTTCTAAGACTGGACACTCGAGAACACCTTGAGAAGGGTGAGAGCTTGCGGGGAACTGAGGGCAAGGAAGCTTGTTGAGAACAAAGTTAACCAAAACTGATACCATTTTAGGGATGCAGGGCTTAAAAAAGCATGTTTATCTTTGCTTTAACAGTCTCACCATTTTGCTCAGCTGATCTAAGTAATTTGTGCATTTATTTCTGAAGTACAGTTCACAGGGGTAGCATTAAGCTAACAAATCTTTTCTGGGGGAAATCTGTAGCCTCATTACTCGTCTGAGTCAGATGACAGAAATGTCTTCAACTGTTCCTTTCACTTCAGATATTAGTTTTTGCATTTGAATACAATGTGTTTTTCAGTTGGAGAATGTCCAGCAAACTGAAGACAAATTTTAATGTACCACACAAGAGCCAACAAAAACTGAAATAATTTTATACCTGAAAGCTGGAAATGAGGCAAGCATAACAAACTGAGCAGTTTGCTACATTCTGTACTGTGAATCAGAGGAACTGAGTCTTGCTTTATAAATCTGCAGGTCAGATGAAAATCCTCTGATATCAATGAAATGACAAATGCAAAGTCTGGATGTGTTAAATCAGAATCAGACCTAAGAGGAGGACTCTTAGACTTCAAAAACCTGATTAAGGTCTATATAGACTGTACTTATTAAAAAGCATTTGTAAGCAGATTTTGGAATAGTGTGAGAAGGTAAGGAAAACTTGTTGGAATTCAGTGATGCACAGAAAATCCATAGCTGTGGACTGATTCAGCACAGGTAGAAATTATGCAAACTCTAAATCCAGTCACATGAAATAGGAGTAGCCATGCCACATTAGAGCAAATAAGAAGAAATGGTAGGGTACTTTTAAATGAGAGAATTTGGGAAGAACAGATATTGAAAATTACTTTCCTAGTTGCAGGAAAATAGTGAAGGAAAAAAAGTTGAGAAGGAAAAAACAAGAAAATATTAGAGATTATAATAGAAGACAAATCACCAGATCAGAGGAGAAATTTAAAAAGCAGAAAAATACATAGAAATCTGTATAAAGTCAGTAAATCAGTAAAGAAAAATCCCTCAAGTTAAAATGATTTGTGGTAGTACAACACACCAACTCAATATTTATAGGAAGGGAATCAGTATCTGTTGAGAAAAGTTTTAAGTGTAATAGGGGAAGAAAATGTGCAAGCCAGAAGATTATAGGCACTACAGACAGGGAAAAAAAATTATCAAGGAACACTTGAACTTTTGACTATGGCAGGAAAATGCCTAAAAGGGAACTGTCAGGGGAATAGGTGCAATGCTGAAGTTAAAAGTGTAAAAATTCACTGGAGTTAGGACAAGTTCCTGGAAACCACAGTATTTTTATCAAGGCATACTTCCAAAACTTGAGAAGATAAACCAGGAAGTTGTATATCATTAGACTTAGCAACAAGCATATGAGAAGATCTTGGAAACAATCTTAAAAGATATAGTATGGCAGTAGATGGGAGGTATGTTTTATTGTCTCAGGAAGATGCTTTAATAATTTTGTGGAGCTCTGACGGCACAGCTTCTTGCACTGAATAGGTACAGTGAGCACAAATGTGTAAAAAAGAACTTCACAGCCTAAACCAGTATCAATACTGAATGAAAAAGGCATGAGAGTAAGGAACTATGCGCCTAAATAAGAACCAATCTGGCAGAAGAACAGAAAGACGCATGCTCGAGCAATTAGAAGTAGGATTAAAGCCTTACACAATGGTCAGGACGCTCCACCACATAAGTTCTAGTGTAAATGGATTAATGTGGAAAATGAGTCCACTCCAATTCTTTATGTGGCAATAGGGTAAAAAAACTATGAAGGAGGAAAAATATTAGTTTAAAATACTTGCTAGTAAGATTCATTTAGGTTGATTCACTGGCACAAATTTGGATTTAAAGCATCAGATGAAGCTTCAGGAAAACTGGGTAACTCACATTTTTGTCAGATCCAAAGATGATTGTATTCCCTGAAAAGTAAATGGTAAAAAAAAAATGCATATCCCTGTGCTCACAGCGATGATTAAAGTTTTGTAACCCAGGTGGTAAGACAAATTATGTTCTCAGTCTGACAAGTCTTGAATACCTTGCACATAGTAAATACCAAATATTTCTGTGCTGTTGAGAAGAAAGACAAAAGTTCTGATCATCCTTGCATATGAGAATTGGAGATTTTCTCATGTATATTTGTCATCTCTATTCTGAATGGACAGAGCGCCAAGTTAACCTACAGTGCCCTCAGACATCACTCTTGCATTGCTAAAAAAGAATTACACTCCACTGGGCACAGAAGACTCTTTTTCTGTCCTTTCTTTGTTGTTGTTGTTGCATTTTTGACATTTTTCTTCTAGTTGTCTCTGTATTGGTACAGGGTTGAGAAATTAACTGCATTTTTGGCCTACCAATAGTCACTCTACCTACAGCACACTGCTGGAGGAAGACCACAAAGCTCCCACAAACATGTGCCAGTATTTGGGGAATAGAGAAACAAGTTTTGCATCTAAAAAGCTGAGGACCCTGCAACTGCAGCTGACCTGCTGCAAGGAGATGGACTATCTAGAGCTGAGGGTGTGCACTGAAATGTGTTTATCTCAGCTGAAGTCTGGCACTAAAACTCTTGAACAAACCATGGAAACTACTTCCCTTCTGCTCCATGCTAAGACATACTGCAAGGATTCTCCCTGGGGGTTTTTTCTTACTTGTACCTGCAAAGAGAAACTTACACCAAAGTTGTTCTTGTGCAACATGGCTAACTCACCAACCCCTGTGTCAGATGGGGTGTTCAGGAATAACCCAGATCCAGAGAATTTACCAAAATTTCCTCTTCCATTCTTTATTATCAGTGCCAAACAACAAAAGCCTCCACCCAACTCACCTGTGCCTTCCAGTTTACTCCTGGAGAAACCAGTTAAGCACTCAGATACTCACACAAGGCATTGTCGGAGCTGTAAGCATAAAATACGACCTTAGCTGAGGTTCTGCAGAGGTGTGTTACTACAGCTTATGCCTTGTGTGGAGTAGGTTAAAAGATTTTCATTTTGTCACTGAAGAAGCATTTAAGCAATGGGAAATAAAGTGGGTTTGCACATGCTTTTGCACAATTGCGTATATTGCTGAGATCTTGGTCATGTGTGGAAAATATCAGATTCTCAGCAGATGTGATGAAAAATAGAGAACTTGTACAGAGATCACAGTTTTCATGCTCCAATGAGAGAACAGTTTATACCATTTGGTATAAAATATAGGCTAATGAGATACTCTTATGTTTAATGCTCACACCAAACAGTGTCTCCTTTAACAAACTGATCATGATTTCACCTTGGCAATTTAAAAGCTTCCTCCTAAATATTTAGCATCCTTCCAATCTGAATCTTGGAAATAACTGCTGCAAACTTGTTGGCCCTGACTACCACGTCCTCAGTACCTGGACAATTTTGCCTCTTTTTATGTTACCCTGTCAATCCATATGGTGCATCAAAGATGTCAGCCTTTATTTTCCATTTATCTGCCTCTCTCAAATCTGTTTCCCATGATTTCCTCCCTGGTGTTTCCACTGCGTAATCTCCACAAACTTTGTTGCTCTTCTGTGTCACAGAGACTTATTGTCTGCACTGTAACTCTGCAAGACCTGTTTTCAGAAAAAAATTCCGTATCTGCAATAAACCAAATGATTGGAAATAGCAAACCTGAGGGACGCTTTAAAAGAATCTTTTTGTTTAGTATTAGAAACATATTATTAAAATGAACATGGTCAAGATGCATTTAGTTGCTATATGGCTCTTTTTTTGTCTCCTTAATCTACCCAAGCAGTCTTTACAATAGGTCGCCTTCTTTGTTGCTTGTATAGTATCCATGAAAACAAATGATCATTTGTTTTTAAAAATAGCTATGATAGAGAAATACACAATTGTAATAACTCTAGAAAAATGAAAGCTCAGTCATTTATATGGAAGTCATAGAAAGAATGGTAATTCAGAGTCTTCAGTTCCAAATGTAATTTTACAAATTTTCTGTAACACATTTCATTCTGAAAGAGCCTTGAGCACTGCACACGATCTGAACTTTACCTGAAATCAGTGTGACAAATTTATGTTTGGCCTTGTGAGTGGAGTTAGGCCAGATACAGCGTTGGCTCTCTGTCTGTAGTCCTAGCCTGCCTAGAACAAAAGTTAGACCCATAACAATTTCTGTTAAAGGTCTTAGATTTGTCTTAAACATATTCAAAAGAATCAAGAGGCAGCTATTTCTCTGAAATAACAAATAATTGAAGCCACCAATAACATATCTTTTCTCCAAATGTAGACATGGTGTAAGGATTTTATGGATTTTATGCCAGTTAATTCTGTTGACTTCTATAAATGAAAGCCCAGATTGTTCAAGTTCTTACAAGTTGGCCTAATTTGGTAAGTTTTTTCTAGACTCCGAAATTCATATCCCTCACACATCCCTGGTAAAAAATATGGCACATGAGTCTGTTCACAAAAACACTTTTAAGTATTTATAATAGAAAGACAATGTACTGCTGGTGATCTATTTCTTGGAAGCATCTGAAATGTTTCTGCTGCAACATAGGCTAACATGACTGAGGCAGAGGATATGGGTAATTTCATTCCGAAAGTCATATTTACTGAAATTTTACACCACTAGTAGAAGTCTTATAAAGTATCAGAACACTTCAGTGATGTTAGTTTTGCCTTACAAGTGCTCACAAATCTTGCTGTAGTTCTGTTCCCATAAAATACCAGCTATGTCACATGATGTAGTGTCAATAAAAATTAAAATACTGCCTCCAAAATATGACTTTTTAACTGTAATTACTTGATTATAGAGATGATGAAACTTTTCATTTTTGACAATTTCTAGAAAATTAAGTTGAATTGCAAAATCAAGTAAGCTCCTAATAAGGCATTTGGGGTGCTGCTTCTAACTGTATGTAACACTTTTGCTGCTCTACCTAAGTCCAGGTGTAGCACAGACCATTCAGGTCTGTACAGTATATATAATACTCATTAATCCTTTGTTAGTATTTATAATCCCTTTATGAATGCTCCCTTTTATGCAATGTGTGAAGAAACTGAAGGCTAGATCATGAGAAGGTTTACACTGCTGCTCTATTATAGTTTGTTTCTGAAGAATTAGATGTGACATGCAATTTTTAAGATCTTTTTAGCAGAATTTTGTTTTCTTCACCTCTTTCTGCTGCTCTTTATTTTCATCTTTTCCTTTTCTGCGTCCATTTCACTTCCCTGCCTTCCTTTTCATTCCGGTCTCCATATCCACCTCCCACTCCACTCAAAGTCATATTGGACAGGCAGACAGTGAAGGAGTCCAGAAAGGTTTCTGTCAATAGGCAACTGAGTTTTTGATTTTCAGTATGAGCTAGAGGACAATTGCTTTTTTAACTCAAGTTTAAAAAATAGAAGTTGGTTGTGTTTCTTGATAATAATAGTCACCCTGGAGATAGGTGGAATTGAATGGGCACCATCGTTGCCTACTTTAAATTTGCTGCATCCGCTCTCTTCCCTTCAAAGACCTGTGTCCATTTGCATCTCTTTTCCTCATCTACCTTAAATCAGATCAGGTCAAGCAAAGTAATCCAGAAGTGACAGGTTGATTGCCACCTGCTAGTTTCTCAGCAGAAAGCTCTCATATGATGAAAAGCACAAAAGCACTCTCAGAACGGACCTCTGTTTCCCATAGAAGAAAAAGTCAAATTATATTCTCCTGTATATACATTCAGAGTAACTTAAGAGGGTCATATTCAGAATTTGCATCAGGATGGCCAAGGTCAGAATCAGGATTTTGCTGCCGTCTTTGTAGCAATTATTGTCCTAGAATTACTTTCAGTTTCTGGTGAGAATATCACTTCCTCTCTAAAAGCAGTTCCGGCTATAATGACCCCTTCAGCTGTAGAAGGAGATCTGACAGCTCAAGTTCACAGATTTTACTCATATATGACACAGGGGAATTCTGAGCCCAGTTATGGGATTTGGTGTGTAGTTCAAAATTAGTAATAACCAAGTAACAGGACACAAATCAGTTACCACTGATAGAAGGACTGCAGGGAAAAAAACAAAACAAAACAAACAACCCACTGATAACTATTAAATGTAACTCCAAACAAAATTACATCTTCTCTTCCATAGAGTCTGTCTAGTTTTCAGATTCCAGCCTCTGAAACTTCTGGGTCAGATTCTTTGGTTTGTTTTAAAAACAAGAAAAGAATACAAATTCACAGATACAATTTAATTTATACTCAAATACACATTTATTATTTGTGTCTAGATTTTGAACCAAAAGGCCCAAATTAAAATGTATGCAGTCCGGGTCAATGGATTCTTCTCAAACTATAGAGAGCAAAAATAAGTGAATAAGTGGTTATTGTTGGATTCTTTGCAGTACAATGTGTCCAACACTGCGCTGAGATGATGTCAGAATTTTATTTTTTT